>JADNYV010000113.1:0-115407 GCA_015501055.1 Mucidula mucida | reverse complement strand
TAAAGATGTTCCTTCTGCGCATAACATGTGGTCACTTAGTACTTGGATTCCCGCGCGGATAATATCATTGGTAGCCACCATGCGGAATTCAGATGGCATGAGATACCATTTCCCTCTTGTTTCTAATTGTAACGAGAGTAGCTATGCCAGATGCTACGCTATCACCCACGACGCGCCTGTCTGGATGTTGCGCCACGCGATTGGTGCCAGGCATCATCCTGTGTGGAAATCGTCGTGGTTAAAATGAGGCCGTTTCTCCCAGGCTGCGTGTTACTAACTGTTAACCATATGGGTGAAGATTTTTTCGCAGGATTTCGTGGTAGGTGTTTCCCAGAACTGGAGATTGTTTGACGTCACGTGATCTAGGACTGGGTTGGCAAAGTCCTCAACGCCGGCCCCGATGCCGCCGTGCGGATTCCCGTGGTCTATCAAGCTTTTCGCCACAAGGGCTGCGGCTATATCGTCATGGAGTACATCGATGGTTCTGAATGTGACAACCGTGATGCTCAACAGGTCGCTGCTGCCATGGAGTCTCTCATCAGCCTTACAGGCCCGACCACTGCGCCCGGACCTGTCGGTGGAGGTCCTATCATACACCGCTTCTTTGTCGATTGGGAATCTTCTGTTACCTATAACACGGTTAAGTGTTGGAGAAGCATGTTAACGGCGTACGAATATTTTCTCTCTGTTCGCCGTACGCCTTGCTGAATCGAGGGAATCCCAGATTCTCGCAAATATGGGCGCGACCCAACGCGTCAGCTTCGATGAAGAGGTTCGCGATGGTCTACGTCTTTGTCCCTGCGACATGAATCGCGCCAACTTCATCAAAGTCCCTGATGGTAAGATAGTGGCACTCGACTTTGAGGCTACGTGTTTCTTGCCGCCTTCCTTCTTCGCCTTCGCGCTGGCTGCCGCACACGACAATTTTACTCTGCAGGTGGCGCGTCATGTCAAGTATCCGGCATCAAAGAATCTCAACGCGATGATGAAAGCTTCCTACTTCTTGGTTCCGTTTGGCACAAATGCTATCGGTAAACAATTACTAGGCGTTTCGTTTGATGACCATTGATCTTATTACTGAAACAGGTCTTCCGCGAGAGCTCAAGAGAAAGCATAACTGATACTAGCTCACCATCGACTTGAAAATCTAGTACTTGTCATTGACTTGTCAGGTAAGTAATCATTCATTGGCATCAGTCTGCAATTGGCCTGCTACATTGACGTCGATCCTCATGTTTGCTCAGCAGGTGGCCGTTATCGTGGGGAAGGGGTGCCGGTGAAGGGCGAAATGAGTTGTGTAGACTACTTAGATGCGGGAACGCAAGCCAGCATACAACCAATGTCTCCTCCTCGCGAAACGCGCATGCCTGGCTTGAATTTACGCTGCTTTGGTTTTTCGGGCAGGCAGATGCCATTCTTCGTCCTGGTTTCCCGGATAAGAACAGGTGTTGGTTTGAGAGAGATCGCGCCACGCCCCGGCCCCCACCGATCACCAAAGTTCCGAGGCTCGATGGCCGCTCCTATATTATACTCTGTCTACAGTACAATACTCAGTATTACTTGTGGGCCTCCAAATTCTGACCTAAGTACTATGGGTGGTCTGATCCTTTCTGGATGGACTGAATAATTGCAGCTAGGCACCAGACCGACGATGCGTCGCATGCCCCAGGGTAGCGGATGCCTACTGTATGAGCAAGCCTTGATGTAGTAGTTAGTCGTAGTGTAGTGTTACTAGTAAGTAGTATATCAAGGCTTGCTCATGTGGTAGGCAGAGGTTACCTGGTAGTCAGCCGAGCAACACGGGCCTGGCCAGCTCGAGAGTCTCCTGACGGGCATGTAGGACTGACTGAGGCTCTACACTCGACTAACTGTGAGAGTTCAGTCTGTTAACAGGGGAGGACAGCACCTTTTTGTTTCAACTACTTACTACTAATTAGCAATTGACCGTGTCCTCTTGACCAGGACCGCGTGGGTAAAAGCAAGTTTTTCTGCCTGAGACGCGGTGATAACATTCCCCACTGTCACATAGCTATGTTGCATCACGAACATCTGTCGACACTCATCCGGACTCACCTTGACTATTAGTACGCGTCTAGAACTCTTGACGGATGAAGCTGTCCGGAGTCCAATGCTCTCTATAGTATGTTAAGCAAATTCACGCTGGAACGACTTGCAAGATATGGTGCGCAACATCGCCTCCAGCGGCTGTGAAGGTGCTAACGATGGCGAGAAGTTCGAACACAAGACTTGAAGTTTCTCGAGCCTGATTTGTGAGTACCTGAATAATATTTATTCGCAGATCTGGTATGCTCCAGGCAGACCAAGATTGTAGGTTTTTGACTCTTACGCACAGCGTCCTACCAATGTATGCGTAAGATCTTCCTTCCCACTCCCGCATTTCTCTCCCAAACGGCCTTGGAATCGCCACCGCTCTCTTTCACGGCTTTGATAAAAGCAGCAATGCCTCCGCCGACGCCGAAATAGAAGACCTTTGCCGCGACAAGGCAGATGGTGTTTGGACAGCACGAAGATTTCAGCAACGCAACCAGTGGCGGTACGCTCTCGGAGCGGTATATCGTTTCCGATGTGAGAACAACGTCGTATCGATGATCGGGAATGAGAGTGCGCCACGAGCCTGATGAAAATCGGAGGTTGATTGAATATTCCTTTAGCGACGCGAGAAAGGCAGCTTTAAGCTTGGGTGATATTGGTATATCCGCTGCTGAGGAAGGGTCTGCAGGAGGGAGTTCTGCTTCTGGATCGTCCAGGAGCGGGGCTGCGCTTTCACGATAGGGTTTGGATGCGTCAGACATGTCTAAATCGCTGGTTAGAAAGGTGATGTTGATGTTCGACGCGAGACTTACACCATGCGACGACTATGTTCGGACATGTAATTAATTCGAGCACCGAGGCGTTGTAGTCCTGCAAGTGAATTTCGGTGGGATTCGTTGCCCGTGGACCAGAGAATAATGTGCGTATGAGGTATAAAGAGGGCACAGCCGTCCCACAGCCTATCTAAGGAACGAAATGAGGAATGGACAACGACAGTAGGGCTTTACTGACCTCGAGTATCCGTTTTCCCGCAGGATGACAATCCATATTTCCGGCAAGATAGTCGACTAGATCCAGACTGCATTCCCATGTCTTTAGCCCGCCTTCGTAAACGCCATGTACGAGATCCGAAGGCGCATCCAAAAAGTCTGCCGCGTCTTTGCCAATGGCGTTGTCGCTGTCCTCTTCGTTGATCACTTGGAATCGAGCATCGAATAGATCCCGCCTCGGAATGCTGATGATCTCGCCGGAAGAGAGCGGTATGGTCAGAGGCGAGCACGATATAAGTGGCGGTAAGCAGTCTATCTGTTCTTTAATAACAGTGTCAGTGGACATCAACATTCAAAAAGAAATGGCGCACAAGATGCTGTAACGGGATATCTTGGTATGGCTCTTCTACCAGTCCCTGTTCCTCTGGCAATGGCGGCCGTTCTTCAACAAAGGAGAGCCCCGCGATATCATCCAGGGTATCATCAATCTCGAAATCGAATTTGAACATTTTTCGGACAATGGTGGTGGTCGGAAGAAGGAAAACCAGGATCACATGACAGGAAGACGATGATTTCGAACACTGACAGATTGATTAGAGTTCGTAAAGTTACAGTGAAAATCACCCCAACAAAGGCTCCGTTTCCGGAATAGTAGGCAGAATACATTTGGCGTCTGCGAGTCTGGTCTCGTGCGTGGCTTGAAGTGCTGATAGCGTGTCTTGGACGTTGGTGATATGGTCCGGCAGGGAATCCACCACCGCAGAAGAATTCTGTACGATCTGAAGCAGGTCGGCGACTTCGGCGTCATGGGGACGGATATTGGTGGAGAGAAGATCCAGGACGCGAAGAGAAGTCGTTATCTTGAATCGATTGAGGGGGAATGACGGCTGTACTTCCAACAGGTAAGTCCAATGAGAAACAGGACTTGGTGTTTGCTTACCAGATGAAGAGGTGTAGAACAACACGTCGGCGTAGTACTAGCAAGGGCCCAAATGGAGAGACGTTCCCGAAAGTAGAACCACTGAGCCTAGAATTTTCGGAACGAGCTCTTGCCGCCGGTCGGTCACTGTCCAAGCTGTCCTTGGCTCTTTCGGTAAATCGTCTCATCACGCATATTGTGAGAGTCTATTGGGTGGCGCAAGCAAAATCCGACAGTCTGCACAGCCCAGCCCAGCTTATTAGGAAAAGATAAGGGAAGTACCGATGAAACGAAAGGCACGCAGTGTATTGTTTTGAAGCTCAAGCATCAAGCGCTCATGAACGCTGAGGACAACGAGCCTCAAAGTTGAGTTAGGGTTCTCATAATTTAGACAATCATTCAACATCGAGTGGCATCTATACCGGTGCACTGACAGAATACCCACTCGCTTTCCACGCGTCCTCAATTCTGACCAAGCTATCCACCGAATCCAAGATCGTCTGCTCCCACGGTGTCCATGCCCCCTTTTTGAAACCTACAACATCTTCCAATGCTTCATTTCCAAGCCCAAGCAGTTTCATATCCTCGCTGGACACATTCTCGACAGCAAGAAGTCTATCCTTCAGCGCCGGCCTCTCTTTATCAATCAACGCTATAGCCTTGGGCCAACTAAAGGAGTGGGGCGAGAGGACAAGGTACCGCTTGTGGCCCACCTGCGAAGATGGCGGGGAGGTGCGAGCGAGGACGTGGGCGCGCGCGACGTCACGGACATCGACGGAGGCGTCCGTGGGTTGTCCATACTCCGTCTCTTTGTTGATAAGACCATAGACGAATTGGTTGGAGGAGAAAGCGCGGGTGTATGGTTCGGTGACGATGTGCTCAGAGCCAGGTGCGAGAGGGCCGTATACTCAGGTTGGCGCGACTGTTCATGCAGTTGAGAAAGAATTGAGCACACATGAACGACTGCTTACGCGACGTAATGTCCATATCCGAGCGGCTATCTTGGAAAGCGACTACAGCCTTGTCAGCCCATGTCTTCTCGGCGGCTTAAGCACCCCATGGCCCAAATGCAATAGCTTCCTCTTTGGTGATGGGATTGAATTCTGGACAAAAATGATCAGTTGCGTCGTCCGCGTCATAAAGGATTGTATGACCGTCGACGCCGAGTGAACCACCGGGAGGAAACGAGACGATAGATGTAGTCATCACGGCCTTGCGAACGCCTGCTTTGTACCCTTCCTCTAGAACATGGAGAGAGCCCTGAACGGCCGTCTGTTCGATGTTTAGACTTCAAGGATTTTTATCGTGAAACAAAGCTCAGATACCCGGATACAAGTGTCGAAGTCAGCCTTTCCGACCGATGGAGCTGCAGTGTGGATGATGTACTGGACATCTACAGCTTTGAATTAGGACAACCAGGTCACGGTAGGGGTAAACAGAGCAAAGACCTTTCACGAGCTCGCTAAGATCTCCAGCAGCAATGTCGGGGACGTCAACTACCTCGAATTTACTCGCGTCGTAATCGGCGGAAAGCGCCTTTATCAAGCCTTCGACTTTGCGTCCACGAGCGGTTCTGAAAGATCGGCTGAGCCTCGCGTCGAAAAGAAGCGCACAAGGTATCCCAGATCCAGTAGTTGGATGACGATGTGGTGAGCAATAAATCCAGAACCACCGGTAACCTGCAGGTGATGTTGAAGGCGAAGGTGTCACAAGATCAATTCGACGTACAAGAACGCGTTTTCCAATAGCGGGAGAAGACATGACAATCAAGTAGATTGAAAAAAAAGCTGCATGTTGTGCCTCTTTTGTAGTGCTCTGGTTTGAAGTTATGATGATTCATCGACTTCGGCGATAGCTGACGGAAAGCGTTGCGTTTTATCTCGGCGCATCGCGTCCAGGTAGGCTCCCGGGCATGGCTTGGCAAGTGTGTAAGCAGTATGTGAGATAATGAGCTGAGTGTACAGCCCAAGCGTACGTCTCTATCCCCACCGACGGCGGCACATCGCTGATGACCTGGGGCAGCCTGGGGCTTGCGTGTAGCATGTGCTGCAAGGTTAAATTCTTAAACGCAGACGAACCAGTTGCATGATGGTCTCAGCAGGTCGAGTGGGTGATATGGCTCTCGCAATGCCAGAGCAGAATGCAAGCAAATGGAATGAGATGAAGCTGCGAACACGTCATCTACCTACAAAGTCGGCAAAGTCAGCGCAGGTCAGCGCCAAGCAACGCGTGCACAGGAAGGCTGAGCGGCGCGATGCGTCAGGAACCCCCGTTCCAATAGCGCAACTGACATTTGGAAGCGAATGTTCTGCAGTTCTGTTAGTTTCGTAAGAACGTGAACGTCAGGTGATGGTGTTGGAGCACCTAAGTACCACGTTTCTTAATCCTTCTTATAGCTTCTTATTCGACATGAATTGAAGGGCAGGAATTAGCTGAGGGTAACTGGACGGTGCAAGTAAAGGAGGCTGTGGAAAGAAAACAGTGATTTGTATCTGAAATCCATTTTTATGAGTCGATCACGATCGACGATATCCCAGCACGTATCCTGTTCTTCTTGTCTTGGTTTGAACCAGCGATGATCATGTTTCCCAAAGATACTTCACCTCCTTCATATATATGCTTTCCGCCTTCTTGGAGGGTTCCTGACTGCCATTTGTCACTGACAGTGAAACGGATCGTTATCTCGACCTCGGAAGACACCGGGCCTTAAAAAAAGTCCTTTCGTTGCCGATGTCGTGCTATCGCGACAAAGCAATTCCGGGCGGAAGTGGGCTAGATTTGCGTGTCTCTCGATATCTACTACCACTGTTGAGGAGAACCCTTCCAGTGCGAACCTCCCAAGTCTGACTGTGAGTGTTCTCTGCTTCAGAATGGACTTTTCTGAACGATTTTTTTTAGTTGTGCACAGCATGAACACCGTAGTCGACCTCGAATTGTGCCCTAATTGTTGCACGTCTATACCCATCACGTCGTACGCGTCGCCGTTCGACAGTGTACTGTCACGCGCCCATTATAATCCTAGCGGGAACGACATCACTACTATAGAGCGCTATCTCGGCGATCCGCGCACGGAGATTGCGCTGGTAGCCTTGGAAATCCAGCGTGTCGATTCGATTCTGCAGACACTCAAGAATCACCATGTATTCCTGGAGAAACACATTTCGCAAAACCTCCATTTCCTGCATCCTTCCCCCATCCGCCAAATGCCCACTGAGGTGCTCAACATCATCTTCTCTGCAGCCTGTACATCCGTTGAGCGCAGCGAGTACAAGACGCCATTATCTATCAGTCTAGTCTGCTCCAAATGGCGCGCTATCGCCATCTCGACGCCCGAATTGTGGACCAGAATATACGTTGGCCCCGATCGTTATGCTCCAGACCTGTTCCAGCACTTTCTTGGGCAATGTGGTAGCACTTTGTCATTTGATATCAAGATTGATAAAGCGTACAAGGAAAGGCCCATTGCACGCGATTCCGTGGTGTACGAGGATAGCTATGAACATCATGTCGCGGGGTTGGCAGACGTGTATAGGACGTACAGGCGGTGGAGGACCGTCGAGTTGCACATGCACGTCAACGACCTTGCGTTGATGAATGTGCACATTACGCCCTTTGAGCTGGAAGGGTCCGATCCACTTGGGTGTCTCGAGAGCGTGACGCTCCAGCTGGAGGGATGCGTCGATTCCATGGACGTGGATCTCCCGAACGTGTTCTCTCACGCGCCGAACTTCCACACTGTCACGTTACTCGGATGTACGCGCCTGCAGCGTCTCCCGTGGACGCAGGTCCGCCATGTAATTACAGACCAGCATAATCTCGCGGACGTGCGTAACATCAACGAGGGCTTCCCCGGGAAGATGACGCTCTGCGGCTCGATGCCCCAACTCGCCATGCTCGCACCGGGATGGGCAACGCCCTCTTGCATGCTCAATATCACCGCGCTCGCGATGGACCCGCGGACGTGGTCCTCTGGTGTCGCAGATTTCTTCCGGTGGATATCTATCCCGGCATTGAAGGATCTGGAGCTCGTCTGTCCGGAACAGTGGACGCGCACCGCTGGGGACCCCACGAGCAGCTGGCGCGTCGCCCTCGAGGAGATGAGCTGGCGCAATGCGCTCCAGGCGGTGCCGGAGCTGATCAGGCAGTCGGGGTGCGACCTGCGGAGCTTCAGGTTCCGGATGTCTGGCGAGTACACGGAGAGTCATCCGTCTATGCAGTGTGAGCCGGCTTTGGGGGAGTGTTTGGTTGAGGTGCTGGGATGCATGCCAGGGTTGGAGGTGTTGCAGGTCGTGGAAGCTGTGGCGGGGCCGAAGCTGCTTACGCCAAAGATGTTTGGGAAGATGAAGGAGGGTGGGTATTTGGAGAAGCTCAAGGCGGTTGAGTTGGTGTGGGCGCAGGACCGACAGCCAGAGGTGGATCTGGTCCAGGCGTTCATGGGGCACAAATTGTTGGCTTCTGTTGTTATTGGTATGAGGAACGGCGCATCGCCTCCGGCTCATATGTTGCATGACGTGCAGTCTTTGCGGAGACGAGGGATTGATGTGAGGCTTTGGTAATTGTGCTACATAATATTTATTGTTTCCGACATAGAATATAGATACCCCTTAGAATTTTATTTATTCCATAGAACCTCGCTGTATCCTTGTCTATGCCATTGTTGTTCCATTGGACGCCTTACGGCTGTCCTGAATCAGAATCAATTGTGCTCTTGCTTTGTCAGTAAAATGGCCCGTCCTCGACTTATCGCGAAGAAGCCATCAAAACGGCCGACCACGGACTTTGTTATACTTTCTTTTATCCTACTAATAACCAAAGATCGCTGCGGCCCATTCAATGAACACACAATCTTTATTCAGTCGATAAGCAGCGAAAAATGCTCCTACCTGGTTCATATGGTGTTGCCTTTAACTGAATTACAAGGTAGTCTATTTAGTAATGGTATCTGCTACATACATCAAAATCTTACAACAGCGATACAACATGAAAGCAGAAAGAGCAAAGAGTAATACAGTAGAAAACTATGCAGGACCACTGTCTCTAGAGAAAAACTACTCAACACCACCACCAGCCAATATGACAATGATATTGCATGCCACGTCCAAGAACGAATACGGCGACACAACTACCTCGTCCTCTCTCAACGCCTTATCCTTCGCACACAGCGGAACATCCGCCAACGACACACAAGGCGACAGCCGCGGCGCCATATCAAACTTGCCCGCCCCCGGCAGCGTCGACGCGCGATACGTCTTCTTGTGCTGAAAGTCCACCACATAATTCGTCGAATCAATATTATACACCCTTAGATCCATCAGCACCACCACATCGTGAATCCGACACCGGCTCTCGATCAGAAAGAGCGAGCTCAGATCAATGCGCTCCGCCCCATCCAGCTCCGGCGCGCGCTCAATGTGCGCGCCATAGTCGGGTAGCCGCGATACGGGAAACCGCGGCTTCTCCTTCCACTCCATCTCCAGATCCTGCAGCACCTTGTACAGCTCGTGCACAATCTCCATAGGCGCACTCCGGCTCCGTATGCCAAAGTGCCATTTGGAGCGGTGGTGCTTCTTTTCTCGGCCCCCGTTCCGCTGCATGGCAGAAGCGTACTGCGCGAGGTGGTTGGTGCTGTCGACGAGAGACGAGTTTAGCACCGCAAAGTTGTCCGATGTGAATGGCTCGGCATCCTCCGCCTGAACGTCCTCCTCGTCAAAGTATTCTTCGTCGTCCGCGTAGTCTTCTTCTTCTTCTACGTCTTCGAGACGCTCGCCGCCGAACGCTTCGTCGAAGGGATTGTCTTGCATATCCCCACCGCTCGGTGATAAGGCGTGAGGAGAAACCGCATTACGAGGATCCAAAAGCGCTTCTTGGACATCACGGTCCTGTTCCGCGAAGCGAGCAAAATCTTTCCCGAGCTGTTGTTTGTCCTTCAGCAGCATGTACGCCACCTTGACAGCGTTGCCTTGTGGACCATCATCGCGCCGTAAGCACTCCCAGATATCGTTTTTGGTTACGCCAATCATACGCGACGCCAACTGGGACACGAGGTCGTCGTCTATAGAACCGAGTCCTTCTATTACCTCGAAATCCATGGGACGCGCTGGTGGGGAGACAAGTGATGATAAGGTACCGAGGACAGGACCGGGAGGTGGCGGCAGGGGCGAGAGGTACCGAGGGAGGTCTTTAGTGAAGAAACGGTGCTTTGTGATGTCAGCCACCGTGATACGGTTGATGGGGTCAACCACAAGCATGCGCCTGATGAGATCTTTCGCGTCCTCGTCGAGAGACTTTGGGACGGTGTAATCACCATCTGCAATAATAAATTAGGAAGGTGTAGGAAAATATGAAGAAGGCTTACGGCTAATTTTGTAGAAGAGGCTGGACATGTCGGCGTCGTCAAACGGGAGTCTCCCACAGAGCATGACATAAAGAATCACGCCACAGCTCCAGACGTCTATTTCGGGGCCGGCGTACTCGCCGCCGCGCACGACTTCTGGGGCGGCGTAGTTTGGGCTGCCACAGCTGGTCTTGAGGAACGATCCGTCGACAATCTCGCTGGACAGTCCAAAGTCAGCGATTTTGACATTGATGTTGTCGTCCAATAGGATATTCTCTGGCTTCAGATCGCGATGCACGATCTTCAGCCTGTGTGAATACTCTATACCGGATATGATTTGCTGGAACAAGAGGCGTGCACGAGCTACCGGCATTTCTCCGCCAACCTGCACAATATAATTGAACAACTCGTCCTTGGCATATTCGAGCACAAAGATGATGTGTGTGGGAGTGGATATGACTTCGTAGCTGTCAAGACGTGAGCACGAGATACATTATAGCAGAAACGAGCGCCAACACACAGTTTGATGATATGGGGGTGTCTGAGAGCGCGCATATACTCGTATTCGCGGCGGACGCGCGTCTTATTCTTGTCGCGCGCAATCTCAGCCTTGTTGATAAACTTCAAGGCTACCTCATGACCAGTGACGGTGTGTACAGCTTCTGCATGATTCGGTGAGAAATGGTCGTGATTTCCGGCGCGAGACTGACTTTTGACGGTCCCGAACGATCCCTCTGCAATGTCCTCTATAACGACATATTCAAGCAGCTTGGATGCGGGGAATGCGGGCGTAGGCGCAGACATTTGCCTCCGTGAAGGTGACGGTGGGAGCAAACCTGTTGTGGAAAACGACTTTGATAATCAGCTTGTACGTGATGTCGATGACAATACGCACAGATAAGATAACGTCAATTCCAAACAATTCGCCGCATTTCGTGCTGAACAAGGCTTCATGAATAAAGGCAAGTATGTGGTGAAGGGTAAGATGAGTTTGATCGGGGCGCCCACATACTCGATCGCCAGAAAGGAGTTTTGTAGGAGAAACTGGTTTATCAAATTCTACAGCAGTAACGTAACCGAACATCTTCAATGAGGACATGGCGCCTGCATGTTCTCTCTAGTCTTCGAGAGACCTTATACCAAGTGAAACGACAAGCAGATTTTTTTGGCATTTTCCGAATCTTTTTCTAGTTCTACCTATTTTATTCCATAGCTCGTCATCTGTACTTTCCTCCCGACGATCGCGACAGCTCACTGCAAGTTGATCAAAAACGCGTCGGTATCAAAGTGTGAGGAGGACTCACTTGAATGCAGCATCCACGCACGACTTGATCTCCCGATAGCTGACCACAAGACAGCTCTGCTCGTCACGAGCGACAAGCATGACTTTCTCCTCTGCACCCGCATCGAGCTGGGGGCAAGGTGAGATCGTCTTGGCAGGGTCATAAAGTCAAAGCTTACCTTGTTTAAGCACGTCAAGACATGCGCAAGGTTAGTTACCGGATTACCGTGCTCGTCCATCTGGTGGAAAACATAGTCGCGGAAGAGCTTGATGAGATATCGGTCACCAGTTTCTGACCACCGGGGATCGCGAGCAAACCTTGGCGGAGTTATAGTGGGATGTTTGATCTAACAAAACTCACTTACTCAGGTCGTTCATTGATGAATCCAAACTTGCACAACAACCGCACGAGACGCGCGTTCTCCAGTTCACCCATAAGCTCGCCCTCCAGATAATCCGTGGCATGCAGCGCGTCGTCCATCTCGGCAATAACCCGGCTATTGATGATCTCGAAAAAGTGTGTGATGTTCTTCTCAATCACTCATCAGAACGCGAATCACCCAAGAAAATCAACAAAACAACTCACCCGATGCGGATTATTCTTGCTAATCAAGAAGATTGCAGCATTCTTCACATCTGCACTGTACAGTCGGGCAATCATCTCCAGGCTTTTCTGGAAATGGCCACCAGCATAAGCAGACGGATTAAGACAGCAAAGCGCCATGAGTAGACGTCCAAACAGTGTGAGATCCTCAAGCTGTTGCATATGCACATCCTGCGGCGTGTCGTAGGCGAGGACGTCAAAAATTCCACATGATCCAATGCGTAAACGGTTTTTTCCAGTCACAATGATCTTGGAGATGTCTATCATACGTACAGCCATGCCGGCTTCGTGCACCCTGCGGATAGCGGACGCGATTTGAATAATGTAGGACCATAGAGTCCGCTCGGAGATCGGCTGGGGCTGCACAGCTTGAAGTGTACGATTGAACGTCGTGGTGTGAGTCTTGAAGTGCATGTCATAGAGCGTCTTGGCGCCCGGGTGGTACGCATAAGCAACGACAAGGGAGCTGTCGTTGAATGAACGAGTGGTGAATGCTTCAATTATGGAAATGATATTCGGGTGCCGTATGCGTGACCAGGCCTCAATGGGGTTGAACGCCGCTTGATGCATGAGACGGTAATCTATCACTGAATAAGCAACATGCATTCATATGAATGAAACACATACTCTCAATTCGTCGAAGGGCATATGGTACGCCATCGGTTGAATTGATCGCGCGATACACGGTTGAATACCAGCTACCCAGCTTGCGCCGTTCGGGGCCACTGACCTCCAGAGGAACGAGAGTGTGGTAACCCTGAAGTTCCTCGGGTAGACCAAGACCAGGGGGAGGACCACTGTGAACGATCTCACTTCGCATGTGGAGAACCTGACGAAGTTCGGACGAGGGGGGAACGAAATGACTGTCAGTGTGGTGAAGGAATGCAGGTGGAATAGTCATGGTGTAGAGATGATAGTTGAGTGGTTCGCGGATGTAGACATCGGCAGGGCCAGGATAATATGGAACGTCGTACTGTTGGTCATCATAGAACTGTGCAAGTGAGATGAAAGCTTTGACCAAGGGCGACAGGCGTACCTCTCCCATAGAGTTGATCATTTCGCCATTATAATGGTATTCATACGAGTCGTCTGCCGGAAAGTCTTGGTAGGCAGGTTGTGGGGAAGGCGATGGTGGAGACGGCGAAGTGAGCGAGGACCGGGCTGTCAGAGGCGGCGGGGACGCGGGGCCGGCGGTGGTTGCAGCACTGGACGACTTGGGTACAAAGACAGGAGCATTCACGGCGCGAGCGGTGAGCGGTGAACTGATGGCTGGCGAATCCGAGCGAACGCTGGATATGGATGAGCTGCGTAGATCCCGCCAAAGGTTAACAACCTACTCAAACTTGGGGTCTTCCGACGACTAGACACGCTAAGCTCACAAAAACACCAGCCATCTTGAATGCTTACCGGAGGATGGGAATACACACAGCCCTTGTCTTGATATTTACACGAGCTGGACGTGGATATAGACAGTATACATTGCTGAGCAAGATGAAGACATACCCGTAGATCGCGACATTGCGACACTGGCGCTGAACCGAATCTGATGGCGGTAAGTGGCAAGATATTGTATGGATAGCCAAACTGACCCTTTCGAGTAGGGACCTGCTTTGAGTCGTCCTGGGTCGTGTTGGGATTGACAATGCGGATAGCAGCGGATGACTGAGGGCGAGAAAAGAAAGCCATAATCAACGGTGAAAGGGAGAGAAAGGAAAGTCGGAGGGGGAAACTGGACGCCTCGACGCTGTCCAGCAGTGGGCGACTGGGTATCAGTCGGTGAAGAGAACGGCGCACAAGCATGATTCACAACAGCGATCAATCACCCACGTGACCCGGCCCGGGTTAGAGCCTCACCACCATGTCCAAACTAGCCGCCGACGCTGCTGCCTTTAAGAATGTCCTCCAGCGACAGGACTACACGTCGTGGCACTCCAATCCCGGTGCATCCTCTACTCCAGCGGCCTCGGAACAGCCCGCTGCATCCAAGAAGAAACGTCCCAAAGCCAGTTAGTAACAGCCCAAGCTGTTGCTCGTCGCTCACTCTGCGCCAGATATTGTCTATTCTCAGCCTGCAGATACTGGAACCGGTGTACATGTCAATACCCAGCTTGTCTATGCAGTCAATCATCTCAAGGTGCGTCCTTTATGTCACTCTCCAACAGCATCTAATGACTTCAGGGAACACCTAATCCTATGCGACTTCAAGACTTGGCTATTATTACCAACACACCACTAGATACCGACCGCGTCCTTTTGGAGAAATTCAAAGCGCATGACAAGATAGCTTGGGATCCTCGAACCGATTTGTACAGCTACAAGGTTAGCACCTTCTTTTCTATCAAAGTTATATCCTTTATTTTGTTATAGCATGAATTCAATTTCAAAAACAAAGCCTCGCTGCTAACAGAAATTCAACGACGGACACGAAAAGGTGGCGGCATCGCAGTACGTGATCTCAAAGAAACTTGGAAAGAAGCGCCCGCCGCTGTCGAAGAGCTCGAGAAGGAAGGAGAAGTCCTTGTCACCCGTACTGCCAAGGATGGCCAGCTCAAAATGGTCTTTTGGAACGAGCTCAAACCTGACGAAGAAAGCGGGGGTAAAAACGTCGAAAAAGGTGACCATCTCGTTTCATTCACGTCGTCCTTCTGATACCTGTTCGCTGGTAGAATTCATGGATCTGTGGCATGAGCTGAATGTGCCAGATGATGTTGACTTGCTCAGACAGCTCGCCACAGAGGGCTTACAAGTCACCGCTAGCCACGCGGCTCCGCCAAAGGCACCTGGTGGGAAGAAGAAGGGAAAGAAGGGAGGCGCGTCACGACAACGCCAAGTGCGTATCACAAATACGCATTTGAAGGGCGAGATCGATTTGTCGAGGGACTTTGTTGTTCCCGGGAAGTGATTCCTTTGTATAGTATGTACAGAGAAATATACATCTTGCTGTTCATGAGTCTAGAAGTTTTTCAGTGTGCCAATGAGCTTACCACTGTGCTATAAACCTTTGGTTTGTTACCGCTTCCTCTCGCGCAAGGTCTGGGTAGGTCGAAATGACTACTTGAAGTGTACAATAACGCGTTGGCCCGAACACACTTTCAGCATCAGTACGCGTTATTTTGTCTTGTTGTGGTCGACGCTTGATCATCCACTGTCATCATGGTCTGTGGGCCCTTTCGTTACTCGCTACGCCCTCACCGTCGTCGTATAGCACCACGTCAAATACATCAGACAATCTCCTGAAGCCATCGCCGCCCGAAAGCTCCGCGAAAAGGCCAAAATCGCCGACTTTCTAGCGCTCACAGACAACATACTTACGCGCAAGAAGCAGTCCGACTGGTCAAAGGATGCACTCGACCTCACCACCCGGCTTCTACAAGTGAATCCCGAGTTTTACACCGTCTGGAACTATCGCCGGAATATACTAGTCAAGGGCTTGTTTCCGCAGAGGTATGTGTTTGGCGGATTTCACTTCAACTCTTAAAAGTTCTCCACAGGAGGTTAACGGGCTGCTTGCGGATGATCTGTCGTTGACGATGGTGGCTCTCAAAGCGCACCCGAAGATATACTGGGTCTGGAATCACCGGCGGTGGTGTCTCGAGAATATACCGGAGGGCCCAGAGGACGATCCGCTTGGATGGCGCAAAACGTATTGGGATAAGGAGATGGTTGTCGTTGAGAGAATGCTAGATGTGGATCCTCGCAATTGTACGTCTGCTTCTTACTCGAACGCACGTCCTTACTGAAGGATGTAGTTATGGCATGGAATTACAGGAGATACGTCCTCGCAAGCATGCCCGTACCCCGCTCTGAATTCGCGGAACTGGCGTACACGCTCAAGAAGATCGAATCTGAGCTGTCCAACTTTAGCGCATGGCATCAGCGCTCAAAGGTCCTGACACTGCTATGGTCGGACGGACGACTGGATCCGGTCGAGTCGCGCGAAGCAGGTACGATACGCTCAGTCGCCGAGCGTCCGCGTTAATCACCTTCTCTACAGAGTTTGATATACTGCACAACGCCATGTTCACAGATCCGAATGATCAGAGCGTTTGGTTATACCATCGTTGGCTTATAGGATCAGGTGGGGTGTCTCTCTATTCATTGACTTGAACCCTTTCACTGAAGATAGAGCTAGGCGAAGATAAGGAGCGCCTTGAGAGCGAGATTGCCGTTATACAGGAACTGCTTGATGAGAAGCGCCGAAGTGGCGACGACGAGAGTGACAACAAATGTAAGGAATACTCTTGCGTCTTTATTACATGGGTTCTACCTCAACTCTTTCAGGGTGCATGGAGTCGATTGTCTACTATAAGACGATATTGATTAGGAAACATTCTGCATCGGTGGACGTGGCGGGTTTGCGAGCAAGCTGTGAGGACTGCTTGAAGCAGTTGATAGAATTGGATCCCGCCCGAAGAAACCGGTACCAGGATAAGTGTGAGTGGCAAATCTTGTACACGCTCGATTGCTCATAGACTTTTAGTGACACAACTTATCAAGGAGAATGGCGACTTGAGCCTCTAATTAGTGTTGTATCTTACGGCAAATAATCAAGTGTTTCATGAATGTGTATTGACGAGACGGTCAATTAATAATTCTCCAAGCTACAACGATGGTGGTACATGGGTGATGCGTTTAACACTTGCATTCACCGGGCTTGCAGGTGCAGCTGTAAGGAAACATATATAAGTACCTTCCTTAGCTACGAAAAGCATGGTGACATACTTAGTGCAAGTGCAAGACGCGTTGCCACAGGTGGTGGCTTGGTTAACAGGGGCTGCGACAGTCTGCAAAAGCATAACATTTCAGCCTCCGTCTCCTTCCACGAAGAGAGAAACAACGTACGGAGTTCATGTTTATGATAATGGTGATGGTGCGGTAGAATGAATTTCTGAGGTAGGTCTAGGATTTTGCTCGTGCTGTTATATCGTCTGTTGAGGCACGTGCGTGATGAGTCAGGCATCCTCCATTTATTCGCGCAGGCCCTCCACAAAATGTCGCACTTAGCTCCAATTGCCATTGGTGTCCATCAATTCCCTCAGGCCCCGGTGTGTGGCGCATCACATGATTTCTTCATTGAGGGCTTTCAACTACGTTGGTTTCCCGATGCACTCCCAATACCCGTTCTTCGTCTTTTAATAGTGGCGACCTTATGGGCTTCAAAAAGCTGCGTCTGACTCTATGGTTTAGCTGCTTGTTATCTCAGGGTTCGGGCTAGGGTGGGCTCGGAATAATGTTTGAAAGAATCACAAGAGTCATGGTTAGTGTAAATTATACCAGGGGCCACATTACAGTGCGTTGCAGTGAAATGTGCACCTTCCGCAGCCCGCTCCGTTCAGGATTTCTGCTCAGGGTGGTATATGTTTCCTAGTTAGTACATCAAATCTTATTCAGATCTTGCCTTCATTCTCGCGCACCTTGTAGCTACAACGTGTCAAACCAGTGGTAAGAGAGCACTGCTATAAGCAGCATGTTATCTTCCGGGGAGAAAGGATACTTTTATAGTGGACAAGGTCGCGTTAACAGTTTGGTCGCATCACCGGGGCATGACCGAACAAGATTTATTTCCTGATTAGGCTATATTTACGCCCGACCCTAAGCAGAGTCCCTGAGCGGAGCAAACTGCGGAAGGTGCACATTTCACTGCAACGCACTGTAACATGCCGTACATCCAGACGTCCAGTGCCTCGTCTCTCGAGTGATATGCTCGTCTTTGGGTCCGACGGCCTACTAGATGCGTTGCCGCCACCTCTGACCTCCACATCGTAGACATCCTTTTTGATGAGGGACGGACTTTGTTCACCTTTTTCATTTTGTGGCTTTTATACCAAGGTCCACCTACAATCTCCGCTACGATGTCGCAGCCCGGACACTCACAGACAACCGATATAGCCTTGTTAGTTGTCGCTGCAGGTCACACACATATGTTGCCCAGAAACACTCCCAAAACACTCCTAGCTTCATTGCAGACAAAGTGAACCGCCAGCATGGAGCGACATGTCCGTGTCCATGGTATGGTAGCCGAAGCCTCGTCTATGCATTCCCGCCGTTGAACGTCAAGGACTCGTTCGTATCTGAAAAATTGCAATCTTGGTCTCGCTCCCCATCCCCGTGCTTTGATCCCCTCCTCAAAGGACTGGGAGCTATCTCCTGCCTTCACAGCCAGTTTAATCCCCCCAGTCAAGCCCATTTCGTTATCTGCCGGGAGTTGCACGATTTCCTTAAGCGAAAGGCCTCATTGACTTTCGATGAGGGGCCTAGCTCGATGCCCATACAAGCTAGATTGACGAAGGACATCCCGCCGTTAGTAAGGACTTTTGACGGACACGTTATTGTTCAGATTGGAGACGATTCTTCTAGTAAAGTTGATGTTAGTTCAAGCTTCCTCTGTCGGCATTTGCTTAGCACTAACAATGTATTATCAGTTTGTTCCAGACGACATTCATGATCATCGGCCCCGAAGAAGAGACGGCGTGTAGTCTTGGGCGATCCAACAAGCATTAATATTTATCAAGCACGCTGGCAGCGCGTCGCCAAAGTCTGATGATAGTGGTATGCTCTTATGGTTGAATGGCATATTGTTCGCCGATTAACAATTAGGCAGACTATTCTTCGAGTTCCTCTTCAAGCGACTCGGAGGACAACAAAGAGCAATCAAATTGTCTTACCACTCAGACGAGAACTCCGATGAGGAGGCAGACTCGTGGATGATGGAAGAGTTTGAAGCATTACCACTGAAACCTCGCAAGCCAGCTCGCCTCAGCAGGCATATACGGATAGGACGCGTGTCTGTCGAAAGGGTGAATTGTCTATGTTGTAAAATTCTGCCTATCCCTCATCAATTGTAGCGCCTGCCCGACGCAATTCCCCTCACCTTACATGCCATCGTCAGATCACCGACGATGTTTGTCAAAAAATTAACGCAAGTCAAGAAGCTCTGTGCGGAGTCGTTGGAAGGTCGTCTCACCTTACTTCGCCAGCCCTCCGGTTTCGGAAAGACAAGTCTCCTTTCTATGGTGGTCAATGTTTTAGACGTAAACCGTCGAGAAGCATTCTTGCAAGTTTTTGGGGAGTTCTCGTTGCTCGACGACAAGCATGGCTAGAGGAAGATCCATTGCTGCTTCATCTAAATCTCGACGATCTTCCTTCAGACCTTCCAGTCTTTGGCGCGAGCCGTACTAGGTGCATGAACGCCGCGCTCAAGTGTTTCTTGATGCGTTACCGCGATCTTATCCTCCTGACGCCGAACGAGATCAACCGTCGTATACATGTAGGTGGCAAAGGCTCGAGTTTTTCATGGGTTATGGTACGTCGTTGCGACCGGTTTAACGTCTCTCGTTAAAGACTAGCTCTACAGGACCGCCTTTCAGAACTGGGCTTTCACGTTTTCGTACTCCTCGACAACCTGCATGCTCCTCTGCTCAAATCCACGGAAGACAATATCGATGAGATTCACACCCTCCTCAATAGATACCTCATTTACCCCTTAGAGGCATCCATACGCACGGGGCCCATCGGCGCCACTGTCGCATGAGCCATCATGGACGCAGAACCGGACTGCGCCGGATTTCAGAGATAACCTCTTCGGCCTCATTACTATCGAGTCTTCCCAGTGGGAATTGGCTCACCGAGTGTTGGGTTTCTCCATGTTGGAGATTTCTGCCCTTGCAGCTGAATGTCTTCCCGCTGAAGACGTTGAGCCATTTGTGCATGACGTGATGCAAACATTAGAGTCTTTTGACTCGATACATTATTCGCCCAGCACGTACAGCATGTCTGGCGTGCTTGCCAAACTACGGAAGCGGATGGGGCAGTCGACTTGAAGTCGCTTCCTTCCTTCCACCCGAGACTACCTGCCAGTGTATCCGTAGATTTATCGTAGCTGTCTATGTCCGTATCTCGATTATGTACTGGCTGATCGCGGTTGTACCACTAGCTTTACATACTTGATATTATTACGTTCATCTGTGCGATTCCTTGAAGTCTCGTTCGGCGCCACAGACAAGGTGGAGGTTTACTGGACAAAACGTTTGTCGGATTTTTGGAGATAGTCTGTTCTCGGGAAGGACAGGATGTAGTGGGCCGTCGTCAACACTGTGCTTAGGTAGATGTACTTCAAGAACCAATACACGGCGTTCATAACTCATAGACGACCCATGTCCGTTAGTGTCCCTCAAAAGGGTATATGTGTAGATTGTTCTGGTGTTATCCAATATGTAATTGCGCTCAAATTTAAGCGTTAGGCCTGACTTGAAATAAAGTGGAGAGAAGACGGGCTGATCGATTGTGTTTGCCATCGCTTGCCTCTTACTACCATCTTGCGCTCTTTGACTTGACTTGCCACTCTATTCTCTATGTACGTCGCTGCTGGCATTTTCAACCTAATCAAATTGATTTTTGCACAGTGGTAATGACGACTCCTACCTCTCGCGTACCTTTCGTGTCCGACGCCTTACTACGTCACCAAGCGAATCTTATTGCGCACTCATGGACCAGCGACTTGACCAGCAAAAGCGAGTACTTGACCTTCGACCAAAGAGCGTGTCTCGTCGGTCGTAGGCCTATGAAACGACTCTCAGGCTTCGTTCAACGCCAGTCAAGACATGTTGTAAACGCTTACAGTCGCAATGTGAAGCTCGGCGAAGACGGACGCATCTTTCACGATGGCCGACCTCTTCTCTGCAATGATGACTTTCCCGCTGCACTCATCGATCTTTCGCCAATACCTTCCTTGCACAAGATGGTCGTCGAATCCAGGAATCGCTATGCTGGCCTTTCCCCGGTGCTTGTCGAGCTCTGGTTCAACGTGTAGGAGGTTTAGTCATCTATCACACTACAGACATTGTTCCGGAAGGCGTTGAGGAAGATGGTTTGAATCAAGATGGAGAACCCAGCTTGGAGCAAGCTGTCGCGTTAGACGTTCTCGCCAACGTCTCTGCGGAGGATACGGTTAGTAGGATATCCTCACTACCTTTCGCTGCGGATGAGCCACAAGCCTCTACGGACCTCATTCGCGTCACTCTCCCAGACTCTAACACTTCCGATGCTCATCTGACTACTCTCGTTGTCACTGATGCCCCAGACGAAGAAGAATCACTCTCTGCACACCGAGCCTTCGACATCCTATCCTCCGCTAGCAATCCTGATCACATTGTCAACACTTTCGAGACCTTGGACATTTTCGCAGACACCACCGTAGCCTTTGACGACAAGTCCAAGACAGAAAATCACCACGCTGTTCTGTCTGAGGACAACGAGGCGAATGAATCCTTCCTTGATGCACCAAACTTCACTGGAATTGAGTCTCCCGAGGCTGTGGTACGGGCTGGTCGGACGTCGTTGGGCAAGCGCGCGCGGGACGTCACCATCGTGGAAGATGCCAACAACGAAGAGACGGGAGGTGATGCTCTACAGGAGGAAGTCGGCCATGCAGGTAAACGTCTGCGCGTTTTGGATTCTTTGGACTCTGTGGATACCATCTGAACAATCGGACGTTCTTTGAGGTTTGGTGCATACTATTACCACCATGTTTTTACGATTATACTACGTCTCGATTCGTACTTACCACGTTAGTGTGGTTCACTCTATGCCAATACCGATCTCTGCCATCAGTGATATATCATGCCTGTAGATCGTTGATGATCAAAGGCTTTCAGCAAGCTCGTGCGAATTTAGACGACTACATCGAGAGGATATCGAATTCGAGGACGGTACACTGTATAATTTAGCAATAACGCCAACGTCTACATCTCCTCGCTGCGCGCCATTCTAACTCTCACGGGTAGCTGGGAGCCTTTCTCCCTCTCTGATTTCAACGTCGGCGTCATTAGATTGCACGCTTCGCGACGGAAATCACCGGCGCTGCCTGTAAACTTGAATTCAAACCTGCCAACGAGCTCGGCCAGGAAGGCATGTAACTCCAGAACGCGACTTTGTTCCATTACAGAATGCAGGACCCACACTAGGACTCGCTGCAATTGTTCTCTCTTTGGCTGATCCATTGATACATCCACGGCCCTGCATTTTCGCATTGACCATCACCATTCTCTACAGCTCTTTTTGTTGTTTATTGTTTTTTGCGTGCCTTGGTCAATTCATATAAAGGGCTGTGGTCTGACGGTAACCCCCATCTTTCCTACGCCCATCATTCTCTCCGCAGCTTCTCTCTACACTAAGGAGTGACCGCACTGCGACGATGACGCTCGCCATCGCTTTGACTGCTTCACAACGACTTCACTAAAGCTGTGGTCTCGTCGGGGCCACTCGCTTTCATGCCACGTCCATCAATCATGACTGTAGGCCTTGTTGTCTCTGTGCCACAATTCGAATCTCATCATTTACAGTCATCGCTATACAGACCACATGCGATCGCATGCCTGCACGGCGTCGTTGCAGGTACGTCCGCTGTCCTACTCCATCCTCTGACATATCACGATTCCACAGATGTACCGCTATCAGCCACTCGCCAACTCACTTAGCCACAGACATCCCTCCCCGCCACACAACACCAGCAGAGTGCCACGATTCTTGGGGTTTGATGGAAGTATTCTTACCCAACCGCCCGACGTAGCAAGTCCCGATACGGTACACTCGACATTTAGTCACCTAGGAGTTATCGGTCGTATTGGGAGGCGCTCGCGGGAAGGCGCCGCGGATATTTGTTGACCTCGCTGTGTCGCCAGTGTGGCACGGGACCTGGGATGGCTGTGTGTTTTCGTGTTTGAACGGGACCATAAACGAGTATTGAACTCGAGAGGAATCACTGGTGGGCTTTTTCCTTTCTTGCGATCAGAAGAAGACTACTGATTCGTTTGAGACAGGCAGTGCTGAACGTTCGTTTGGATCATATTGGCAATGCTCTCGCATGTGGTCTCGGTTTCTCATGCGCTTTTCACAGACTATAACAATCTGGGTTGATTCTTCGTGACATCCAAATGAATCAGTACCTACAAAACCGTCTCTGGTATACCAGTACTCACGCCTATCCAGATTCCGCACGCAACTACCGCTCATCGCTCACAACTTCCTCGCCAATTTCGTGTTCCACAACCTTGTGTTGTGGATAGAGGAGCAAACCCGAACGCGCAGTGCCACCTTTCCTCCTTATCGCCCGCCACCCTTGAAATCTCGTGCGTTTATTCGATTTCAGACTCTAACGCCTAACTAAGCATCCTATCTAGAACATCACACCCATATCTCCACTAGCGTACATTGATATGAATAGCCCTTATAAAGAACACGATATGTTGTACGGTTATGACGCCACAAGTCCTCCTCCCTTCCAATCCCCCACATAATTGCCGCCTATCTACTTAGATCCAATGGAGTAAGGTGCTTTGAGTTGGAAATCTCTGAAGGCTGAAACCAAGTAAGGATGGGCACGGAAGGAGGCACGACGCACATCCCGTACTTGAAGGAACCGGTTTCCCCGGATGCTATTGTTCGATTCTTCGCGTGTTGTGGCCTGAGCTGAGCATCATGGGTACCCATTTGTGACGGCATAATAATCGCGACTTGGTGTCAGAGTAGAAGGAAAAGTGAACAATCTACCTGCATCAGAGTTCCCCAGCGATGCGACTCAAACATGGGTTCTGGCGCAATCGCAAGCCGCGCGTCGGTGAACGTTTGGTCGCCCCGATACCCCACAAATTTCTAGATCTCATCCCATTTTTGTCTGAAAAGACTGGGCCTAACCATAACCACGGAAATGCGCTCAGCGAGGGTCTGGGGAACTTTCGACGACAGATATCCTGAAATTTCCTCGGTGCGAACAATACTCAGACTCCGTTCGCAGTAAAGGGCAGAGTTTATGTTCAAATTCAAGGACGTTGGTCTCATCCTCGTCTTTGGTTTGCAGAGCGGAATGATGAATGACCATACCATCAACATCGAAGGAAAGTTTAGTGACCATTTCTTCATAGTTCGCTGGGACTAGATCTTTTTTTGTATCCATTCTACATGTGAATCCTTTTTATTTACGAGACCTTCATCGAGCTTTATCATTACGAGTAGAGCAATGCCATAGGATTCAACATTCAAGTCCAAGTTAGCTCTCAATTTGAATGTAATATAGTGTGTAGGAAGAAGCTGAACATACATTTTACTAGTACTTAACTCTACAATATGCTATCGTCTAACATTGACCTGGTTATCATCTAAACACTGCTTGACCTCATCAATGCCAACCTCCTTACGGTGGAAAATACCCGCAGCCAACGCCGACTCAACATCTGTCTTTTGGAATACCTCCAAAAAATGCTCCTTACTCCCTGCGCCACTGCTCGCAACAACGGGTATCCTGACAGCTGACTTTACCAACCGCACCAAGTCGAGATCAAAGCCCAACCCCGAACCGTCCCGGTTGATGCTGTTCACCAAGAGCTCCCCAGCACCCAGGCTCTCCGCCCCTTTCGCAAGCTGGACAACAGACAGCGGGCGGGCCTCTCGCCCTCCCGAGATCGTGCACTGGTACCACCACGCCTTGCCGCTCTCACTTGATCCAGGCTCACCGCAGATAACCTCAGCCTTGTAGGGCCCCTCGTACGTCTCTGAATCGACATAGACCCTTCGGGGGTCAATAGAAACTACCACAGCCTGTCGCCCGTACGCATGCGCAATCGTCTCAATAGCGCTAGTCCCATCGCCCCTCCCCCCGTTTGCGAGCATCCGCTCTACCGCAATCACCGCCTCGCTGCCGATACTCACTTTATCAGCCCCAGCGCGGAAGTAGGTCCCCGCGACCTCTAGAGCGGGGTGCTTCGTCCCGTCGGGGTCGACACTGTCTTTGATACCGCCGCCTATTGTCAATGGTACGAAGACGCGTTCTGCAGCAGCGCGTACTACGGCGAGCATAGGCTGATCCCGGAGGGGTGAGTGGCGGAACGACGTGATGTTCAGCAAACACAACTCGTCCGCGCCGTCCTTGTAGTACTGCTCTGCCAATGTGACGGGCTTTCCAAGGTTGCGAACGGCACCCCCAGTCGTAGCTGTAACAGTATCGGAGGCCTGTTTTTCGCGTACATCGTATTGATCTCCTTTTGTTACGACGAGGTCTCCTGAGTCGTTTGCGCGGACATCCATACACGCGATGATACGTTTGGTCAGCTGGTGCTGGGGTTTAGGCTTGACGACGCGCGGTGGGAGAGTCGGTGGTATAGATGTCGCGCCAGGACTCGAAGAGTGCGCCGACTCTGGCTTTCGCAGCCAAGCATCGAGGAATGCTAAGCCCGCCGCGCCAGACTTTTCAGGATGGAATTGAGTCGCGAATACGTTCGCCTTGCGAATAGACGACATAAACAGTTCCTGGCCGTATTGTGTCGTCGTGTATGCCCATTGGGCAGCCGCTGGGTAGTGTTTCGGATCGTATTTGGCACAATATGAATGGACAAAGTAGTAATATGTTGAATCGTGGATGTGTTCTGGGTCGTCGGAGTGTAGGAGATGCGATACGTTCCAACCCATATGAGGCACGGCCTTATCCGCATCATCGAACCGCGTTATGGGCAAAGGCACGATTCCCAATCCAGGTGTAGGCGACTCGGTGGAGGATTCGAAGAGAACCTGCATGCCGATACATATTCCAAAGTAAGGCCGACCTGATAGGATATACTCTCGCAGCGGTTCAAGAAGCCCTTTTTGTGTAAGATTTTCAATGGCACTTTCAAATGCACCTACACCGGGAAACACGAGAGACTAGAGAGAATTGAGGGCGCAATCATTATGAGGAGGAATTTCAACTGACCGTAGCAAGCTTGAAGTCCTCTGGACTGGATATCCAGGTGAATTTATGTCCCAGAGTAGACACCGTGTTGGCCAGACTCTGCACATTTCCAGCGCCATAATCGAGGAGGTAGAGACCCATCGAAGAGCGAACCAACAAAAGTTTAACGAGTCACGGCAGTAGGAGGGATTAAGTAACCGGCCGGCAATTATCACTGATCATCGATCATCACAAGCCCTGACTTCGCTCTGTTGACATTAGCCATGATTGTGGATATGGCCGTGAGGGAATCGATAGCTGCCTGTGGATGACGCGCACCTCGCCAAACCATAGCCACAGAAGAAAATCCTTGCAAATACACAGCGAGTAAAGTACAGCATAAGGTTACAGTATGAACTCAAAATCACAGTCCAAATACATGCAAAGTGTGGGAGGAGGGAAGATTCAATTGCCAGAAAAAAAAGAACAAAACTGAGTAGCGGATACAAGCGTTGATTGACAGGATGTGTTGCAAAAACCAAAAGACAAGGGAAAGAGAAGATTAAGACGTGGACGAGACAGCATATACGCTGCCTTCTATACATGCAATGACTATAGTGCCTCCTTGAGATGGCTAGTGTACGTCGTAAAAGTAAAATGGGAATGTAGATTGCATGCACCGGGAGTATCAATGGAAAGGGAAAGCTCGGAAGAAGGAAAGGAAGAACAAAGACGATAGCATCTATTGCGTTGCAATTTTAACCATCTGCAGAATCATTGAGTACAGTACAGCGATTAGAATGCAGAAAACACAAACCTCTCTGGCCCAACGCATCGTCTTCTTTGTCTCAGAGTTCATGCGAGTTCTAGCACGGAGCTCGTTAGCAACCCATTGCTGCAAGAGAGCAGCCTTCAGCTGGCCGCTAGGGAAGCAATCGGCGAGGTCTCCAATGAGCCCACAGGACAATTTTACGACGCTTTCGGAGCGCTCTTCATCACTTAAAGAGTGAAAGATGAGCTCAAGGATGGCGTTCGCATACGGGAGGAGAATTTCCACTACCAAGCGATGAGCACAGAATCACGATTGAGAGCTCATACAAACCAACCTTTGGGAGTGTTCTTTAGACCAGTGACGATGCCGGTATAAGCCTCCAGGATACCCTCACGCAATTGAGCCACGTAGTCCACAAGGTCATAGTCAAGCTTCATCGAAATGAGGGAGAGCTGAAAATGAAAAGGAAAAACACGTACTGGGTTGACCTCAAGACCGCCCGCCTGTTTCAGAACGCTCATTGTTGTTTCAAGGAAAGGCTCGAAGTTTGGCCCAATTGCAAGCGCAATGTCGCCAAAACACGATAGAATAGTAATCTTGACGTTACGATTCAAAACTTCGCTTTGGAGGTTCTCGAGGAGGACCGTCATGAACGAGTGGGCATATTGAGCGCTTTGCTCGCCAAGAGCGCGGGATATGTCGCCAATAATACCGACAGCGACGGTACATAGTTGTGTGTCTTCGTGAGCCTTGAGCGCCGGGTACAAGAATGGCAGGAAGGCGCTGATATAAGGAGCGAAGGCAGACTCGAGCGCTAGAATGAAGAAGGTGAGTGACGGCGATATCGACGGGTTGCGATTGACTTACCGGAAGCAAGTGCGCCGACAACGAGGAAAGCATCTTCTAGAACTGTCGAAGTCTTGCCAGCTGCTTGGATTAGCTGTAAAACCAATGTCATGATACGGTCTGCTAGAGGCTGAATTCCATTTCCAAGTTTGCGCACGACGCACTGAACAGAAGACCTGTTAAAGGAAAGACAGATGTTGTGGAAATGAGCTTACAATAACGACAGAACAGATGTTGCTTTGGAGTTCATTCCAATTGTTTTGGTCGTCAACGCCGACGATTTGGTTCTACAAAGCTGTGAGTGAGAATTGATATAGGATAAACGCTACGACGTACATGCAAACCCAGAAGATGCTCCATTCGCTGGAGAATGGTAACGACGGTGTTTTGTACAACAAGAATAGCGTCCGGGGTCGCATGTGTTAAATAGGATGTCATGGCCTCGTAAGCAGCCGTACGATAGTTGGACTCATTCGATGCGCTATGGGAAAGAGTTAGCCCATAGTTTTCTGGAATAGGATGAATCCAACCTTTCAGTGACGCGAAGGAGTGCCTGTACAACACCCTCGTAATATGGTGACAAAGGCCCTGATTGAGTTGCCTCAGTGTCCTCCTCGTAGTAGACCGAGAACTGGTCTGCCAAGTTCATCAGCGCCCAAGCGCAGTTGGTCACGATTCTCGGGCTGTCAGACAAGCCATTCACGAGCGCAGATATCAACGGATGCAGCTGCATATCAGGCTTGATCACATTAATGAGCAGTTCACATATACGCCCAAGGGTCCAAGCCGTTGTGTCCTTGACATGAGTGTTGGCGTCGGTCATCATGCTAATCAGCGTGGGCAGGGCCTGCTCTGCGAGCGGCGTCAGAACTGATGGGTCGGGTCCTTCAAGAACCGAGCCGAAGGCCATAACGGCAGCTTCACGGTGATGCCAGTCTTGGTTGGTGATGTTGGCCTCGATGAAGGGCAGCACCGCGGGGACGATAGCATCTTGGACAGCACCGGACAGTAGGCTCAAACATGTCCCAGCAGCCATCGAGACGTTCCATTCGTCTTCGTCGGCATCTTCTTCTTGCTTGGTGAGCAATCTTAACAGAACTGGAATGATTTCTGGCAATGCGATTCGAGCAAAATGACGCGAATCGCGCTCTGGCTGTTCGCCAAACTCGATAGCCTTGGAAATAGATCAGCCAATCGGAATCGATAGAGCATAGACCCGCACCTCTTGTGCTTCAAGGCTAAGCTCAATTTCTTCTTCACAAACTGTCGACCAAAACTCAACGGCTTGGAGAGCAACTCGTTCATCAGCGTGGTTCATGCCAACGACCGTCAACTAGACAAAAAAAAGTATCAGCTTGGCGAGAAGAGGATCATAAAAAAGTGGCGCTCACTCCGAATAATGCTTGCTCCATGTAGAAACCCATTTTGTCATAATACAAACTCATAATTCGTACGAGACATTCAAAGGCGCCAACTTGAACAGAAACGGAGCCGCTCTGAGTAGCCTCGCATACAACTTGCATGATGTAATTACGCTCGCCCTAAACGACGGTCAGCAGCGGTCTGGAGCGCCGAATTGAACGTACATCTCTATCAAAATTGTCTCGTACGAACTCTAGAGAGTTGAAAAGAGAATGAATGGCGGCCAGCTGAACGTCGGGCGATGGTTCCTCCTTCCTGGCGCCATGGATTACTGCTGTTAAGATGTCGTTGGCACGTAGGCTGAGGATTTCGGGTTTCTGTAGAGTGCTCAGTTAGACGCCCGGAAGCATTTAAGACCATGAAACGCACTATTGTTTCGCAGATAAAGCCGATAGTCTGTAAAGTGGCGATTTTCAAGTTGGTGTTGGGCTGGTTGTTGACGAAGCCGAGGAGGATAGTAATGAGTTCTGGCCATTGGTCCTGAGGCAGTTCGACTGCAGCGATGGCAGCGACGACCTGGGAAGCAAACTGGCCGGCCTTTAGATTGGGGGATGCGAGGGTCATAAGGGCATCCTGCTTGATCTTGTTCTTTGTGTTGAGGTCTAGACTTATCCAGCGTTGGCTGTACTCGGATTGCCGCGAAGATTCCTTTGTAGAGATGGTAAGAACGGTAAAGGGCCATCGAGAAGGAATAGTCGCACCCTGGCTGTCAAGGCATTCTTGAGGGCGAGCCCTGCAGCATTACGAACGTGGAGGGCGTTCGATTCGTCCAGGAGGACGGCAGAGAGCATGAGCATGTATTGGGGCTACAAAAAGAAAAGAAAAAGAGTAGACTGTGATTAGATGGGCTAGTCGACGGAGAGCAGAGGACGACGTGCGTAGTTTTCCCGGGAGGCATTCTCGAGCTGCTGGGTGGCATCCTGACGCGTATTTGCATCTAGATAAGAGAAAAGACGGCATTGTTGGCATTGTGTGGCAGATGGGACGCGCAACAGTAAACGGCTCACCTGGAGACAGGGTATTGGCGAGGAGGTCGGTTGCATTCATGGCTGGTGGCGAGAACGGCGGGTGAACGATGAGCACAAGACAAAAAAGCTTTTTTCAATGCCGTGCAGGACTACGGCGGCGGCGGCAGTGAAAGAGACAGGAAACGATGGTGGTGGTCCAGGTGATGGGGAGCAAGATTTGTGGGTGCGTGACTTTGAATTTTCTCGCAGTGACCAACGACCAGGCTCTTTGACCTTCCATCACTCAGTTTCAACTCTTTTGTTACTCTTTGTTATCTGACTACCCCAATGGCAGACCGAGTCAGTCATTTCGTCTCCATCGGCAGCCTTGATGTCAACTAAAAGCTAGGGTCGTGGCTCAGCACCCAGAGGCGCCCGAGGCGGCAGCGTAAGAGGCGGTCGCGGCACTCCCATTTCTTCAGGCGCCGCTCTAGACAAACCTAAACGCGAGGCCATCCTCGATCTCTCAAAGTATGTTAACGAACGCATCCGCGTTAAATTCACTGGTGGACGGGAAGGTACGCCGCTGCCTCGTTTTGCTGCCCTGTGTTCTCATTTCCGTCCAGTCACTGGCACGCTCAAAGGGTACGATCAGCTACTCAACCTCGTGCTTGATGAAGTCGAAGAGGAAATACTTGGTGCGCTTATAGAGATCGTCCTTTCTTGTGCTAACAGATCTTGCAGAGCCACAAATACACAAACGCACCCTTGGCTTGGTCGTTCTAAGAGGGCCAACAATAACACTTCTCAGTCCTGTCGATGGCTCTGAAGAAATCGAAAATCCTTTCCTTGCTCCCGAGTAGTTTCTAGACATAATCTTACATGTAAGAGATCCTCCAATACGAGCCTTGTTCTTTTGACGTTACTATACGCGTCAATCATTGTCCTTCTGTCTCCCGGCGTCGATCTCGACCTTCCCACAGGAATATCTCGCAAGATGGCAATGACAGTGCGATTTATCGGTTCCGACCTCACCTGCCATGTACTAGCAGGAAACCTGAAGGTGAACGCTCTAACAAGTATTTAAAGTCTCCTACTGAACCCAGATTGACAGGCTCAAGCACCAAGTGAAGTCTGTGATGATTCTTAACTTTCGGGGGCGTCACATACAAGTACGATTGTCCCCGCACTCTTCGCATCGCACTTGTTAATCCTCCTCTCGAGTAATTCACAATGTACGCGGGTGTTAGAGCGGTTGGATGTAGCATATATCGGACGGGATCAAGTGGAAACTCAAACTCTGCCACAATATCAATAATTCGACTTTCTCCTGAAGGATGAGATAAACCATTATGTAGGGTACACGCATGGGGCTCGTAGTGCCTTTTGGCCTACACCGAACTTCACGTGTGTTTCCTATCATCTGCATATCGACAGCATGTTGACCACGCTTTGAAGACCCCAATTTCGCTTGTTTTATGTTTGAACCGTTTAAAGGGAGGTGACTCTGAAACGCGATCTAAGCGTTCTCAAAGCCCGCTCTCCGCACCGTCTTACACGGTAGCGCGTGTGGCGAACCTTAATCGTTCGACGAAACTCGTCGGCACCGCTGTCTATTCACAAAGGCAAGCACATTCCTATCACCCTCTTGTTCTGAATTTTTGTTTTCCTTCAATGAAGGAGTAATTGTCGAATGTCAACCTTCATTTCACCTCAAAGCATATGTATCATTATCTGAGATTTTAAGCTTTGAGCATACTTGGACCTTTGCGGAAATAGAAGAGTGCCGTGACTTTCTCTTTGAGCGCATTCTGCCATAGAGCACAGCAATGGGTCCATATTCTTTAAATGCATTGACGCCAAAGACAAACGCGAGAAAGCGGCGACGTTTACGCGCATAAACTGTGGCGGTGCCCACGACCATTTTAGGAAGTCCTCTCTCGCACCTACTTACAACACGCAAGGCTTATCCTTGGCCACCGTCGCTGTCCTTGTCGCCCATAGTCGACGACGAGCACGAACAGAATGGCCTACACACAGACAATGAGTCCGCCCACGATATACCACGATGGCCAGTCATCGTCGGGGTCGCCGAGCCACCCTAGTCCCATACATGCACCTCGCCATCCACCCCGGCCGCGTTTTGTGGCCGAGCTTTCGCAATGCCTGTTCGACTTTGTAATTCAGCTATTACCGACGCCGGAGGAGATGGCAGTCAAGGAAGACGTGCGCAAATTGTTGGAGCGGCTTATTCGCACGATCGAGCCAGACAGCCGTCTGCTCTCGTTCGGGAGCACAGCGAATGGCTTCAGCCTGCGCAATTCTGGTGCGTGAAGCGCGTCGTGCATAGACGGGGGCTAATCAGGTTGGCCAATCAGACATGGATCTCTGCTGTCTGATCGATTCGAGCGAGAAACTCAGTGCTTCAGACCTGGTTACTATGCTAGGGGACTTGCTAGAACGCGGTACGCTCCTTTTTGTTTTGAATTGAAGAGAATTATTCACGAATAAGCAACAGAGACGAAATTCCACGTCAAACCGTTGCCCCATGCCAGAATACCCATCGTCAAACTCACGCTAGACCCATCGCCCGGGCTGCCCTTGGGCATCGCCTGTGACATTGGTTTCGAGAACCGACTGGCCCTAGAGAACACTCGGCTCCTTATGTGCTACGCTATGATAGATCCAACCCGAGTGAGAACGCTGGTGTTGTTTCGTAAGTCTTATCTGTATTCGTCTTGTTTATATGCTTATACTCGCATAGTCAAAGTCTGGAGCAAGCGAAGGTATTTATCTCGCTTATTAAACCGAACTTCTTACCAAGTATCTTCAGAAAAATCAACTCACCCTACAAGGGCACGTTATCCTCCTACGGATACGTCCTTCTCGTCATTTACTTTTTGGTCCACGTTAAGAACCCGCCCGTTCTTCCAAATTTGCAACATATGCCACCCCTTCGCCCAATATCAAAAGTTAGTCCTTATTTTCAGCATTTCGGTCCCATAATACTGACCACCTGTCACCTGCTAGGAAGACACACATCTTGGTGGCTTTAACACATGGTTCTTCGATGACATTGATCTCTTGAGGCAGCGATGGCATTCAGAAAATACCGAGACCGTTGCAGAGTTGTAGGTTATCAGCACGTTCGTCGACCTCTAAACTGAGATTCTACAGGTTGATCGACTTTTTTCGCTATTATTCCCGAGACTTTTTGTACAACACTGGTGTCGCGTCCATACGCGCAGGTCTTCTGAAGAAGGAGAGCAAAGGATGGCAGAACGATGTACGTCCTTGTTACACATTTAATCCTTGAATTGTCTGATTGTACAATTCTAGCTGTCTAGTCGATACAACGATGCTCGGGAACGCAATCGATTTTGTATAGAGGTAATAACTAGCATGATCCTTCCGTTGTAAATCTCACGACCACACGTCAGGATCCTTTCGAAACTGATTTTAATGTCGCTCGATGTGTCACCAAAGACGGCTTGTATACTGTGAATATCTATTTTCTCTTCCACCTGATCGCACTAATGCCTGCCCATAGATTCGTGGGGAGTTTATGCGCGCATGTCGAGTCCTAGCCAACCGGCCTGAACGCGCCATTCTCACTCTGGCAGAGCTCTGTGATGAGCGCAAAGCCGAGGACTTGGTCTCTGCTCCCGGTCCATCCGGTCCCCGATTATCCAACTTCCCACCGCAAACTCCGTATAGTGTAGGAAACCAGTCGATGCGGCCAAAAGGCGCCGACCGCTTCTCACCCCCTACGAACTTTTCAGAACCCACTAGTCGCCCTCCTGTGTCAATAAGACCTCCTCCAGATCATATGGCACCAAAACGTGGAAAATGGACGAGCCCACCGCCGCCAGATGCCCCGCCTGCTGATCAGATCTTCTTTGAGGATCAACTTGAGAACGGTCTTGTTCTTGCCACTGCACCAACCAATGCTCGCGAACCCGAATCGTCACACAATGGCTCGTCGAGCAACAGTGAAATTTTCTCTGACGAGGAGCGATCCGATGCTGCCGAGTCTGACGATGTAATGTCTGTGCAGTCGTTTACGGAAGGCTCAACACAGCCAATGGGACCCATAGCGCGCCGGGCTTCATGGTTATTTCCTACGACAAAGGCAGGTCTCGGCCTCGTGGATTTAACGACGGACGCTCCTCCGCGATTGCTGCCGCTGCCCCGAGGGCGATTCCCTAAGCCTTCGCAACACTCCTCACCAACATCATCCAAAGTAACGTTGGACAGCCTTCTCCCTTACCAATCCGACGTCTCAAAACGTTCAACCTCCGGGCCCGCGCGCCCCATGAAAGGCTTTCCGTGGCCTCATAGCCCAGGTGCTATCTCCGTCCCGTTACCGCCGTCACCAGAGTCCCCCAGCGCGCAACACTTCTCCGACTCTGCTACAACTGTATATTACCAAACCGGTTCCAGGTCTCCCCGCTCCCATGTTCTATACCCCAATCTCGGATCTCACTCTCCCCTGCTTTCGCAATACCAACAGCATAATCACTATTCTATTCCTATCCCGCAAGATATTTATTCGTCAAGCCATGCTCCCTTGTTATCCTCGTTGCATTCGCACTCTCGCGAGGCGTCACATACCCCGACCGCGCACCACCGTCACGCGCACACGCACTCGACGTCGACGGTGACGGCGCCGACGCCTACGTCGCATACATTAACGTTCCAATCCTCGTCTGTAATCAATAGTGCTAGTATTCCGTCATCCCCATCATCATCTTCGCCCGAGAAGCTCAACGTGGGCGCTAGCTCGCCTACGCCCTCCTCCGGTTATGCGGCGTCCACCTCGCGGTCACCGTCACCGTCTCCATCTCCGCCGCTGGAAGAGGAGAAAGACAAGGACAAGGATAAGGATAACCCGAATCCTTCGTCGTCTGCAAAAAAGTGACCTTGCTTTTCTATATATGCCATCTACCCCTCATCCTCTGTATACTTACGCGTAGTACTCTAACCAACATATACTTTCAGTAGAATCTTCGTAACAGCGTGCGTGCTTTGCTTTTTGGATCTGTGTAAACTATACAACTCGAATACTATCTTAGTTTGGACACTTTTGTTGAACTGTGCTCGGCTATATCGGACCGAACAGGTTGGCCACGAACTGCCATCATCTCGACTCTCGAGCACCATTTGAACCAGTTCCCTCAAAGGGAATCTTACGAGCGTTATGAGAATGGGCCAACGGCCGGTAGAGGCCTCATCACCCGTCAAGGCGTCTGTCAAACTTCTTTTTAGCAAAGCTCTCTTTTGGATGACGTGAAGTCTGACTTTGGGCGCTTAAAGAAGATGGAATTCCCTCCGCCGAGTGCAACAGTATTAGTATAGGTTGGGCCATGACATGGGTAAATTGGTACTCGTCTAACAAAGGGTACGATAAGGTCGGACGCGTCGTATCACTTTGTGCCTCAGTCCTTGACATATGGCAGCCGCCCATAACGCGCCACGTTTGAACGGCTTCGAATTGAATTTGATCTCGGGTGAGTCTTCCAATTTACCGGGTGTACAGGCTGTCTGTTCTGTTGTAGTAAGTGCAAATAACACGTCGACGCAGGTACTAACTTGGTTGTCGAAGATCGTTCTCGCATCATGATCCATGTCACGCCTCAACGGGGAAAGAAGGAAGAAGAAGTTGTAGGTCTGTTTTTCGTTAGTCGCATCTCTACTAATTGAGATGAAGGAAGGTATACTCTCGGGTCTCAACAGTACATCTCAAAGTCCTTCAGCTCTATACCTTTTCTGATACTATCATCTCTGGCTACGAGCCTCACGCCTACGTTCGACGCCAACTCTACCGCTGACTGGGAGTACGCAAGAAGTGGTGGCGCGCCTTAAGCACCCTTACTGAGTGAGAGCACGTTTATTGTCCCTTGCCTGCAAATGAACGGGAATAAAGGAAACCCAAGCGCTGGCTTCGACGTTGAATTCCTGATAAACAGGGACACCTTCATGTTATTGTTACTCAGAGCGAACCGGCTTCTCCCTCCACCGGAGACAATATTCATGAAACGGCATCATTGTGGATTCAATTCAACAAAACATGCGCCCCACGAGGACTATCCTGTCTTTGGCATTAATGGAAACAGGGAAACGTGTCAGAGGGAAAAGGGCAACATACAATCTGCCAACTCGTATGCCGGGTTCTACGGATTTATAGAACTTAAATGCCCATTCCTTCCCATCGTCCAAACACTGCCGCCAGCGTCGAATATCATGGCTTCCGATCTATCTCAAGCGTCAAATACTTATTCGGTCGCGGAGAATATCGCAAAAGACGATTTTCAGCAAGCGCTCAAGGTACCGCTTCCCGGTGAGATGGAGGGTACGTTGTGAGACTCACCTGAATAGTCCCTATACTTACTCATAAACCACAGCCGACGCAATGGAGAGCCCTTTTGAAGAAACTGCATCCCGTCTTCCCGGTGCAGCAGCTCAAGAAATCACCGGGTCAAGGGAGACTGGCCAACAAAACATGACTGCAGGTACGGTAATCTAGGGAGAGGAGTGCGTTTACCTGAGCGTGCCATAGAAGCCCTCAAGACCGCCGAGGGTACAAACATGCCGAAGCGTGTCCAAAACAAGGAGCTGAAATGTGGGTGCAAGAAGGGTGCCAGAAACCTTATAGTCTGCATCGATGGAACGTCGAATCAATTCGGCGCGAAGGTGAAAAACTGCTCGACTTCTTGTGTTTGCATTACCAACAGTATCCGCAGAATTCGAATGTGGTAGAATTTTATAGCCTCATCAAAAAAGGGGAGGGCCCGAATCAGCGAACATGGTACAATAGTGGGATCGGGACTTACGCCAAACCCTCCCAGAGCTGGTTACGAAATGTCTCTCTTTGGCTTCGGCACAAGACTGATATGGTGTTTGCATGGTGCGCCTCTTCGTTGTTTGTTCCCTTATACCTAGTAAATGCTGCTTAGGCACTTCGAACGCATAGTTTGCGGCGCCTATCGCTGGCTTTCAGATAACTACGAGCCTGGAGATTGTATATATCTTCTTGGTTAGTAAATTTCCTTGGTCTGATTCCTTTCTCATTGTTCCCGCTCGCAGGATTCTCTCGCGGCGCGTATCAAGCGCGCGTGATCTCGGCAATGATTGAGAAGGTACAGATTCAACCGACGTTTTGGGTAGTAAATTGAACATCAATATAATAGGTTGGCCTCATACACAAGGGCAATGAGATGCAGATACCATTGTGAGTAGCCCGCCCATTCGATCGGCTGCTCTTATATCTTCTTAGTGCGTATGAGATATACTGCCGGGAGTCTGAGAGTACGGATCTTTGCAGGAACTTCAAGAGCACGTTCTCGCGTAAAGATGTCAAAGTACACTTTGTCGGCGCTTGGTATGCCAGTCTTGCACCGCAAACGTGATCATAGTGACCAACAACTGCGATAGGGACACTGTGTCATCGGTTGGCGTGATTCGCCCGGGCAAGCTGCTCCCGCTCACTGCAGATGGGATGAAGCATGCGTGCTATTTCCGTCATGCGCTGGCACTGGATGAACGGCGCGTCAAATTTTTGCCTGAGTACGCCAATGGAGGAGTGATGGCTATTCAAGAGTCGTCTACTCCGCCCCTCGCTCGTTCCACTCCGCAACCGCCCACTCAGCTCGCAGAGGAACTGCCTGCCCAAGAGTTGTCCACCGAAGGGTTGCTGCCCAGTCAGCCTAAGAGATACGCGGTGTGGAAATGGTTATCTGAAAAACTCATGAAGCGTCAAACGCCACCCACTCAGAGAAGGCCGCCTGCTCAGCCGTCCTCCGACCCCCATCCCAATACTGAAACACCAGTAAAGCGTAAGTGGCCTGGCGACGTGAAGGAAGTGTGGTTCGCAGGCACTCATTCAGACATGTACGTGGAGCTTATTTCATATTCACTACATAAACACTTAAAGTATACCAGTGGTGGCGGAAACATCGAAAATATGAACATGTCTCGAAAGGTGCCACCACTGAGATGGATGGTTTCCGAAGCAAAAAGGGCTGGTTTACGTATGGATGACATGCGCAACGAATTCCAACCGCTTGAAAAGGTCAATATTATAGAGTCTCTCACAGGGATATGGTGGTTCCTGGAGTGGCTTCCCATCAAACGACTTGCATATACTGATAAGGACACCGCCACTCGAAGGTTCGGTCTCCTCCATTCGATCGTTCTACGCTCATATTATGATTGTTTTCTAAGTCTTCATCGCGGACAAGGCCGCACGATATGTAATGGCCAGAAGATTGATTTATCCGTCTGTCTCACAACGGAGAGTTGGGTCCCGAAAGCCCAACCCATATCCACCGACACCATCTTCAACCCAAAAAATCTTAGACAAGAAGTGGATCAATACGTTTTAGAATCCATGGACCATTATCCGCAGTTTCTAGAAGTCAATCAGTATGAGCGTGCTCGCATGCAGCTCATGAGGCGCGCGCCTGGCCCTGAGACCAACATGGATGTTCAAAGGCAACTGGGTACGTCACACCGCATTCCAGTCAAATGGGTTGCTGAAATGAAGACTGGCTAGATTTGCAGGGTTCACAAAACTTACTTGACGCCCTCATCGAACTACTCTTGGAGCCAGGGTCTAGTGAGCTCGGCAACAGGATTCTCGATACCTTCAATAGGGAAATGCTTTCGAAGATTACACGCAGGCAGATCGATTATGCCACTGCCCCTTTGATATGGCAGCTCCTGAAGAGCAGCAACCCAGACCACAAAGAGACGGCCAGACAATTCTTGCGTAAATTTACTGTTCCGATTATACAGACATCTCAGAGAGTGGCCTATACAGTTTGTTCCCAGGACGGCAAGTATATTTTTCATGACGGCTGCGACTCGTGCCTCCACGTCTCGGATTTGTGCACTGGGGAACACATTACGCAAGTGTCGACAATGGGCGTCATTCACGGGATCGTGCTCTCGGCTGATGGTGGACGATGTCTCGTCGCAGGCCGAGGAGATGATGGCGGATTCGTTCAATCATTTACCTGGAATGAAGCGAAGCGACAACTCTCCAAGGCGAAGAGCAGATCATTCGAGGATTCGTTTCACACTCATCTCGTTGGCCTCTTGCCGCATCAGGATTCAGACTCAGAGAAAGACGTTTCCGCGTTGCAGGCTGACATGATCTTGGTTTGGAACGAGATGAATAACCTCGAAGGGTATACCAGTCAAGTCGACCTCGTTGTGTTTTCACCACGAGATGACACCGTGCCAGCTTCCAGTCGTCAATCAAATGAATTCCGGGTGTGGGACGCAGCGAAGACGAGGACTGACCATCGTCTGGCGTTGTGTTATGCATGTTCTTCCGACGGAAGGCTGCTCGCCTTCGCTTGTAATAATGGTCTGATTCGGATACGAGATACAAAACTAAAGGAGGAAAGCAGGCAATTGCGAGGACACACTGACGATATAAACTGTCTGTGTTTTTCTCCGGATTCCAAGTTCTTGGTGTCGGGCTCCGAGGACGGCACCGTTAGACTTTGGGATCTTACGACGTACACATCACAGGGGGCGTTTGTCGGCCATGAAGACTGGGTGAGGGCGGTCGCATTTTCTCCAGACGGTAAATTCATTGTCTCCGGTGGTGATGACGGAACTGTCAGAGTCTGGGACGCTACGGCTTGCAGATTGTTGGAGAAATTTGGCGGTCATGAAGATTGGGTTAGTTCGGTCGCATTTTCTCCTGATGGTACGCGCATTATCTCTGGCGGTGACGACCAGACTATTAGAGTGTGGGAGATCAATGTTCCTACTCGTGCGCCCGCACTGGTGAGTCCGCTCCATATCATTAGGCGTGATGCTTATTGAGTGAATCAGAGTGATTAACGACCTCGAACAATGCAATATTACTTGTAAGTAGAAGAGCGCACCCTAGTTTGTACTTCCTATGATATACATACATCTATCGAGTTTTGAAAGGGTTATTGCAAGTGCCCGACCCTCTAGGACCCCGTAATCATTAATTGCCGAATATAGTGCCATTTCCGGACGTCGATTGATTCGGACCAGATGCCTTTTGGCAGTTTGGCTTGCTCCGACTCCTAGTGTCAAGTTGAAGATATATATTCAATCCTGGCTTCATGAATGCCCACATACTGAGAAGCATTTCGGGATTTTGGGGCACTCTCCGTATAACCCTAGGAGCAAAGGCAAGAACGCAACGACGTCGTGAAATGGCTTCGAACGATGCGCTGTTGAAGAGAGTTACAGTCTATCCTGGACGACTAGATTGGGACCAATGGGTGCACTGCGTTTCCATAGATCCGCTGAACGTTGAACGTTGAACGACGACATGCCACGGACTGCATGAAGCCACGACGCAGCGACATGACTATGCACCTCCTGATATAGAAGGTCGTTTACATAATCGACCATCTTCATTATGGCCCCCACCACGCCCGTGTTCGACGCCGCCAAAGTCAACGTGCTCTTCGTGCTTGGCGGCCCAGGTGCTGGAAAAGGGACCCAATGCGCGCGCCTCGTCGACGACTTCAATTTCTGTCACTTATCTGGTACATCTCCGCCTTGCTCGGCGCGTCTCCCTGCTCAACACGTTTTTAGCTGGCGACCTGCTACGTGCAGAGCAAGTCCGCGAGGGGTCCCAATACGGCGATATGATTAGGACATATATCCGTGAAGGCACTATCGTGCCTATGGAGGTTACCGTCAAGCTCCTGGAGAACGCGATGCTCGATGCTATGAAGACAAAGTCGGGCGAGGAGTGGAGCAATGGACGCGGTCGTTTTCTTATCGATGGATTTCCCCGCAAGATGGACCAGGCTCTCAAGTTCGAGGAGGATGTATGGGATTTCACTATCCACAGACGTGGACTGACCTCCTGAAGGTGTGCGAACCATCAGCCGTGTTATTTTTTGCGACCACAGAGGAGGTTATGGCGGAGCGTCTACTTGAACGTGGCAAGACGAGTGGCCGCGAGGATGACAACTTGGAAAGCATCAAGAAACGATTCAGTACGCCACGCCCTCCGCTTTCCCTTCTAAAGCTCACATATATTAGAAACGTACGAGAACCAGACGATGCCCGTTATCGAGCATTATAGAAAGTTTGGCAAGGTCGCCGAGGTACGTCTTTTGGTATCACTTGCGAATCCCTGATACATCTTCTCTAGGTCGACAGTACAGTTTCTATAGACGACGTACACACAGCCACCGTAGAGGCTGTAGGGAAGGTTCTTGCTCAAGAACATGTTACAAAGAATACATGAAGCTATCATATACCCCAATGAGCTATAATACAGATTCCTAGGTCACCTGCGCGTGTTTCCTCCGTCGAACGAGACTGCATTCAAGCTCAGCGAACTGTGTTGCATCTCTTGGGGCTCTTCTGTATTCCTTGAAGCTTTTCAGTCAGGACCGCTCAACTATGTTCAACGCATGCGATTGGATTCCTCCCCCGCAGGTAGTAGAGATCCTGGCATCGTATCAAGCCAGCATTGTTTTCAGCCTTTGTCTAAATCTTCTTGAACTCAACATTGAACGCTGATAAACGGATTCTCGTTACCATTGCAGTTTGGTGCTACTGTATCAGAATATTGACTCGTGTTACGCATGTACCAGCCGACTGTCAGTTTGTCGCCGCGAAATAAGGAACACCGGCGGTTTCTTGGAATGGACAGACCTTTGGAAGCGTCATGGTACTTCACCCTGCATCTCGTCTGTACATAAAAACAGTGGGTGATCCATTGCTGTTGCGATGTCAGATTTCGACAAAGTTTTTAGGTTGACTTTGGGCGAATGATTGAGCGCTTCAAGTCTCCAACACAGAATCACTGCTCAGCATGAGGCATTTGAGATCTCTGAACGTTGGCCAACGATTTGTCTTTTCACCGCAAACCTTACGACCAGGTACTTTAACTCAAGAGAACATATTCTACCTCCCATGCATCAGCGCCATAAGTACTAATTTACATTCAGGGATATCCATGAAGTTCGTCGTACAAGGAAGTTACCTCGTCGTGTATTGTCATGTTAAGCTCTCGCAATCACTCCCAGCACACCAACAGATGCTCCGATGACCCCAACTACCAACGCCGCCCACACACCCTCCTGCCCCGCCCTAGCCGAATTCGGCCCATTGAAAGGAACATAATGCTTCCCCTTATCAGCAGGTTCATCCGGCTCAAAAACCCCTCCAGTCCCGCCTCCAGTCAAATTTGCGCCATTTGGCTATATGCGCAACAAAATCAGAGAAGGTCAAAAAGCGAACGAAAATTGTACACACCCCAATAGGCCGTGAGTTGTCCTGAAACGCGCAGGTATCAGACGTGCAGATACACTGGCCGTTTATTGGATCCCAGAATGGTGTAGAGCAGTTTCCTGGTACTACATGGAGCATAGAGTGAGTATGATTTTCATGATTGAGAGATGACATACATCTAAATCTCGCCTGCTGGCCATCGGGCACGACTTGCTCTGGATTGGGATCTTCTGGCGTGGGCGTCGTCTGCGGACATCCGTACTGCGATATACGCGTCATCTAGCACATAACGCCTGAAGAAGCGACTCACGCAAGTGAAGAAAGGAAACTCTGGAAACGCGCAGTGGGAAAGTAGTCCATTTTCACGCTCAGGCATTCCATTACAAATGTTCTCCTGCACATCCGGCGTCGAGCAGCGCAGCGCGTCGAAATTATCTAACTGTCCCACGGGCGTTGGGTTTCGCACCCACGCGAGGAGCTGTTCCGTCGATACGATCCATACTTTGAAGTGAAGCGCGTCAAAATCATCTCATGAAACCTGATATCAAGCACGTACCATTCTGCTGCTCTTGCGCCCAATCTAAAAACGCGTTGATCATGCGTATCGTAGAGTTCGGGGAAGGCACGCCAGGATAATCCGTCGCAAGATGAATCGGGTGCGTGTACAGCCCAATCGGCTGGCGTTTTCCCTCGTAGTGCGCCCTAAACGTGGCCTGCATGTACTCAAGTGTGGCGGTATCGTCCGCTTCGGTAGCTCCGTTCGCAGCATCGCTAATGCCGAAAAAATCAACTTATATCCAGACGCGGAAGAAACAGAAATACTGACAGCCACGGATCCATGAGATGCGGTCCCGCTTCGCCCAGCTCATCAAAGAAAGCGTACATGGGGACTTCCCAGAAGCCCGGAAGCTTCGGCTCGCCTTTGCAGGTTCCCTCTACACGCAGACAATTGTTGGCCATTCCGTTGTCGAGCGTGTACGGCCAATACGCATCAGAGTTGTCGGCTGTAACTGGAATGGAAGCAGAGGAGCTGGAGTCATACGTAAATCCCGCAGCGGCGAGTCGTCTGAGGGTCTCAACGCTGTAGTTGAGGTATGGCGCGCGGAAGCCTTGGATGGAAGTGAGCGGGATGCCGGCGAGAGCATTGAGCGCGATGAGGTTGCCGTTGATTTCCTCAATTGAAGGATCACCTTGATGCGTCATGCTGAAACAGATGCTGAAGAATATTCTTGGACTGCGATATAGGGACGTACGTATGGTCTGCGATCTCGTTTCCGGCGACATACCAGTCTACTTAATGTGAGTATTGGGATTACAATGCGATTATGTCTGACCTGTGACCAAAGTATAGTTGGTATAATTGAGCGAAGTGAAGTAAGTCATCTTGGGCTGGCATCCATTCGGGTTCTGCCGGTGGGCGAGGAATTGGTTCACAGAGTTGAGGGTGTAAGATTGGATAGCATCGTCCGCGGTAAACACAATGAACATAGGCGTTTCGGACTGAAGAATGACATGTTAGCGGACTGCAAATGGTACGAGGGCATAAATAGAATCAAGTCCACGAATAGACGTCGTGCCCGCTTGAAGAAGAGTTGTAGTCCTGCGTGTGCGGGAGAGTACCTTTGGAGCGGGCGATTGCGCCAACGTTCTTCGGCATGCGTCCCGAACACGCTGAACGGCGCTCAACTTCGAAGAGACAGTGCCAAGATGCAATAAGAAAGACCAAAACGTATAGACACTTACTGGGTCCAAACCGCCTGGAGGATCTGTGCTCGCGCAGTGGCAATCCGGTAACTGGCATGTGGAGGCATCACAAGAGTACCCTGCAGCCTCGACGCTCGTGGCAGGTCCATCTATCTCACCGTCCTGCGCAAGTGCAAGTAGCGGTACCAATGACAGCAAAAGTGCAAAGTTCAGCATCTTGCACGCCCGAAAGAAAGATCAAGGACAAATGGTTGTGGAAGAAAAAAAGAGAGATTTGTGAGAGGTCGAGTGTTAAATAGTCATGCCCAAGGACAAGCATCCGAAGAGGTAAAGCCCAGCTGCGCGTGATGCAGGCGTAAACGACCCAGAAGTAATGGCGGCCGATTTCGCCCAGTTCGAGGACTTGTCCGCAAAGAGAATACGGACATGACATCGCGTAGTCGGACATTCGACGCGTTGGAGCTTGAGACAGAGCACACGGCGGGCCAGACTGACAGAGAGAGATCGCTTGAGGTGCCGGAGGGAGCGGCGTGTCACTTTTGTGGCGTCCAACTCGAGTTTGGGCCGCATTATACAAGCGATTACAAAGGTGGATGGTAGGGGAGCATCAGAATAGACCATGACAAGAAAGAAAGTAGTCTCAGATGATAGTCAGAACCAAAGTTACCAAACTACTCAGAAAGCAAAAGGATTAGTCAGCTATGTTCCCACGTATTTTGCTTCAACGTTCTTCTCGATACTCTTCTCATAAAGCAGCATGATTCCTACATAACAGAGGAAGCGATGACTGTTCTTGTACACTCTGATTTGAGTCCGGCCGACCGCGATATTATGAATACGCTCGCTGAACTATAATTGTACGTCCACAGTCTGCCCCTTGCGACAGACGAAGAAAAAGTACTAGGACGACGCAAACCCTGATTCCACTGCTAGTGTACTAACAATACAAAGTCTTCAAAACCAAAGACCGGCCCCTTTCAGGTCTTCTCATTTTAGGCAAGTTAACAGTTGGTGTACGTCAACACTCACACTGCTTCCTTTGATGATCTTTCTCTCCTGCCATTACGATGACTACCCAACAAGTTGTCTTCGAACAGATCGCCACCAAACTGTCTTTCGACATTGATGGAATGGTCATTCATCATGCGACTCTGCAAACCAAAAACGAGGACAGGACCACCATCTTTGAATTTGAACATGGGACCATGATCTCTATCTTCGACGGTACAGCCCTTTCACTGTGAACGTTCGTTCTTAGTAGTGGCACTGAGGAAAGTTCAGGACATCTGACCTCAGAAGTATCAGAACACGCCTCCCAAAATCTTCCCCAAGCCATCGCCGGGCGCATATCCGCCGATATCAGTCAAACGGACATTCCTCACATAATGAAAACGGCGATTGAAGAATTCGACAAGTCACTCCTCCTTAACTTCACAAAGCTATTCGACGACGGAGAAGACTTTTCAGACAAGAAATGGGACGCCAGGAGCGAGATCTATAAAGTCGTAGGCTATCAGGGCGACCAAACGTTCACCGACGCGCGACTTGCCATCGTTGGGTCGACGGCTCTTATCGCATACATCAAGAGCGCTAAAACGCATGTCTGGGTCGCGTCGCTGGGGGACTCTGATGCAGGTGAATACCTCGGCTGTTCCAACTGGATTTCGTACGTGATACCAACTTGTCGCAATCAGTATGCGGTCGCCTACAGGGCGACAAATGGGTACCCATCATTCTCAGCTCAAGCCACAACACGAACAATCCAGAAGAGGTACGAAGAATCGAGCAAGAGCATCCGGGGGAAACCAATTTCTTCAAGTACGATCGCCTCCTAGGCTGGCTGGGCGTGACGCGTGGTTTGTCCTTTACTCTACATCATCTATATCCTATATCCATTCTCACTTCATTTCAGCCCTCGGTGATTTCCAACTCAAAGCACCCTACTCTCTCGGATCTCGAGGACTCGGCTGGCTCTATCGCGCACCCGTGCCGCCTATCATGTGGAGTGATTGGAAGGAGGAGGGCCATATCAACATGCCGTACATGTCCAGTACCCCAGATGTCCAGTGCCACGAGCTTCTCCCAGGCGATATGCTCGTCTTTGGGTCTTTGGGTCTGCGGGATGCATTGCCGCCATCTCTGACACCAGTTCAATGCTGGATATCATAATCTCCCTCGCTAACGGCGTTTCTGATGCACGGCTTGGACATGAGTGTATTTCGGATGGGGATAATGCAGCAGAAACATTAATCAAGAACTTACTCTTTGGAACGGATATTGAGAAAATGAAGGTCGTCATGACCCGCGAGCGCGATGACATCTCTATTGTTATTGTACACTTCAAGTAATCATTTTCAGTCAGTCCCATCATTTGTGTACGCAACAGCTCGAACAAAAATTCTTGCCCATTACACCCCCAACTAAGTATTATAAACATCCACACACCATAAATGATCCGGGGGTATATATAAGTTCGCACACAAAAAATCAATCACAAACACCATCCCAACGCAGCACTGATTTCCCTCACCCCCCGGCTCTCCGACAACGACAGCGCCAAACTCAAACACTCCCGCTCCTGCTGATGACGGCCCTGCGCAGCATACGCCTTGGCCAAGTAATACCACGCCTCCGGTACATCCCACCCCGCACCCCTCGTCAAATGGCCCAACATCCCAGCAGCAAGGTCCACATTATCCGAGGACGGCGCGTCCCCAGACAGATACAACCGACACATATGCACCGACGCCGGCACATTGTCAGGCGAGATGAATAGTGCCTTTTGGAACGCGTCGATCGCTTCCTGGCGGTGACCTAGCGCCACATGATATAGCCCCAGCTTCAAAACACGTTAAGGAATGGTCGAGGATGACATGCACGTTCGCCTCACCTGCACCCATACACCCGGATTGCTCTCATCCCGCACCTCAGCCTCCTGTATCGCACCTTTCGCCTGCTCAATCTTCCCTAGGCGCCGGAACGTCGCAGCAGACATCAGCCACACATCGCTCAACAACCGCGTCTCCCGCGCCGTGCGATGGTTCAACCGCGTTTGCGGGGCAAGTATCGCACTCGGCGGCGGAGGCGGGGACTCGCTTACGACCGAGTCGGCAGGTTTGGTGAGCGAGCTCAGCCGTGTCCGAGAATGTATAGACGACGCCTGATAGGACGTGTTTCGCAGAACAGCGTGAAAGTCTAAGCCATCAGATGAGTAAAATGAAAAGAAAACAAGGACTGTTCGTCCTCACCTGGTGTAGAAGTCGATCTCCTCAAACTCCCATTCCTCACTACACCATTACCAATCTTCTTCGATATCGTGCTAATCCTTGCACCACTCTTATGCACCTGGCTCTTCAGCATCTGCTGCACCTTCTTCGAAGTCGACGCATCTCGGTCATGTGTATCCAGCCCCTGCCTCTTGATGGTCCTCTCCCGATCCTTTTCACTACTATCAATGCCCTTTGGTTTCTCCTCCAACACCTGCGCCACATTCGGCTGTTCATCCGGAGTCGCAGGAGAAATAGTTATCGGAATAGGCGGCACAGGCAACAAATCAACCGACCCGTTAATTGTCGAGGGCGACGCAGGCGTAGCCAGTGAATACCGTCGTTCGTCTGGTTCTTCCGGAATATCCGGGATAGAAGGAGGCGGAAGAACAAGCTCTGAAGGCGACTTCAGTTCCATCGTCGGCGCACGGCCGCCATCCAGGGAACTCCGTGCTGAAATTGCATTAGCATCCTTCTGTGAAGAAAGAAGCAAAGGACCTACCAGTTTGGGTCTGGGACGACGTCCCCTTCCTATCCGCAATCCAAGTAAAGATCTCCGGCAACTTCTCAGCCGCCCCTTCCGCCCCTTCCACTATCTCTGCCAACGCAATCTGCGTCATCCGCAATTGCAACACCTCCTCAAACCTTTGCGACAGCGATGGGTACACCTGGTCCTGTGCTGGACGAAGCAAATCCGCGGCCGGCGGTATACTCTGCTCGTCCTTGCCCAAAAGGTACACAAGCGACACCTCGTCCGAACCAGATCCGTTCAGATGCCCATTCCCTGTAGGAGGAAGTCCATCGATCGGTGCGCGACCATTGGTATGTGGTACGTCCAACAAGACCGCTCCTTCTACACCCTGTTCAGGGAGACCGATGTCAACTGGCGCTTGCTCCATAGACACTGCCGTTTCCAATGTAATCTGTGCAGCTTCCCACTCCTCCGTCGCGGCTGATAACAGACCGAGTAAATGCCAGTACCGTATATCGTTTGAATCGTGTTCCACAGCCAGACCAGCATTGACAATGGCTTGCTGCATATCCTGCTGTTTCCCGTACCGAGCAAACGACAGCGCGAGATGATAATACGCAGACGCTGTCGGATGTGTATCAATTGAACGTTGGATCAGCGCATGAGCTTCAACGAGTCGTGGCCCACGTAAATGTGAATCTTGTTCTGTTCGTGGAAATGAGTATACAGATATTGGACGCGGGTGAATGAACTGACGTTTCAGGGCATAGACTGATTGGCAAACGCCTTCTGCCAACAAAAGACTCGCACAGAGCACGTTGTCTTCCTTGTCCAAGCGCGAATAAGCCTTTTCAATCAGACTCTCCGCCTCCCTCACATCCTCAATACCATCCAATCCACTCAAAGAAGACGCGTTCTTGCACAACAACCGTATTCCATATACGAGTGTCTCCACCCACTTTTGGTTCGTATCTGCATCAACACCCACACCGGCATCACCAGCCTGCCACGCCTTTGAAACCACTTGGACATACAAGCGAAGCGTGCGTTTGGCTAGGTTGATGTCCCCAGATACGTGTAAAAGCCTCGTCATGTGTCGAAGTATTCGGTAAGAGTTGAACGTCATCCGTGTCGCCCACCAGAGGACCTGGACGCAAGTCAGAATATCATACCAAATCTTCAACGATTCCTTACGTCCAAAACCCAACCAGCATATTCTCCAACTGCACCACTCGCTTCCCAGATGCCGACGCAAAGATCCACAAACTCTTCCACCTTTGTGTTCCTCTCACCAGCCCTTGGAACTTGGTCGAAACACTGAGAATAGCCCGATACTCCTGCACGACACCTCTCGCCACAGACAACCACAACGGCGGTTTACTGATCCGCGTCGGGGGTGGCGCGTGTCCATGACGGATAATCAGCGCCCTGAGATACAGCACAGAAATCGCAGACCGATGGCCCGTCCTGAAATTGCTCGGCCAATAAGAGCTGCAAGTCGAATAATGCCCGAACCACGTCCAAAGCGTCGACTCTCCTTCCAAGACATTACTTGTACGCGACGCCAACACCACCGCGCGCCAGATCAGCCTCTCCACCCACCTCCAGAGCTCCCGAAATCGCGTAAAGGCCGCAAAATCGACCTTGCCCGATGTCGTAGGGGCGACGGCAGCCGTGGTCTCCGATTCCACAATTATCAATAAGGGGATCGCTGCGGAATAAGATTTCGCGGCCTTGCGCAGGTCCTGCGAAAAGAGCTTCTCGAAAGACATGCCCTGCAGACAGAGGCTCCGGAATGTCTCGGTCAATGCCCATGCGCGTCCGTCTCTGATCTCCGGGATGGATATGGAGGCGTCGGAGAACACGCTGGCGGACGCAGACGATATCGATGAGTCAGTGGTGGGGGGAAGGGTCAGCGTCATGGAGCTCGCGCGCAAAGTCTCGGGCAGTGGGATGTGGTTTTGGACATGCACGACGTCGGGGACTTTGCCGAGGTGCGCAAGACATTCAGAGGGGTTCCCGAGGGCGTATGCGTAGTATGCCAGAGCAAAATTGAGGGTCTGCAATGAGGGGATTAGAGAAAGAATAAGCAAGGCATGAAGACGCACGTCAAAGTTGGACGACTCGAGCTTTTTGAGCGTTTCGTACCCCGTCTGGGCCTCGGGCTGGCGTTCCTCGGGAAGAATGCATTCGTCACCAATGTCGAGCGCGTATTCAGCACCATCTGCCTTATCGTTGTCATCGTCTTCAATGGATTTTGAAGAAAGCAGCAGAGCCAGGGCATGTGTCTGGGACGCTACTTCGGTGACATCCAGGTAGCCTTTGCAGTGTTTATTGAATTTGCGAAACAATTCGGACCACGACAATCGGGTGCCATTCGGGGCCGTCGCTGGGAACTGCGACGACCACTGCCCTGCGGTCAACGCTGCCCGAAGTTGGGCCCAGTAATACTTGTCCTTGGTGGTCGACATTAAGAGGGGATCAACGTGTGACTTTGCTCTCAGAAAGGCAATCACCGCTCTTCTTGCGCAATATCGAACGCGTGATGACAAACACGGTAATGAATTAGGCTGTATACTAGACAGATACATACAGAGCATAGCATATAGAAATACAGCAGATAATGATGATACATAATGGCCAGAGATCTATCGGCCGCCAACACCAATTATATACTTGCCGCCATGCTCTTTGGAGTGGCAGCGGGTACACATGGGGACGCCGTCATGGTCAGTGAGACGGGCTGGATCAAGCGTGGATTTACACGAGGAGCAGCGGAGGCACGGCCGATGGTAGGGTCGATTGAGGGCGCGTACCTGGAGACGCGGTTAGATGGATACGATGCGTTGCGACAAGTTGAACATACCATTTCTGCATGATACACTGGCTTGTCGCAGACAGCGCATCTGGGTGTAGCTGGGGCCACAAAGCGGGGCGAGCCCGTCGCGAATGGCCTGACGGGAGGGGTGCGCAGCGGAGGAGCAGGACCGGTCACTGCGACCTTGATAGGCGTCGTTGGAAGCGCGAAGGATGCACGCGACGGCGACGCTGCGACAGGCAGGTTGGCGCTACGCAGATCACGGTACCAAATGCCTTGACATGGCAGGGCTTGCAGAAGGGCTCTGTATCATGCTCTAGCAGTGAATATGAATCCAGGCGCTTGTTGCAGTGGGTACAGGCAAGGCAAGGCTTGTGGTAAGGCTTTCTAGCGGGCCAGGACTTGTTCGGCGGCGTAGACGGGAGAGTCGCACTTTGCGCAACGGGGTGTGGCGTACATGGTAGTAGTGATGAGAGGGATCCGAGTCACACACCGCCACCGGCGCCGTGCGGAGTTTGAACCGGCATAGCTTGAAAACACGGCAGTTTTCAAATTTTCATCATCATCATCTTCTCCCCATAATCCCATCGATTTCCATCTACCCTCTCTATCAAAATGAGCGACGACGAGCAGCACAACCAGGTTTTCGAGCAGGTCAGATCCGTCCTCATCGTCGCCGCCGTCGCTCCTTACAATGTTTCCAGGCCAGCGCCGGCGCCAGCGCGACCTTTCCCATGCAGTGCTCTGCTCTTCGCAAGAACGGGCACGTCGTCATCAAAGGTGCACTTTGTCATACCCGATTATCGTCTGCTGACCTCGACCTACAGGCCGTCCCTGCAAGATTGTCGACATGAGTACCTCCAAGACTGGCAAGCACGGACACGCAAAGGTCCATCTTGTCGCCATCGATGTTTGTTCTTTTCAGTCTCGTGCCATCCATCTTGTTTATTCTTTCTAGATTTTCACGGGCAAAAAACTTGAGGATATCTCGCCCTCTACCCACAACATGGATGTTCCCAACGTCCACCGTAACGAATACCAGCTCGTCAACATTGACGACGGATTCCTTAACCTGATGACGCAGGACGGTACCTCCAAGGACGATGTCAAGGTTCCCGAGTCTGACTTGGGTAACGAAATTGCCGCCGTAAGCAGCTTTTTGATTTCTGTTACGCATCTACTAAGATTGGAATCAGGCATTTGATGAGGGCAAGGATCTCCTCGTGACTATTATTTCTGCTATGGGCGAGGAGCAGGCCATCTCCTGGAAAGAGGCTCCCAAAGGTGCATAGGTTGGTTGATGATGGGATGCGGGAGTTTGTACAGCTGTTGTTTGTTTGTTTATTTTCCTCGCCTGTCTTTGTACTGTGGTAGATTGGAGAGCGTGTAATGAACGATGAGAAGATTAAATATCATCCTCTGCGTAGGGTTAGGGTTACGCGCTTTGCTTTCTACCGTCATGAAGGGCAAGAATAAACAAACTAAATTCCCTGTGGTACGCCTGTTGCGACCGATATTGACGTGCTAACGCCAGTCCAGGCGCGCATAAAGAAGATTATGCAAAAGGACGATGAAGTGGGCAAAGTAGCACAGGCAACACCTATTGTTATCTGTGCGTGCCCCGTTCCTTGTCCAACTTGGTACTGAGTGTTGTACAGCCAAAGCGCTAGAACTGTTCTTGGGACTTATTGTAGAGGAGGCGCACAAGGTGACCGCAGAGCGCGGCTCGAAAAAGGTCGAAGCCTACCACCTCAAGCACGCCGTCGAAACCACAGAAATGCTCGACTTCCTCAAGGAGATCGTCCAAGCCGTGCCCGACCCGTCCGCAGGCGGCACCATCGACTTGGAAGCCGAGGCGGCAGAGAAGAAACGGCGCGGCAAGGCCAGGCGCGATCGCAAAGAGGCAGCCGCGGCAGACGGCGACGCGCCACCGAAGCGCCGGCGCTCGACAAAGAAGAAGAGCCAGGAAGAGGTCAAGTCAGAGGTCGAGGAGGAGATGGACCAGGACCAGGACAACGACGACAAGGGCAGTCCAGCCCCGACGAGCGCCCATCAACAACAGGATGATGACTATGATGAGTCTTCATAGCGTATGTAAATCGTGTATATCCCATTGCAATTGTATCACCATCTCAGCTTCTGAACAAACCATGTAGATGCGCACCTCACTACGCCAAACCTCTTTGAATCGACTGCAGCCTTGAGCATGCTATACTTTGGTGCCAACTGTCATATCACGAGTGACTTGAGATTGGTTGCTGTGTGGGACAGCACGCAAGCTTTTGTTCCAAATTACGTGCATGCTATAGTTGGGAAGCACATGAGTATGGGAATAGGGAGGTAACTTCTCGCCGTGACCGCGTCATTCAGCGCCACATTTCGTCGCATCATTTAAATACCATTTCCTTCCTGGCACATATACTATACTCAATTATGCGGCGTTCTTCTCGTTCAATTCTACAAGATTGAACATCAATCCGACTCGCAAACGCGTTGAATTGTGGTCGGGAAAACAAGTACAATTGAGAACCCTCTGAACGAGTCATCCAGGTACAGAACATGCAACGTAGAAGGACATACTCAAGGATGACGCATCGTTCCTTCAGATGTAGAGAGAACCGCGATTACAGATCTACAAGGTGAGATTCCTGTTGTACATGAACACATACATATCTATACAATCTCTAGTCGACCTCCAAAACTGTTCCACGTTGTACACTACCCCAACCTATGCCAATGGTCAGCAGAGGCTCGACGCAACAAAATAATCAAGACTCACCGACCAAACGCCAATGCTTTTCGATTCGTCTTGACAATGCAACCTTTTCGCCGACCTCTGTGCACGCAGGTGCCGTAAGTTGAATCTTGGCGAGATCCGCCTTGACACTAAGAACTCGTCCACCGGTTGACGTAGAACCAATATTGATGAGGAGTAGCTCATTCTTCGTGAGCTTGGTGACTTTTGTCTGTTTTTTGTCTTCCGTCTTGACACCGAGAAGACGACGAAGAAGGAAGAGACTAATTTCAAGTTCTATTCCAATGTCAGGTTGACTATATCTCGCACCAAGAATGAAATACCTGTATAGATCTTGGGCAGCTTGCCAACTGCGCCCAGGACCTGTCCGACCAGACGATCCGCGCGACACAAAGTGGGATCAATCCGGGTACCAACACCAATGAGACCGCCGGGTACAGCAAACTGAAGAAGGTTGTTCTCTGCGTGAAGGGACATGATCCGGCTAAAGATGGGCTGACACTTGTTCCGTCCTTGATTATCCTTGGTGACGATACCAGGCCGGATTTCGACCTCCATTCCGATTTGGAGAACACCAGTAAGGATAGATCCACCGGCGACACCACCCTTTAGCTCGTCGACCTCTGCACCAGGCTTGTTCACGTCAAATGATCGAATAACGATAAGGCGGGGTGATGATGTAAAGTCGCGTTCGGGGATGGGAATGCGCTTAACGATATACTCGTTGACGGCGTCAATGTTGTACTTCAACTGCGCAGATATAGGAACGATGGGAGATGACTCGGCCACGGTGCCCTTGACAAACGCAGTGATGCTCTTTTGGTGCTCGAGCGCCTGAGCCTCCTTGATGAGATCGACCTTGTTCTGCAGGATGATGATGTTCTCGAGCTTCATGATCTCGACTGCGGCGAGATGCTCGGATGTCTGGGGCTGTGGGCAGGATTCGTTGCCGGCAATGAGGAGAAGCGCGGCGTCCATGACGGCAGCGCCGTTCAACATAGTAGCCATGAGAATGTCGTGACCGGGGCAATCGACAAACGAGACGTGTCGGATGAGCTTCATGCGATGTCCACAGCCGGGACGCTCGCAGGGCGGGTGGTCTTCCTTGTCGGAACGATATGAACGATAGCAGCCCGGTCTGGGACATGCTTCATTTTCACATTTGTAAATCTATGAAAGAGTCAACAAAATTCCCGACTAGAGACTCAAGTAGACGCACTTTGGCATTGGCATATCCAAGCTTGATTGTGATATTCCTCACGAGCTCATTCTTGAACCGCACAGTCATCACACCCGAAATAGCCTTGACCACTGTAGATTTTCCGTGGGCGACGTGCCCGATAGTCCCCAGATTTATTGTTGCCTTTTTGCATCGAAAAAGTATGAGTATTTCTCGAATTCAGACGTCCATCGACCAACCTGTTTTGATATAACCTCCGGCGACAGAGGTGTCAATTTTGTTACATCGATGTCGATCTGTGGGATGGCTTCTGCGACATCGTCCTCCTCCTCGTCAGATTCGGACTCTTCTGCGCGTTTTTGCAATGTTTCGTCGCCAGGCATGCTGGATGATGGTAAGGAATCAAAAGACGAGTGCACGTGGCAACGTGACTCGATTTATCTCTTGATCGCTTGTCTCACCTGAACTATGACTTGCAAAAATTATACGGACTATGTCTTCAAGTGTTCAAAAATGACGCGCATACGGCGCTCACTGGACCGATGTCCCCACCGGCCCGTTCAGCAGTTCTCAACTCTAGAATCAATTTTGATTTCAAGCCATTCAAAAGAAAAGGCTCTGTCCTTTCTCAACACTTCGAGCTTTCACCGCCAAGCGGCCGCGTCAAAAGTCTGACTCGGAGGTTGAGCTCAATGGTCTTTAACGAGTCATTGAAACGCTTGATGATTCATCCGTATCTTGCAAGTGTTGCCTACGGTGAGAAGGCCATGTTCACCAGAGTAACAGGTATCAAAGATTATGTGGAGATTCTTCTGAAATACAGTAAGTAGTATACTTTGAGATCTCTACCAGCGCCAGCAAAGCCATGCGTAGTCTCGCGATGCACATGGCCGCGATCTGAGAGCGCTACGATAAACTTCACTGAAACTGGACTCCCCGCTCAGTTTGAAAATGCCACAATTCGGGAGCCTGTCATTAAATTCAAGCAATGAATCACTACTACCAGAGAAGCTTTCCTAGAATCCTCCTTTATTCCCGGACGACGTTGTGAAGTCTACACGCTTCAGCGGATACAGCATAGCTCTATTGGGACTAGCCCTTCATATATTATTATAAGCAAGCTTCCAGAAGTACAACCTATTATACCAGTACAAATGTGCGAGAAATATACGTCTTCATGCAGAGATTTTCTTGTCTACACCCTTCTGAATAAGAGTCTCGCGTCGCTTGACAACCGCCTCATTGAGTTGGATCAACATGGTTTTCGTTGTGTCCCAGTCAACACAAGCATCAGTGATGCTCACTCCGTGTTTGAGCGCCGACGGTCCTTCAGCGGGAACATCTTGGCGTCCATCCTTGATGTTGGACTCGATCATCACCCCCGTGATAGTCTGCTCTCCAGCAGCAAGCTGCACACAGACATCGTCGAGCACGAGGGGCTGGTTGCGGTGGTTTTTGCGCGAGTTACCGTCTATAGTGCAAATGTCAGGTTGATACTAGCGAGAGAATAGGATCACAGGACGCACGGCTGCAGTCGATCATGATACTCGCTCCCTCGGGGCGTTTCTTTTCAATAGTGTCCGATGCCTGGCGGACGAACTTGCTCTCGTAGTTCGGCCCTCCGGTGCCGCCACGGAGGATGACATGAACATCCTTGTTCCCGCGCGTCTTGACAATGGCTGCGAGGCCCTGCTCGGTAACACCCATGAAGGCATGTGGGTTCGAGGCGGAGCCCATGGCGTCGATGGCGACAGTCACGGAGCCATCTGTGCCATTCTTGAAACCGATGGGGAAAGATACACCGGAGGCAAGCTCCCGGTGAAGCTGTGACTCGGTAGTACGAGCGCCAATGGCACCCCATGAGATCACTAACAGCATGAGTTAGATTTTTTCACGAGTACGGTCATAGACGTACAATCAGCGATGTATTGAGGAGAAATGGTGTCAAGCAGTTCAGATCCAACTGGAATGCCGAGATCAGTGAGATCACAGAGCAACTGGCGGGCGAGTCGGAGGCCCTTGTTGATCTTAAAGGTGCCATCGATGTCGGGATCGTTGATGAGTCCCTTCCAGCCGACGGTAGTCCGAGGTTTTTCACTGTATCCGAAAATTAGCGAATGGAGCGCGATACGGAGAAACAACGGACAAGTAGGCGCGCATGATGATGTGCAAATTGGGCACTTCGGGCATGAACTCTTTGAGAAGAGTCGCGTACTGGATGGCCTGATCGGCGCAGTGGATGGAGCATGGTCCAACAATGACCAGGATACGATCGTCATGCCCAGCAAGAATGCGAGCAGCGTTGTAGCGAGCACTAGCGATTGTTTTGCGTGCATTCGCTGTAGACACAATTTCGTGCTTGAGCAAGGCGGGTTGCACAAGAGGATCGTACTAGAGCAGTGATGAGTGCAACTTTTTTTTAGAAGACGAGGAGACCTACACCAATAACACGCCTATCCTGGATGTACTGCTGAACCTTGACCGCGTCCTCAAAGTCGGGGTAGGGAGTAACGTCGTACATGTCTTCTTCGTCGGGTGGTACAGCTGGAGAGATGAAGATTGTTCGAGAGAGAAGATGAGAGAGGATGAGATGACTGACGGAATCTGAAGGGACTGGCATCTTTTATAGCAGACTGCATGGCTTTTGAGGAAAGTGGGTAGGTCGGTGTTACGACAGTCTAGATTTCAGTATCGCAAAGGCGGCAAATGAATACACGCGTCCCAAAAGTTAGCTAGATTTGGGTAGAATGGAGGCAAAAGGCAAGAATGACTCGGAATACTTACGAAGGCGAGAAATTTCGGCGATCGCAACATTGATCGAGCATCAGTCGCGCACGTGGCTTAGAAATGGCTGCCTCCACATCTATTCCGTCGAAACAGGTTTCGTTGAAGCCCACCGCCGGTTTTTGCGTCAAAAGTGTTACGCTTGAAGATAACACACATGGCTTGAAGGGGTTGAAGGTCTTTGTCAACATTGCCTGGGATGACCAGGTACCCGCGCCCCCACCCGGCAGCGAAGAGTCGATACAGCGTGCCATGAAAGGCCACGATGATGACCAGCTCAGCGACGACGACTGGTTCGTTCCCGTCATCGTTTCTGAGCCCAGACCAGACGTCGATAAAGGTGCGCTTAGGCTTCTTGCTCACTTCCAGTAGCCTAATACTTTGCATAGCTGGAAAGCCAAGTCTCGTCTTTGATTGCATCTACAACAAGTCGCTAAAATCGCGGGTCTTACGAGATCAGGACCTGAAACTATTTCTTGTAGAGCTAGCCTTGCAGAGGATCGAAATACAGTTCGGGATCGTGCTCTCTAGAACGATCGGCACACCGAACATTGCCTCCAAAGGGACGCTTGCACCGCGGACGGCGACTATCCCAAACATTGATTATGTCAAACCAGAAGTACCCACGCCTTCCAATACTAGACCTCTTATCGAAGAGATTACACCCGATTCAGACCAAATAACGCCACTTTCTTGGACATGGAGGAAAGACGGGGACACCCTCCAAGTTCGTATTCACGTCCCCGATCTCACCCACAAGCTGGTTCGGGAGACAGCGCTTGATCTTGAGCCCCGTCGTATCGTTCTCTCGGTACCCACTATGCCCTCCTACAGCCTTGATGTAGACATGTCTCTCTCTGACGCGGAGTTGATATCGCGTTATCCTCAATCGGACGTATTGTCGCTCAAGCGTCAACGGCCCTTCTTAGTGGATTCAGCCACGTCTGAATGGCGCGTCGCAGATCATGTTCTGATTCTCAATGCTTGAAGGTATGTTGTCTAGAAACCACCTTCAAACATGCAGAGGTTTACGCCACAACGTAGATGGTTTGCACGGAGAGGGGTTTTCTGTCGAGCTTTAACATTGCTCCAAGGGTCCACAATGCAACTTGCCAAGTACATCATATATACCGGTGTCTATACTCGCTCTCCATCGACGTGCTATAGCGGTCAACATACATATATGTTTGCCAGAGGTTTCGAAAATAAATATACACCCTCCACTTCTTAAGAAATGACCATACCATCGCCTGGAATGAAATAGTATAAATTAGATTGTCGCTCAGGAGAAGCCTGTGCGTCTGGTTGGCGTGAATATTGGTAGTGGATGAGCTTCAGTGTTGAAAACATAGTCTGATGGTAATCACACAGTTACTCAGCTTCTTCGTGACGATATAGATAACGGGTTGAACCCACCTTGTAGCGGGAAGACACTGGCGTCCTCGAATAGCAAGAACAGGTATTTCAAAGTTTCGCTCTGAAAAGTATATGAGTCAAGGCGCCACATATCAAATGAAGTTTTTGCACCAAAAAGAATGTCTCCATCTTATCTTCCAATCTCACGGGAACCTCATCAACGTTTACGATAGTTGCATACCCTCCCGTGTCTACCTTGCAATACTTCTCTATTGCCTGGAAAATCCCCCAGCCGTAATCACGATATTTTTGGTCTCCCGTAAGCCGCCACGCCAAGAACAAGGACTCAACCGTCTCGGGCCTCAACATGTACCGCGCATCGTAAGGCGGAAACGCGCCCGGCCTCGCATGGTGTCAGCATTGGCCGCAGAAAGTTAAGATAAAGTTAACCCACCTCGCGCCTTTGATGTACCAGTCCGAAGGAGCGATCTCGAGCACATCCATCCCATCGCTCGGGATGCGGAAGTGCACAATCTCCGGAGATAAACCACTGCGAACGATGCGGGACGAGGTCATATAAGGAAATAGCAATCAACATGGGTTCCTTACGTCGCGGTATCATGAGTGTCCATGCAGGTCTTGATCAGAGCTTCGCCGGACTTCCAGTCCCGAAGACCGGCTGCGGTTAGCTGTGATGCTTTAGGTGGAATGGAAACCGTGTCGTATAAGGCCCCGGCGGTTGTGGCGCCAAGCATGAGGGAACCGCCAAAGAAACACACAAGGTGATCTTGCTTAGGTGTTAACCGCCACGTACTGAATGGTATCTATGAGTGCGAAGTGGAATGGAGTGGATGGCATATACATACACCTCACCCGATGGGTGACGTTCAGGTATGAGCTCTGCCGTGTATTTCATCTTTTTCGTTGTACTTTCTTGAATGAGGTACTGATGAATAGCCTGCATCGTGTCGTCATACATCTATCGGGCAGAAAACTCAGTGGCGTTTCAGGGAGGGAAAGCGGCCACCCACTTCACGATAAACATCTTCCGTCCGATTCTGTATTCATTAGAGAGCAAATCAGGAACGGCATAACAGAACTGTACCGTTTGGAGATACTGCTTCCTGTGGATACAGTCAGGCCAATGCGAGTGCAGTATAGAAATCGGCGTACAGCAGATATTCATAATAGGAATCACCTCGAGACCCGAGTCGGATGGCTGACGGGACGAATTGACCACCTTCAACGCTATTGTTTGTCGTTTATGTATTTGAAGGTAATGAATTGAGTTATACGCACTGCATGTAGATTGAAGCGAGACCATGAGGCATTCTCGCAAGTTTAATCGTCTTCATGACCTTTTAGGAACGTTAGCGACTCCGTCCCAACCTATACCTAAGATACATACATTTTCCGCTTTCTCCCAGTACATATCATTGTCAGTGAGGAAGCTCAGGTAACGCAGTTCCAGTTGTAATGTTGATATTTCTGCCGTACTGACCAACTGGGGCAGTTCTCTATCTGGTACACCCTTTCGTTGAGCCAGATTGACCATTGGGAGAGGTAACCCGGTTGGCGTGTCAAAAGCGGGCATAATGCGTTCAGCGAGGTCAACGGCGCGTTCGAGGTACAGTGGATCGTTCCCCGTAATATGATACACAGTTAAGAGGCCTCCTAGAACGCGAATAGTAGTCTATAGAACATAAGTACCATGGAGACTGTAATGTTCCGATGACCCACCTCGAAAGTGTTGAAGTCTCCGTCCTTGTCGAATGTTAGCTTTTCGGCTACCCATTTACGGGCACGGGCGTATTCATCTTGTAAACCCATCATAAGGATAGTGTCGAGAGAGTCGACAACTGTGTATCCAATTCCCCCGGCTTCCGTTAGGTTTGATCCATTCCGACTTATAGGATGGTATTCGTCGGCACCCATCGCGTCACGTTCTGCGTACTTTAGTTAAGGCATAGCCATCATTCAAACAGCCTACTGACCGTATGCTCGCCACGCGTACTGGCGAGAGCTTCAATGACTGCGTACTAGTGAAAGCGCTAAAACTCACTTTGAACGCCTCGACTACAGCATCTCTTTTCTCCGTGTCCGCACTCAAGTCGGCTTGTTGTGTACCTGGACGATGTACGGCGTCGAAAATATCGTCTCCAAGCCATGAGCCAAGTACCTGCTTGGCAGTTTCCGGATTCTAAAACAGAGATAAGAGAATGATACTAGTATCAATCGCAATGTCACTTACCAGATATATAAACACGCCAAAGCATACCAGAAGCGGTATCCATAGAACTTTGACATATTTTTGGATAGAGGACAAGTCTACGTCCAGATCATCGGTCGGGTTCGCCTGAAGACCTGCATGAGCAAAGCGCGGAGAGCTGGCATCATCTGCGCGGGTATCTGGCGCTTTTGTGGCGGATTTCTTTTTCCTTTTCCTCAGTTGAGGATCTGACATGACGAGAGAGAAAGGGAAGGCAGACACGTCTATTGATGGCGATATTAGGGGCCGATACACGTGAGATGACATCAACCAGCACATTTTGCTGGTCGCGTTTAACCTTCCTTGCGATAAATTCTGGAAATTCGAAACTAATTTACAGCGCGAACGCGTGTAATTTCAACATCGTAGCAAACTAAAGGTAAGCAGAATCAACCCAGCTCGCGTAATCACTACCAACAGCACTCGAGATAGAATACGACGCTGCTTGGCTAGCGGACAAGACTGTAGCAAAGGATGGGCGAGAAGCTCCAGACGCCCCGCTGCCGGTCGTGTTATATTCAGCGAACAAGATATGATCTGTGCGTTCGTCTCCGCTGTTCCAGACTGACCACAATGCTTTGTTCAAAGGTGCTGTAATCACCGTATTTTTGAAGATGACCCTATGATGCAGAAAGCTCAATTCCTGCAGGAATCGATGCGACGAAAACGTACTTTGCATAGGCTTAAATGAAAAGGCATTAGTCATGCTGCGAACGTTAAAAGGCTAAGCTTACCTCCCCATGGGCGTCCCAGGTATACACTCCCACTTGTATCGGACGAGGCACTACTAGCGAGAACAATTGTGTTGCCCTCGAGGACATCTTCCAATGTCATGTCAGCTTTATCCAGCTGGTCCCATCGAGACGCTCACAACTTCCAGAATCGTCGGATTCCCTTCCACTCGCTGTGACCCAGCCCGGCCCCTTGACAGCAATGGTATTGCCACCAAAATACGCGAGCCCAGTTCTTCCGAAGATGAAGTCTGTTGCGCCCTGACGAGGATATAAGCGAAAAGAGACGAACAATAATCAGCTTACTTCGATGTAGCCTTTGAGATAGACCTGGGTGCCTGCGTTGGCGTACAAAGTATCCTGATATCCAGTAAAACTACACGCGTAGAAGCCAACTCGACTGCCGTATTGGCTGATCGCAATGGCCTGGGTTCCCTTGCCGTACGTGTTGGCAACATTCACGTTGTACATTCTGTCGACACATCAGAACACAGTTTCGCCGAGAAGACGCTTCGAGGTATTCACTTGAAGTCATTTTTGTGAATTCGAAGTGTCCCACTGGCATCATTCGATCCCGCCGAGCTCGCAGTGACGTTGGCAGAAATAGTAACTTGATTGCTAGTATACGCATCCGTGTTCGAGGTGTAACCGTAGATCTATTCAAGCATGAGTGATTGTTATGAGCCACATTGAGAACTGGTACACACAGTAAGCGGACCTGTACGGGTAATGTACACCTGCTCTTTGTACGTGCCCGGATATATGAAGATAGACTGCGAGGTGGAATCATTCGGAAGAGCGTTGATGGCAGCTGTAAGAGTGCTATATTCCCCAGAGGTGGTCGTTCCTGCACGCACAACCTTGGAGCCAGAAGGTGGAGAGGTTCTCGATGCAGCAAAGACCACTTCAAGAACCCAGAGACAGATGAAAAGTTGGAGGAGAGCCATAACGCATCCGTAACCGGGTAGGCGGCAACCAGCCTGTTGCACAAGGACCTTTATATCACGACGGCGAAATGGCGGAATGGCGCCTTCTGCCGCACACTGGCATGCTAAAGTATGGCAAGCGTTGTCACCGGGCCGAAGAGGAACGTGAAGGTCAGAGTACAGACCCAGACAGATCACAAGACCGTAATGGCATGGAAAACGACGCAAATCTGGTCAGGTTCAAACTGGTGGGACCAGTGGAATTCAATGTAAGTGTACCTCGAAAAGTTAATTGCGGCAAAGCGGCGGAGAATAGAAGATCTCGTTTACGACGTCCTGCCAGGAAACACGACGAGTATGGGTATCGAAGCCGTTAGCTGATATTGCGTCTAGTCCGTTCATGCCTAGTAGCTGGAAAGATCTATATGCGAGATATCGTCGAGAAATTCTTTCCTGTATACATGTTTTCACCAAGTAAACGCTGGGAATTCTCGGCAAAGAGTGGTGCTTCTAGCAGCGGTCCGTGGCGGCCCACCTTTGTAGCCCTAACCTTACGTAAAATCGCTGCACGTTCAGTCCTTCAAGATTACAACAAGGGATCATTCTTCCCATGTACTTCAGACCATACCCTGACATATGTTCACTATAGATATTTGGCGTTGACCCACTCTGCATAGTCACTTCCGACTGCACTCGCGATCGAATATTCGTCCGCCTCACTTGCAGACAGAAACGTGTCTTTAGACGCGCTGATATACCTTTCAGATGTTCCGTCACGGTCTCCCGCCAACAGTAAGGCTGCTCGACTGTCATGGCCTGAACCCATACAGCGCTCCAGGGCTTCCTTCACGCTTCGTTTGACGCGGTGTCACGTAACTGGCGGGCTGTCTTGGTTATTCAGTGAGTATCGATGTTCGCGTTGCCGCCCTTTACTGACCGTCGTGCTGGTATTTGGTCCATCAACGTGTTCTTGTCCGAAGGTATCTCGACTTGGCCATTGTTTCTAACCGCGCTTTAGCGCTCCGGTAAGTCGTTTCTAGCCTGCGTTCATCAAAGAGCTTGCAAACTGTTTCTACAGATGTTCTTGTTCCGACGTTGATGACTTCAACCTGGACCTCCGACGCGAGTCTCGCCGTTGTCGCGGCTGCTTGTTAGTAACGTCGCGCTTCATACTGATCTTGAAGCATGTCTCAGCGCTTTCTTGAACGCCACACCGATTCCTACGTTGCCGGTTACCCTTGAATTGACCATTGCCGGAGTCGTTCAATGTACACTGAAGGTCCTTTCCCTTCTCAAAGAGGGCTTCTCAGCAAGATCATAGGTACCGTAATGCCATTCACGCGATTAAACGCCGCAAACGCCGCATGGGTGATGTCGATCATGCTCTTGCATCCGAGCTCGTCAAAGGATCTGAAGTTGCTACGGCTGTATTGTGAGTCGAGGCGGGACGTTGATATCATGTGAGAGGGAGGGCTAGCGGAGATGGAGAGTGAGGGAAAGCTATCGGTGACGCTTAACACTGACTATAAATCTCGTCCTGGAATGGAGACTGACTGGAAATGGTGGAAAGGTCCATATTGGCTACCCATGTATCTTGAATATACGTTTATATAGCTATGCGGGGCGTAGTTATCCCTCATACTACTTACAGGTGCATCCATCTACGTAGTGATAGTCTACCAAATATATTCCTTTATGATCGGGAGATCGGTCCGCATTTGTTCACCAACTACCACCTGGAGGCTGGCTGGCTACCAGTGAAGGACGCGCCTGACATACTGGTCCGCTACATATCTCGTAAACGAAGGCTACTCAAGTGCTATAGATATTATATGAACCCATTCGCGTCCATGACCTCCTCGTCGCAAAATACTCTGTGATCCTGCCCACCTACAATGAGCGGACCAACCTGCCCATCATAACCCAGCTCCTCATCGACACATTTACCGCGCACGCACTTGCCTTTGAGATCATCATCGTCGACGACGCCTCGCCCGACGGCACCCAGGACGTTGCCCGCCAGCTCGCGCGCGCCTACGGCGAAGACACGATCCTCCTCAGACCCCGCGCTGGCAAGCTGGGCCTCGGCACCGCCTACATCCACGGTCTCAATTTTGTCACGGGGGATTTTGTCATCATCATGGACGCGGACTTTAGCCACCACCCCAAATTCATACCTCAGTTCATATCGCTCCAGGAAAAACACAATCTCGATATCGTCACGGGGACGCGCTACAGAGTGACGTCGAAACCGAGCGCGACGTGCACGCCTGGCGGTGTGCATGGCTGGGATTTGAAGCGGAAGCTGGTCTCGCGGGGCGCTAATTTTTTGGCGGATACTGTGCTGAATCCTGGAGTTAGCGATCTCACGGGTAGTTTCCGTCTATACCGTCTCCCTGTGCTGCGCCATATCATCTCGGTTACGCAGTCCAAGGGCTATGTTTTCCAGATGGAGATGATAGTAAGAGCGCGGGCGGAGGGGTATACCATTGGGGAGGTCCCTATCACGTTCGTGGATCGTATATTTGGAGAGTCTAAACTTGGCGCAGACGAGATTGTAGGCTATGCCAAGGGAGTGTGGCAGCTGTTCATCAGCGTATAGGATGTACGACAAGTTAACTTTTCGTTTGCGAATCTTATCGGACTCGTCTTTGCGCTTTGTCGTGATCCCCAGTTGTGGGCCCTGTTGGAAGCGCTTGACTCCTCGCGCACGATGATGTGATAAACAAATTCAGTGCACCAGCATGAAATGGACCATCCTAAGTACCTAGCAGCAAAGGATTTCAATACTGAAGCAATTATAAGATTTTGTGTCGACAATTGTCTCTCATGTAGCACAGTCAATTACATCCCAGATATCTTCTTGATATCTTTTCATCAAGAATCTTATACAGTCAACGAATAAGGATACGACTTCAATGAATTTAAGTTTTTCAGCGAGAAACTAGGTGGCGATATATAGAAGAAGAATGGAGAGGATTGGCATCCAAGTGATTGCTGGCGCGACCACCCGATTCTGCACCACGGGTGTGCCTTACGTTCCATCCAGCTTACGATTGCTGCACGCCCACGCCTTCAAGATTACAGCAAGGGATCGTTCTTCCCGTGTACTTCATACTATACCCTGGCACATGTTTGATATCTCTACAGATAATCGACGTCGACCCACTCCGCATAGTCACTTCCGACTGCACTTGCGATTGAATATTCGTCCGCCTCACTTGCAGACAGGACCGTCGCAAAGTCTGGACGATGAGCTCCGTCAGCACCGCTTCCTTGCGTGTTATACTCGGCGAACAGTATGTGATCCGTTCGTTCGTCGTCGTCGTTCCATACAGACCAGAGAGCAGAATTCAGAGGCGCTGTAACTTGAGTGTTCTTGAATATGACCCTGTAGTTGTTGTATCAGTTTTCGCCGTTTGAAGGTGGGGAATCACAACAACTTGGCATAAGCTGCATGCGAGTATTAGGCATCATTTGCATGTAGTGAAATAATTGCAACTCATACCTCCCCATGGGCGCCCAAGGTACGCGTTTCCACTTGTGTCAGAGGAAGCATCGCTAGCCAGAACGACTGAGTTGCCGTCGAAAACATCTAACAAGCAAAAGGTGAGTGTCAGTGTGTTGCATTGCCTGCCAAGAAATGACTTACAGCTCCCATCATCATCAGATTCTCTACCGCTTGCAGTTATCCAACCAGCACCTTTTACCCCAATGGTGTTACCTCCAAAGTATGCTAGTCCAGTTCGTCCGAATATGAAGTCTGTCGCACCCTGGAAGGAACTCAGCGAGCCATTCAAAAAAGCTGTTGTCGACGAACCTCAATGTAACCCTGCAAGTATACTTGAGTTCCCGCGTTGGCATACAGTGTGTCTTGGTATCCAGTAAAGCTGCATGCATAAAGACCGACTCGACTGCCATATTGACTTATCGCGATGGCTTGTGTACCCTTGCCGTACGTGTTTTCAACGTTAACGTTATACATGCTACCCGGAAAAACTGTCCGTTAGACCTTGAAAATAAGATTTTGCGGACATGCTACTTTACCTGAAATCATCCTTGTGAATTCGAAGTGTACCGCTGGCATCATTGGAGCCAGCTTCACTCGCAGTAATGCCAGCGGAAATAGTTACTTGGTTGGACAAGTACGAGGATGTATCCTCCGTGTAGCCATATATCTATTCAAAGGAAATGAACTGCATGTTCGCACGGACAAGCAGAAACTTACAATGAGAGGACCATCGCGATCGATATAAACCTGCTCATTATATGTGCCAGGGTTTATGAAGATAATCTGTTCGCTACCATCGTCCGGTAGCGCGTCCACAGCATCTTGGATAGTATCGTAAACGTCGGGCACGACCAGCGCGCCGTCCGGTGGATCCGTACGCGACACTGCCAAAACACTACGAAGAAGGCAGAGACTGATCAAGATTTGAAGGAAAAACATGAAATGAGAGCTGAATGTGAAATCCTCGCGTCCAAAGTCATTTTAAACAATGCCACCGGTAAAACAGCGGAAGAGTCTATTTTGCAGAACAGAGTTCGCGACCAGTCCGGAGAAAAGAGCCGGGCCGCCTAGGTCAGAGTATGCAATCATAAGGCCGCTTGCTTTCACTCAACAACAGAAATTGCTGGAGTTTGTCCATTTGTGAGAGGAAAGGCGACCCGCAGCAGGTTACCATCCATGCAGGAGTGGAGAGACGGAGAATAAAGACCCCCACACAATCCGCAAGCGTTGCTCATGACGGCGAGGGCGTCGCCTAGGAAATGGAGGACTACATAGTCAAGTGGAGAAAGATATCATGATATCGGAAAGTGAAGAAACGTACAATACACTTGGGACAAACATTATACGACGCGGTGACGTTCGATCCACAAACCCCCTTCTCCTTTTCCCTCGCCATGTGCTTCATCGATTTCCCAATCCGCTAAACCTCCAAGCGATGATGACTCGCACAAATGGTAAGCTCGAGATCAGACGCCAAGTCCAATACTTGAAGAAGCGGGTCACTCTGTTGGATGCCATGACATTGTTGGTGGAAGCCGACAAACTTTTGGTCATCCGAATCGTGTCCAAAGCCCTCGCACGCCGAGTATCGGCCCATTGTTGCAGCTTGGTCGTGTTCTTGCTCAGAGCTTCACCGGGCGCAATGATGAACTCTGCTAGGATAGGCCCTAAAAACAACGCGTCTCGAAGGCCAAGATTCATCCCTTGGCCGCCGAGCGGCGAATGCGTATGAGCCGCATCTCCAACTAGGATGACCAGGCCGCCGTTGCCCAAATCGTCGGTTACGCGAGAGAGGAAACGCTCAGCGACGGCATAACGCATCTTGTATCGGCTGGACCAGACCACTCTCTCGACCTGAACTGGGTGCGGGTTAACAGATGGGTCGGATGACATGCGTAATGGTCCTTTGCGATTAATGCCATCCTGAATGTAAGACGCAGGCGGCGCGGGGGGCGGTATACCCTCAGAAGCAGGAACATTGAATGCGAGTCGTCTAACGAACTCGTCTGAACCCAAAGGGACTGGGCCCTTATAGGATGGCGGCAGAGGAATGGTCATAAGAATCCCAGAGGGAGAGACGTTCGTTTCGAGATATTCCGGAGACGTGAGAGGGTCAGAGCCTTTAAAGACGACATCCGCATGGACTAACTGTTGCACGAGCGTGGTCGAAGGTGGTCCAGTGCCTACGGGATCGGGGAAAGGGATGCCCGACACCTCGCGTATCTAGTTAAATTTAGTCAGCTCGTAATACCTCCATTTAACGCGGGGAAGGCTTACGACAGAGTGGGATCCATCAGCACCAACAACGTACTCTGCGACTATGACGTCTCCAGACTCAAACGACACTTCTAGACCGCCCTTGATATGTGGCTTCATCCCAACAGCACGATAAGGACGATGAACGCGAACACCGAGTTCTTCGAGATGTTTTGTGAATATCTCTTCAGACATTGACTGGGGAAGTAGCAACGCGTATGGGAAGCGCGTATATGGTTTGAGTGAGGTAAAGTCGACGGCCGTGAACGAGGTGCCATGTTCATAATGAATCATGCCCTTGCCTTGAACGCCAACAGATACTAAGGGATCAGCGCAGCCGATGATGTCCAAGGCCTACAGAATGAGTTAGCATGACGCAAAACGCGGAAGAGATGGCGCTTACTTCGAGCGTAGAGGCATGTATCATTGAAGCACGAGACGAGTAGCCATAAAATTCTCTGTGCTGGGCATCGACGACGACGATGTCCTCAATACCCTGTTTGCACAGAGAGATGGCCGTAGCCAGCCCAATGGGACCAGCACCAACAATCAAGACCGTAGTAGCTGCGGGTAGTGGAATCGACATTGCGAAAGGGTTGGATTGAACTGTGAAGCATTCCCGAACAACTTTTATAACAAGTTGGCTAGGTTATTTTGAACGAGGTTGTTACGTGGTCTACACCGATTATCCGTCGGTAAAGAAGCATCTATCCAAGGGGTATCTTTAAGTCCGATCTAAAGGAGCAGAACTCTGAAAGAAGACGAACTCGTAAATTTGATGGTACGAGTCTTCAGGCCGTCCAGGTGGTCTTTTCCTTCAAAGCGACATTTGTATACTTCAAGAAGAAGTGCGGCGAGCAGCAGCGACTTGAGCAAAAAACACCAGGACGCGCATTCATGATGATGGTTGTTGACAAGAAACACGGTCGCGGTGCGGCAATTCCCGAAATTGCCCAGGTGAGCTGTCACTGTCAAACCAAACAGAACTCTGCACGCACGGAAAGGCTCATGCTGATGACATGAAATAGAGAGCATTCCGAGTCGGAGGCGTCTAATTTCCACCAGTATTGTCGAAGAAGAGACCCATGGCCATGCACCTTACGCACCAACCGAAGACCAGCCGAAAACTGGCATCGAGAACATTCTTCTCTCCCGATTATCCAGTTCTGCGTAATCTAGCGGACAGCGTATTCTGTACGAATCCGGACAAGAAGGCGTTCATGAGCTTTCGTGTACACTGTGAGGTACGCGTGAGCACCGTATCCTGTATTCACGCGTCTCCCGCGACAACTGCGAGAAATTCTCTGGCAAAAAGACAGCACGATTGTATTGTAGTTGGGAAAAGAACACGGAGTATAAATGGCGACAGTGGGAGTCGCTATTTGCGTCGCGAAGGATGAGGACACATGCCACTGATGTCACTGGAGCATCGGCACCCAGATCCACCATAACGCGGTTGTTCCGATGAACTCTATAAACTTTGAAAGTATTCCTGGGTCTAAGACTAGCTCATAGAGAATAAAGAACAATACTCAGACTTTCTACTACTCAACTTCTTCCTCAGAAGCACACATCTGGTCAAGTCTACCATAAACTGTGTATTGACTGCAAGTCGCAATCGTGACGCGGTCAGAAGCGCCTCATATTACCCTCGATCATCGGTTCCCAAGTCCACTAAACCTCCAAGCGACCATAGTACGGACAAAGGGAACGCTAGAGATCAGACGCCAGGCCCAATAGGTGACAAAACGCATGAAGCGATTGGACGTCATGACATTGTTTGTCGACGCACCCAGCTTCTTCGTCATGCGAATCGTATCCAAAGCTCTATCACGGCGGTTCGCTGCCCATTGTTCCAACCTGGACATGTCGTTATTAGGAACGTTACCACCAGGTGCATCGATGAGCTCCGCAAGAATTGGAACAAGAAAGATCGCATCTCGCAGGCCAAGATTCATGCCCTGTCCTCCTTGTGGCGAGTGCGTATGTGCCGCATCCCCAACGAGAATCACGAGCCCGCCATTTCCGCCCTCGTCGACAACACGCTTTGCGAATGAGTCGGCTACTGCATAACGCATCTTGTAACGACTTGACCAGATCAATCTCTTAACGTGAATTGGATGAGGATTGACAGAAAAGTTGGACGACATGCGCGCAGGACCTTTGCGATTGATATTCTCCTGGACATATTCAAGCGGAGGCGCGGGTGGAGGGGTTCCTTCCGATCCTGGAACGTTGAATGCTAAGCGCCGCACATATTCGTTTGGCCCAAGAGGGATAGGCCCAGTATACGATGGTGGCAGTGGGATGGTCATAAGAACACCGTGCGAAGATATGTTCGTCTCAAGATAGGTGGGAGACGTCAGAGGATCCGACCCAGAGAAGACGACATCCGCATGGACCAGTTGTTGCACGAGATTGGCGGCAGGTGCGCCAGTATTCTCGGGATCGCAAAAGGGGATTCCCGACACTCCACGTATCTAGTAAATCGACGGTTCAATGGGACGCCACTAATATGTGGAAAAGACTTACGACAGAGTGAGATCCATCGGCGCCAACAACATACTCCGCTCGAATCACTTCGCCTGACTCGAAGGTGACCTCGAGACCGCCACTTGCACTGGGTTTCATTCCAACAGCGCGATAAGGCCGAAGAACCTGGACACCAAGTTCAACAAGGTGTTTCGTGAATATCTCTTCGGTCATGGACTGAGGGAGCAGCAACGCGAACGGGAAGGGAGTGTAGTCTTTGAGAGAGGACATTTCAACAGCAGGAAACGAGGTGCCATACTCATAATGTAGCAGGCCCCGACTCTTTACGCCCACAGAGACGAGAGGCTCGGCACATCCGATTGTATCGAGCGCCTACCGAGAGAAATATCAAAATAGAGCGTACCTAGGAACACAAGAGCCATACCTCTAAAGTTGCGGCATGCAGCATCGAAGCCCTGGAAGAATAGCCATAGGACTCCTTTTGCTGAGCATCAACGATGATGATGTCGCGTATTCCACGCTTGCAAAGCGATATAGCAGTTATAAGACCGACAGGTCCCGCACCGACGATTAAAACAGTGGCGCTTTCTGGGAATCGAGGTGGGGTTTGAGTATCCATAGGGAAAATAACCTGGGACGAGCGTGTACTAACCTATACTTTATGTAGCAAGTAGGGGCGAAGAACTGGCCAGCGTATTCACTGACGCCGATCAAGAACCGTTGTAAGTATTGATGTTGCGGAAACCGTGAGAAATCAGGAAATAATGGACTAAACGGAGATCAAGAAGGTACGCGTAAATCCCGGGTGACGAGAGTCGGTCTACGCGACCTATATTATTGTCTGCGAAGCTGTATGTCGTGCGAGTACTGAGGAAAAACAGCGAGGACATGAGTCATCTAATGGAAGAGTTCAAAATACCTCAGCGGGGTCACCACGTTGGCGAGCCTCCACATTCCCACAAGCTGTCATACCTGTTTTCCATCAAGCCAGAGTTCGACTGGTGACTGTACCAAATGACCAGTTGAGGTACTCGGTTGCTGAGCCAAAACGGTACCCGACGTCAACATCCGGTTGGACGGATTGGAAGTAGCTTGAAGTAGCGCATGATAAGCAGCCTGCCAGTTAGATAACATGGTTAGGAAGCAGGAATCGAGCTTGGGAACTAAACATAAAGTATCTCGTGCTTGACACAGGCTTGACATCTCCCGCTGCCTCGTGGACCTCGCCTCGTATGTCGGCTCAATCTAGTCTGGTTGAAATACGCGGATTCACAGCACCCATCAGTGACACGATTCTTTGTTTTATTTCGGCTCTCTTTGACCCTAGGGCTCAACGATATCGCCAAACTTACCGTCATTCCTGAGTTCTACTATGAGTCTACGGAGCTGGCGTCCAATGCTTCTCGACTCGAGGTACTGGATGCGACATCTCCAAATATCAACTGCTCTGACGTCCAATTCGTCTTCAAACTTCAAATGGTATATGGCTTTTGCGGTTCGGTTTTCCCAGTTGTCATGAAAGCTAACCTTTGTTGGCATCTTGACTTTCTTCCCGTCCAGCGGGTTGACTCAAGGTCGTACGGGTGATATCCTGGCTGTTGAAGTGGCGAAGCATGATGTTATTTTTATTGCTACGACAATTTGGAATAGAGTGGACACGAATACTCTCCTGTTTTTAGACGCTTGCTTGTCTGAAGTTTTCGACGACGCGTTTCCTGCTTGGAAAGTTCTCATAAGCCTCCCTATGATATGCACTATCAGTAACGTTTTTGCACTGGTGTTTAAAGTTTGCTATAATGGATGACAAGTTCGTGATTACAAAAGTATGATGCGCCACGTTGAATACCAAACTTGGCTTGACCGTCTCCCACGACCTGCTATGCGCTTCCGCTGTCTGGCGCTGCTTGCGTCGCTAGGCCTGGTCGCCGCCATCCATGAATCTGATGCTGGAGTAATTGACTGGCACAAACGTCTTATTGGCGTACCCTTGACTTCGACACCGTCAACTGCACCGGTCTTCCATCGAGTGGGACAGAAGAATACCAAAAGTGTCATTTTGGCCGTGACGGAACAGAATGTGTTGGCCGCGTTGAATCCTGTGGACGGGTCTTTAGGTGCGTGCTTCGTCATGAGAGACTATACACGGTCTAATCATCTCTCCAGCATGGCGGCATATATATCAGGCAGAGGACAGCATCGTTGCATTCCAAAAACACGACCAATGTGCGTCGATACCTTCCAGTCTAGCTGCTTGGCTGACACGTATGCAGTGGTCGCGTCTCTCTCTGGTCCGGGCGGTGCAACATTACGCGCTTTCGACGTTCTCGATGGTAGTCTCCTCCTGGAAAAACGACTACATTCACCCGAAAATGGTCTTCTGCTGGACTCTATCGACATGGGCGGGCCGATTGTAATAACGGACGCCTTCGACATTATTACTCTTACCAATGGACACACTGTAAATTACTTTTCAAGGTCTGGTCAGCTCAAATGGACTTGGGCATCGGAAGATCAGACGTGAGTCTTACGTCGTATACATTTGCAATCTTTGTAACGCTCAATAGGTCCTTGGCAATCTACTCAAAGTTGGTTTACACCCCATCTACTCTATATGTCGTCGGCCTCGCCAAATCTTATTCGTCCTTAACATTACACGTTACCGCACTCTCCGTAGAGTCAGGGCAAATTCTTTCTACGGCAAACATACCTTCCAACCTTCCTGAGGGGCCCGCTAGCGTCATCACTCTTTCTCGTAGTACGGCGGCACGTCTGGCGTGGGTGGAGCAAGGCAGTCTCAAATCAGTGTCCCTCTCTCCAACACTGAAGGACAAACCAACGACAATCAAAGGCGCTTCTTACAGACAGTTACAGGATATTGGGTTGAGTTCTTCCGGATACTTGATTGCCGTGAAATACGATGGAACGGGGTGCGCTTTTAGACTGGAAGAAGAGGGTTCCGCGCTCAACCGTGTCTGGGAATTTGACGGATCCGTCAGTCCAATTTCAATGTAATTTTCTGTTCTAATGCTTCGTTCAGGCGTCTTCGTCGCGTAACACGGAGTCTTTGTACTCTGGGGGCTTCGACAAGTCGGGGAATCCTTATATCTCTCGCCTATACTATTCCCTCGCGTTCAAGGTAAACTCTATTTGCATTCATTATGACTACTCGTTCATTGTTGTTAAGTTCGCTTCTGCTGAGGTTTTCGCACCTCACCTCTCTAGTGGAAAGGGTCTCGTGACGGGATTCTCTTTCCCTTTCGATACCAATAGTCATGGCGTTATCAAACATGTAGGCGTGCCGTATATCTTGCTTTGGTGTTGTCACTCATGTTTGTTCAGCTGGCTATGGATGCCGCCAATCCTAAAGATTTCACTGTACTTGGGCGCCTGTTTCTGACTACGACCACTGGTGCAGTACAACTCTGGCAACAGGATAAACATCAATGGACACGCGAGGAAGGTCTTACAGCTGTTGACGTAGCAGAATTCGTTGAACTTCCGGAACGAACTGTCAGCCTGAGCCACGACGGGGATGTCAGCTATGTCGAGCGAGTTTTAAGACACATCTCAGATGCACAGGACCTCCCTCGGTACTTGCTAAAATTTGTCCGACGGTTCGCCACCGGTTCGTACGCGTCGGCTTCGTCATCTGCTGTACGAACTGCCGATGGTGCTGGCACTCTTTGGAGAGATACTTTTGGGTTCAGGCAGATTATCCTTGCTGCCAGTGTGCATGGAAAGCTCTTTGCGCTTGATTCCAGTAATGGGGACATTGTGTGGAGCCGAATCCTGGATCTAGGTTGGGCCGCGGAGGTGGGAGCAAGCCATGTACCAGTGAAGATTTTCGTGACACGAACGGTGAGCGATGGGAGTGAGCCGCAAGCCGTTTTGATCACTCAAAGGCGGGCAAACAATGTAAGTTGCGCGCATTACTAATGCATTGGTGCTAAGCAAGCCTTAGGGTCTCGTTGATACGGTTCTCTTCCACTTCGATGTTTTGACGGGTAACGATGCGCGCCCTGATGTCGAGAAGAGTCCTCTTCTCAAGGGCGTTGATACGCCTGATGCCACGGTGGATGCGTTCATGGTTAAAAGGATTCTCGTGTCATCTTCTCTTTAGATGAGTTTATGCAGGTAGGCTGGCGCGTGTTTGAAAGGCGACGCGAAAGCAACTCTACTCATTTACAGGCGCACCTGTATCCCGATACCACTGAGTCCAGGGAGATACTACTGAATGCTTCATCGGCCCTCTACTTCCCTCTCAAGACCATTACGTCGGGACGTCGTAAAATCACCGGCCACCATCTTTCAACTTCTTCTCAGAGTGATTTCCTCGTGGCGCAACCTACATGGACACTCTCGCTCCCGGAGGAAGAAGATATTCAGAAGATAATTCCCGCATCCCGTGGTCCGGTCGCGTCTATCGGCAAGGTGCTAGGTAACCGGACGACTCTTTACAAATATCTGAATCCCCGGTTGTTTGTGGTCTTGACGAGTTCGCATTCTGTTTCCCCAGCGAGTTGTGGGGTATATCTTATCGACGGCGCGAAGGGCACTACAGTGTATCATGCAGCTATACCTGAAAACTCGGGCTCGTGCGATGTCAAGGCCACGTTGACAGAGAATTGGTTGGTGTATCATTATTATGATGATGACTTTAAGGCGGCGGGCCAGACTAAGGGATATCGAATGGTGACCGTGGAGTTGTACGAAGGTTCTCAAGTGGATGAGAAGACGCGCAGGTAGGTTAAACCAATTCAGGACCTTGCGGGCTAATTAATGATTCTTCTTGCAGCTCGGACATGTCAGCGTTCGCCAAAGGAAACGTCGACCTGCGATTCTTTGAGCAGTCATATGTGTTCCTGCATCCCATAACAGCAATCGCGACGACATCAACCAAGTTTGGGATTTCCAGCAAGGACATCATCGGTGTGTCTTCTTCTATGGTGTTATTTTCTCGTTTTCTTACCAAGTTAATCCAGTCGCTACTGCCAGTCATAAGGTCATCTCCTTCCCTCGCAGATTGTTAAATCCCCGTCGGCCTAACCGGAAGCCCACGACCGAGGAGATGGAAGAGCAGCTGGCCCAATACGACGCCCTTCTAGTCGATGATTCTCGCCGCGTGCTCTCACACTATTACGAGGTGACACACATCACTCTTCTTGCTCGGACCCACTGTGGCTGACCTGAATTCATTTCAAGGTGGCGAATGTGAAACACATCCTTACCTCACCGGCGCTCCTGGAATCGACGTCGCTGGTATTTGCACATGGCCTGGACATGTTCTTGACGCGCGTCGCACCATCGAAGACGTTCGACGTGCTCGATGAGAACTTTAACAAGGTGCACTGGTGCTGACGGTAATCGGGCTCGGCGTGGCGATTATGGTGACCAAGCCCATCGTGCGGAACAAGAAGCTGAGGGAGAAGTGGTATAACTGAATCCTGGTTCTCGTGATATTCGTGGGGGGTGCGATGTACGATAGCTGAGATTTATCAAGTGAGGGTAATGACATTGAGGGCACTAGCTTAGACAGGAGGCGAGCCAACCACGCGTTCAAGGAGCTCTTTGATTTCGGTTGCTATGGCGCTCGAGGACGATCCATCATCTTGACGCGTCCCGGCCACGCGCGTGTCTCGGACTTCGATCGCAAGTTCAATCCCTGTTCCAGAATTGGGGTTAGGGGCTTAAGGTGTGGCCAACTCTGGTCTGAACGCTGCACCCGTTTTAGTGTTTGGACGACGAGTTAGTGCGCCCTCGGGTACGCCCGTTTAGCCAAATTGCGAAAGGGCCACGGGAACGCACGAAAGCATCATGAGAATCTTTAATCTCGCCTGCAGGTTCATACCGATTCACACGTAGACCGTGGGCCGCGCGAGAGTACGTGTTGCTGTTAACGTACAACATGCGAACGTGATGCATGAATGTTGATTCATCAGTGTGTGGCGTTATTCAAAAGTCAAAGTCAAGTCTAATGCACATGCGATTCGTTCCAAGATGTGGTAATATATGATGTATAACTAGATATATATAAAGACCAAATGCGTTCCAGCGATATAGTGGCAGAGTTCGAAACAAAACAACAACAAGAGACGGAGAGAGAGGAATTAGTTGATACAATTTATCGTAGGGTGAATGGATGGAGAGAAGGATATAAACCGCGGGTGTTCCAATGCCGACAAAAGATAAATTAAGATATGTTATATGAAGATGCCTGTTGGATGCCAACTGGGGTGAGAGAAGCAGCGCTCAGCTGCAGCGGAAACATCAGAACATTTGCTGCTCACAAAAAAAGTTTACACAACGTTCAACCTCTCGCGGCTGCTTTTCCTGCTCCGGTTGATGGCCGAAAACTCTTCTCCGTCCATTTTCCAAATGTTGCTGATATTCTTGGCGCCAGACTGCGTGCGATGTTGCGTGGTCGGACGTTCGTCGTACTCGTCGAAAGAGAGATCGGCAGACGACGTCGAGACGGGCGAGAGCATGGGGGACAGGACAATGTCCTGGAGGAAGCTCGGGAGCAGGGGCGCAGGTGCGGGCGCGTGGACATGTCCAGAAGTCTGATAGATCGGACGCGCCGCTTGATGGGTGCTGGCATACTGGCTTCCCAGCTCAAAGTGCGATTGCGAACGATGTACCTGGGCCCTAACGTGTGGCGGCGAGGTGTTGATGAACGGACGGTGGACCAACGGCGGTGTCATCGAGTGGGAACGCTGGGGAGCCTGAATGTGGGTCTGAGCAAGGACAGACGTGAGTAAGGCGATTCGCTCGGCCTGTACCGCGGCAGAGATGGAATCTCCATTGCCTTCCGCGTCTAAGAGACATTGAAATCAGAAAAAACGCGGAACTTTGAGAGAAAAGCAAGTACAAGGGAGGCACGTCTGGCAGACTTTGCGGCGGCGCCAGTTGAGGTAGTTGCACTTTTGGCATATCCAATCGCCGGGTTGCTGTAAGGACTAGGTTAGATAGCCGTTCGTGGACATCGGAAGGATACGTACGTGAGAGATTGGTCCTCGGTTTCCCGTGTTCAGGATAGGCGGCTGCTATTGATGCGTTTGTGAGCTCATTTGAAGGGCTGACAGGAAAAAAACGTACGGCAATTCCGACGAGACCGCTGGGTCTTATCTGTCCTTGCTCGGGGAAAGGCTCATTGTCGGGCCAATACATGATACACGGCAGCAAAGGGTCAGATGAGATGTTTTGGACACGTCCGCCAACAGCGAAAGCACGTCCCGACGGAGTCAGAAGAGGGTGTGCGTTCTTCGCCGGGGTGGCGACAGGAGAGGGAGGAAGGCAGGAGAAGAGGGTGAGAAGGACGCCTGAGAGTTGGGAGACGAAGTAAAGCGCGGGGACGGGAGGGGCCGGGCGGGTGGCGGCGCGGGTTGAAAGTGTGGCGAAGTAGTTTTAGATGATCCGCATCCAATGCACGCCAAGTTGCGGCTGTAGCACTGTTAGTTTTGAAAAGAACACGTCAAGAAACTAGAACTTGCCCAAAATTGTGAGCTCCGCACTTTGGAGAGGCGCATCTGGATAGAATGAGCACCTCCGTTCAAGGCAGATCAGTATCGCTTACATCCAGTCACCGAGTCTGAAGTTTGTCCTGGGATTTGGTGGATTGCTGGAGATGGTAAAGTCGTGTCGGGACGCGTTGTCGGGCGAATAACGCGAAAGTTGGGCGCGCAGAGGCGGAATCTGGAGCATCTGCGGGCGGTGAACGGGCTGCGGCTGGCGCTGGGTCTTGTGCATGTCAAGCAAGTCGACGCGGCGCAGTTTGTGGAATGGCTCAAGGTCGTGCTCGAGCGCAGGCGCAAGACGGACGTGGGCAGCAAGCCCTGAGAGAGAGAGGGCGGTGCAGGCCTATAACCAACCACTCATCAGCGTCAGGTAACGGAGTAAAGAAAAACATCAAGTGAAATTATGTCACAAGGCACGGTCACGCAGAACAAAGTAAGAATGGAGAGGGTATGGTATGCTCACCTCGTCGTGCGACTTGAAGACAGCCCAGATGGTGCCGTCGTGTACTGTCCACAGGTTGAGTGGCGCTGGGAACCGATACTGTATCCGTCTCGATTTAATATACCGTCGCGGCAGCCGAGCAGAAGGCTACGTACATTTGGCGAGAAAAGCACATCCGCCAGAAAGTGCTCCGGCGGGTCGGGCAGTCCAAGAAACTGTGTTGCCAGTTAGCGCGGCGTTTGATAATAATGCAATCGTTTACTTACGCGTACAACTCTGGACCGAGTAACGAGAAACGCCTCGATGGACGGCGTCGCGGACAAGTGGGAGTCTGTGGATGAAAAGTCGCTGCCACCGAGGCTGCCGCTCGACGACGAGGGCGAGAGCTCGACCTCGGCAGTGGACGTGGCGCAAAGGAGTCGATCATGTATGGGCCCAGGTCGATCGAGTTCATTTTTTGGGAGGAGGAGGACGAGGGCGTGGGCGAGGCTGGTGAAGAACTGGACGGTCCGCTTTTGTGCATGATTGAGATATTAGGGATCGTCGAGTAAAATGAATTAGAATCGTCCCAGTAATCTGCGCGATTTTCGAAATAGTACGTGTAAAAAGCTGAAGGATATCGAAGCAGCGCCGAAGTAAGAGACGATCCTCGGAGCGGACCCGCTGGTGGCTCTTATATACCTCTTTGACATGCCCCGGAAATACTTGTAACGCTGGTCATACGAAAATCTCAAAATGCAAATTCCAGCAACATCGCTGCGCCAAGTTGCCAATTCAAAACACAGATCCTTCCAATCCTCGGTTACCAGAATCAGCCGCTGACAAAGCTCTAATCTCCCCCCCTTCCCGATGGCAGATCTTCCCCAACTGACTCTCCGTCGCTATGGAGGTCTCACATACATTCTTAAAATTAAAAAACTGTATACAGGGTCCTTGACTCACCTCCCGCCCGCCCGTCTAGCCCGTGACAAGGAAAACACAAAGCAGCGACTCATTTTCCTTTTGTGTTTCTCTGCGTCCTCGGCCCCGGATCCAGATCCAAGCCGACGCACGATCATACCCGTTTCAGCCAAGCGTCGGTGGCCCCAGCAACCGCTGCCTTGCGTTGTTGTCGTTTCACTCTGTCTTCCGTTGAATGGCAACAGCTCCCCACGCTCCAAGTTAATAAAGTGTGGCGCAGCAATTTTATCGTCAAGTAAAGCGAATCAAGAGCACGCTTTGCTCACCCCGGCATGATGGGTAGACTCTTGAGCCTAATTCCAGCCCGTATCGATACCCCATCGATTCGGAAACTTTCGGCCAAAAAGGACAATTCTACATTCGCTATTGGCCTTGTTGGGCCCTAGTCGTATGGCCACACGCATGGTCGGGAATGTGCGGTGCCTCGATGACGCATAATCCAATGATACATAATCGAGTCAGTGCAGCAGGGTCACTCCTCGTGCATGATCCACGTAAGGGAAAAAAACGCGCCCACGCCGCGCCACGACCCGCTCTATAAAAAAAAATTATTGCCCGCCCATGTTTCAATATACCGGTGAAAACAAACTGCGACTTTGCGCCAGGTAACATAACGAAACGCGCGAGATTCCCGGCCTTGCGCGTTGTCACTGGGTCCCCAACTTTATTGTCAGCAGTGACGACGACCGTGTTCTTCTCGAATGAACAATGCCCGACGAACGGAATTGAAATGCCGGCTATTTCGAATGGGGGGAAGGGTGTTGGAAATGGCCCAGCGCCACGCTAGCAGTGTGGCGGCCCGATCTCAGAAGACGTGACTCTTTTTGTTCCGAGTCCGAATGAGGAATTGAAAGCACCGCGATAAGGCGGGCCCGACGCCCGCAAGAAGAAGAATGTGTATGGCTAAGCCTCTTATTAATCCTTTTTGAGGGTTAATGTGCATTTATAGTCAATGGTCGCTAAGCGAGGTCACCTTGAGAATTAAATTGACGCGTCAAACAACGCGCACAGCCAGCCTCGCCAACAATAAGCGCGTTCCTGGCGGAACACTCGACGGAATCGGAACGGTAAAAGAAAGTCAAAACACTGAAATCAAGTTGACTCAAGCACCACATCGGCGGAGTTGCAAGGCATTCGTTATAATGTTATTCACAAGGTATACATCGTTGAAAGTAGAAACTAGATCAGCAAAAAGACAAAGACAGTTACGAATACAAATACACACGCTCGGAGCGGCAACTTCACTTCATTTGACTTTTACAGGGTCCATCTTTCAAGCGTCATCGTGTAAATCAGACGCCCGAATAGAGTTTGTAGGCGGCAGCCTCCCGCGCGGGCGGCGGCGCATGCGCTCCGCCTGGCCCTGCTCCGCAGCGCGACGGTGAGCCCGCGCCATGAGCTCGTTCGTGTTCAGCCTCAGACTTGGGCTGCTCGCGGAAGGTGCGCCACTATCTTCGGGCTCAAACTCCCGGTCCAATATCCACGAATCCCGTGCACCAGACAGCACGGATGCTGTGGCAACAGCGTCCTTCTTGCGGCGTTCGGCTGCATGTACGAGACCCTCGAGCTGACTCTGCACCGTCCGGTTATCGGTGAGGGCGTTCTTCTGCGCCGCTTGTAGTGCGACCAATTTCTCGCTCAGCTCGTGGCGGAGCTTTACACTGTTCTTCCGCTCCGCGCGTTCCTTCTTCAGATCCGCCTGCAATTCCCTACGCTCCCGGTACAGCTCGTCGATCTCGTTCTGGAGCTCCTCAATCTTGGCAGCATTGGAATCAGCCTGTGTGGTTAAGCGAGTCTTGTCCTTTGTCAAGGTAGCGATAGTAGCGTCCTTCTCGTTACAGAGAGTGTACGCTTCCTTCAGCTTTTCCTCCTTGGCAGCGCACTCCATTGTAGTCTCTTTGACAATCGCTTGCAACGTACGCATCTCCTCCCGCTGGTCCTCGACCTTGTATGTCAACCGTGAGGTCTCCTCGATGATTTCGTCCTTCTCCTGCTCGACTTCCTTGATCACGCTATCCTTCTCCTCCATTGCCGCTTCAAGACCCAACTTCTCCTCCTCGACACACGCCGTTTGGCGTCTGACGTCAGCGACAATTTCTTCATATTCGCGAAGTCGGAGGTGCATGTCGTCAAGGGAGACGCGAAAGCCATCAGCAACTGCTTGACCGTCGTCTACCTCCTGTGATGCCCTGGCTAGGGAACGCGACTTCTCCTCGAGCTCCGCCTTGACATTTTTCACATCCGCGCGAAGGCCCTCAATCTCGGCGAGGTCGCCATCCATCGACGACTTCTCGGCCTCGTATTGACTGACCATTGAATAAAAGTAGTCGCGGCTGATCGTCAACTCGTTGTTGGTCCTCGTGAGCTCCTCTAGCTCTGCACTCTTCTCTCGGTCCAGCGCACCTAAGCGAGCCACGTCTCCCTTCCACTTCTCCTCGTCGTCAGCCGACTTGAAAAGACTCTGAGCAAGCCGTTCCTTCGTCTCCTGTAGTTCGCGATTCATGTTGAGAATCTTCAACTTGAAGTGGCTATGAGTCAAGCTCTCCTGGGTTTTCCCCTCCCTCGAGGTCGCAGGACTGTCGGCAGCGGGCGAACGCGCAAGTAAGGCCTCCGAGTTGCGCTGCAGGGACTGTAGGACGGCAAATACATCATCGCTCGGCTTTCTGGCCAATTCAGATTGAAGCAGCGAAACTTGTTGCTTCAACTCTTCCACTTCCTGTAACCTCTCTTCGCAGCGCGCGTCGGCACGTAGGAAGAGTCTCTCCATGGACTGGATGATTTGACCTTGGGATATCGCAGCGGAATTGCCGACAGAGGTATTGCAAAGTTCACTCTGCAAGCCACCGATCTTGGCATTTAATTCTTTGATCAACAAGCGCGACCTGTAGAACGTCTGCAGAAATATATAAGCAGTCATGAAGATGTGTTGGCGTTACAGGTAATTACCATTGGGTATGCAGGCTTGTAGTTGATCATGTAGTGCTGTGTGGGGATACTAAACCTATGAGAGCGATTGTGCAGGGCATTGACGGCCATTTCAGCTAGACGACCGTTGTTACTGGTAGGTAAATACGATGAACGTGTTACTAACCTGAGTCAACAGTAGAGTATTCGAGCGTGAGATGCCCATCCTCGTGAAACTGCCAGCTCAAGACGGTACCGAACTAGTCGAGACGTCATTTAACATGAACGAAGGCCAAGAGAAACGACGGACAAGATGGAAATGCTGAATCAAAGATGTACGATCACGACTGGCAGTTGGGAGGGCGCCCTGGATAGATGTAAGCGTGGCGCCACGACCGCTATATAGAGCCTTACGCGGATCTCCAAGGTGCGGGGTTGATAAGCGCCGTCAAATCTGACTGAGCAGCAAGAGTCTGCTTCAACCTCCAATGCCACCTCTTCATCCCAGAACCAAACAGAGTCATGGGTGACTCGGAATATGGGACCCAAATCAACGAGTTCGCTGTAAGTATCCTCGAGCGTCTGACGTGGTTCGCGAATGATGTGTCGGGGGTAACTCGTGGGATACGATCCAAATGCAAATGAAAGGAAGAGCTTGGGGCAGGTATCAGGGACGGGGGCGCCGTACCGCGTCGCGAAGGCTTCCATGGCTAACAAAACCGTGATATTGGTGCACTAATCAATGCTGTCGAGAGCCAGAACGCACCATATTCCGTTGACGTGAAGGTAATGGCGAGATGGTGAGCATAAATGGAGATGTCGACGATCTTGCTCCGCCATGATGAGAGTTGTCGCCATTCGGGGGCATAGTGGAAGCCGCCATCCAGTGCGGCGTAGATGTAGTCCCTGGAAAGTGGCGTAGGCACTGGGATGGGTAAATACAGAGTTGGGCTCCTGGCCGTAGCTTCCAAGTCGATGAGGCCGTCCATAGGTGGCGCAAGCAGCAACGGAGGGTATAGAATATGGGGGAGAAGGCGACCCGCAATCAGGGGCACTTGGGCGTCTTCGATCAATCTCCCACGCGGATATCTTATCTAATCATCAAGCCTATCGCTCCCCAATGGCCTGAGGCAGTACATACTTATCGAATGAGGTCTCAGTATCTTGTAGGTGGTTAAGGACTGATATCCTAGTCGTCCTTGCGAACGTAAGACGTGGTATCTGCACTACGTATTTGAAAGCCCTGGTATAACAGCTGGCATAGCAGTTCTAACGAAGCCTCGAGGCTGTATAAAGTAGGCAGTCTATTTACTCTACAGCACCTTGCAAAGCAATGTGCACTCTCCACACTTCGCTCCGCTCGGGAATTCTGCTCAGGGTTGAGCCCAATTAGGAAGTAATTCTACGCGCGATGTACAACGAAACCGTTGACGCGACCACACCAACTCTAGAAGTCCTAAGATAAGTTGAATGTTGTAGCAAGGGTCTTTTGCCAGCTTCCGGTATGCTGCACCTTCAAGAACTGTGAGCATACACACACAATTTGAATGAGATTCATTTCAGTAACTAGGTTACACGTCCGGGCCTGAGCAGAAATGCTGAGCGGAGCAAACTGTGGAGAGTGCACATTGCTTTGCAAGGTGCTGTATTGTTTTAATAGACCGCCTAAACGAACGTCAGTCATTTCTTGCGGACTTTGGCAGCCTAGACGCACAGTCTAGAACTCACCTCAGTCTTAGATCTTTCTGGGCGCACAGTGTAGCTGTGATACTGGCAAACATCACTTCCCTAACTTCGGCTGCCAGTTTGTGGCGGGAAGCGCTGATCAAAGATCACCTGACCCGATCAGCCTTTTTTGGCATGCGAGCTGCCACCTTGGAAGTCGAAGGTAAATGGCACTCCCATTTCCGTCGTATTCAAGGCTTTCTCTCGTCCACCACGGACAACATCGATAGCCATGACGTGGTCGACCTCTGTGCTCACCACCGTCAGCTCCGACACCGAGCCCGCGATAATCATCACCTTTGACAAGGCTAAATACCTGTTCAACGCTGGAGAGAACGCGAGCAGGTCGTTTCTGCAGAGCAAGCGCAACTGGAAAAAGACCAAAGGTGTCTTTTTCACCGATGTTGGCTCGCATAGAGTGGGTGGACTGCCCGGTACGAGTCATGTCAGTTTTCCGAGATTTCGCGTTGACGATAGACAGGTCTTTTGATGACCTTTGCCGATGCCACGATCCCGGGACTCACCGTGTATGGTCCGCCTGGTATAGTGCATTACATGGCGACGATGCGTCTCTACACGTATCGGTACGCTGCACCTTGCTTTCACCGAACATCTGGCTTACGTTGTCCAGTGACTCGATGTATGTCGTACCCAACGAGATATCATTGAAACCTCAACTGTCTGACGCGCCTCAGCCGTGTTTCAAGGACGAGAATGTCACTGTTTACGCGCTTCCACTTTTACCTCCCATCCCTGCGTCGCAGATCCTTGAGGAGACTGTGTCTGCTTCTGAATCTAGAAAGCGCAAACATGATAATATTGCGTCCATCTCAGAACGACTTGAAGCTGAGGACCTCATGCCTGAGCAGTTGACCGACGAAATGGCCGACGAATACAGACAGTTGGCTGTCCGTACAATGTTTCCTGCGGACTTGAAAGAACCGGCGCCCAAGCCTCCAAAAACCAAGCGTCGCAAAAAGGGAAAGGGCGAGCCCGACGAACCCTCTTCATCCCAGCCTCAGTCATTACCAGTAAAAGAGGTCTCCCAGAAAGAGCCTCCTCACGACGCATCTCCTCCTATCGGCGATCACTTCAGACGTCGTCGGGCTATACCACCCAAAGGCTTCTACACACAGCTCCCAAAATTCACGTCGACGTTCCCCGTACGCGACGCAGATCCTTCCTTGACACCTGTCCTCTCATATATAGTCGTCGGTCCTCGATACCGCGGCAAATTCGACGCACTCAAGGCGGCTGAACTTAAAATTCCTAATGGTGAGTTGCGCAGCGCCCTCACTTTGGGCAAGACCATCACGTTCGAGGTGACAGAGGACGGAAAAACGTTCCAACGCACCGTCAGAGCCGACGAGATTGTCGCGCCATCTGAACCGCCTCAAGTCATTATTATACTTGAGGTGCCCTCCGTTGCCCATATCCCTTCCCTCGTCGCGACTTTCAAGGAGTCTCCTTTTTACTCCAAGTTTCGACGTTCGCCAGATGCAGATCTCAATCTCCGCTGCATATTCCATACCTGTGGCCCTGGCGTCCTGGAGGATCCCAGGTACACGGCGTTCATGAATTCTTTTCACGACAAGTGCCACCACGTTATAGCTTCGCGCGAGCACTGTCCAGATCCTGTCACATTCACCAGCGCCGCGTTTCAGCAGCTCCGCCTGCGGGGTTTAGATTCGGAGATCTTTGCAGTACCCAAGTACTCCTTGGAATTGGCAAAAGACTTCAAGGCTATCCCGGGTATGCCTGAGCGCGCTCAGTTAATGACTTCGAGTTCAACTATCCATCTACGTCCGCCTACGGATGTTTTTCAAGAGACGGCAGTGCAGGATTTGGATACTTTTCATTCTGTGGCAACTGGCAAAGAGGAGTTGGTGTTACCGCCGCATACGCTGAAGGCTTACAACGAAGCCCGAGATGCGGTAAAGGTGCAGGAAGCGAACTCTATGCAGGTCGTTTCTCGAGGGGGGGACATTGGTGTATTGCCTCTTGGGACGAGCAGTGCAGTGCCGAGCAAATACCGGAACGGTATGCTCATTCAGCTTTTTCTTGAAAGACGCTTATCTGATCCTCTTCCAAAGTGTCTTCGACGTTGATCACCATCCCGGGATACGGCAATTTATTCTTGGATGCTGGTGAAGGTACTTGGGGGCAGCTGGTCCGAATGTATGGTCGGAATCCATCGCAGCCCAATAACGTCTGGGATGTTCTCCGACAGACCAAGTGTATATTTGCCAGTCACATCCACGGAGATCATCATATGGGTATTGCTCAGATTCTCCGCATGAGGCGGACGGTTCGTTTCTCTTCCTGTGTTTTTTTTTTGTCATTCACTGCTGACTTGCTGGGCAGCTCGATCCGCCACCAACGGCGCCTCTGTATCTTGTTGCCATCCGCCCGGTACATCTGTACCTCCGCGAGCTTTCTGATGTCCAGAACATGGGACTGGACGATCCCAGCGGCAACGGCGTGATACAGGTGATGAGCGAAGCTCTCCACTGGAAAAAGCCCGAGGCGTATGCGGAATATGGGCGGTGGCGACTCGGTGGACACGAGCCGTGGACGGAGATCAACATGTTCGTTGTAAAATTTTCATTATGCTTTACCTTGTGCTAATGTTTGAGTAAAAAGGTCCAAGATGAACGCCACCAGGTTATGTGAGGCGCTTAATCTTGACTCTGTTCGGACGGTTGATGTGCGCCACCGGACGATCTGTTATGGTTTGCATATTAAGAGTAAGGACGGGTGGAGTATCGTGTAGGTGTTCATGTTCTAGTCCTTGTGCGCATACTGAGAGAGGTAATGAAGGTTTTCGGCAGACACCGTCCCCGCCGATGCGTTGGTGTATGCGGGTCAAGGGTGCACGTTGCTCATACACGAAGCTACGATGGCAGACGACCAAGAGGACTTGGCGGTGCAGAAAGCTCACAGCACTCATGGCCAGGCTGTGGCGATCGGGAAAAGGTGTGTCACTTTTTCGTTTTTTTAGTAAGTCTAACTAACTCGCCGAGTAGGATGAACGCCGAGAACATTCTCCTCAACCACTTTTCGGCTCGCTACCCCAAGCTGCCGTCGTTTGGCGACACGGACGAGACGCGGGTGATTGTGCACGCGTTTGACCATGCGAATCTGACGATTGGGAATATGTGGAAGTTGAAGCATTATTTGCCGGCTGTTATTAAGAGTATGAAGGATACGGAGGATGAGGATGATCAAAAGCTGGATGAGCTGGTGGCGAACAGCGGATATGGGGATGTCGCGATTTAAATGTAGTCATCTAGTGTTTCTATATGTATCTGAGTTGTATTCATCAATTCGAAAAATTGCCATTTCGGGACTCTCCTCCCACCACCACCATGTTCGCGCCAGACACACACCCGTCCAACGAAGCGCTCGACGCGCTCATCACGAAATACCCCGAAACATCCGGGTGTCTCTTTCAAGTGTACAATGACATCCTCTACGCGCAGTCCTGGACCGACGTGAACGTCGTCGACCTCGGGCTCGTCTTGGATTTCCCGCGCGGCGCCGTCAAGGGGAGGCGCGACGCGGGCACGCTGGTTTACGTCGTTCCCTGCGCTTTGACAGAGTTTCTAACATATGCCTGGTGCGCGCGTTTTTGTTTGTTTGAAAAAGTAGATGGTTAATCTCATATATGTGGCAGGCTTCAAAACGCGTTTAGAGCACTCGAGAATCCGTCGGAAATCTATCTAGGCATATCCGCCGACGATTCGTCCATTGTGTACTACAAACTGAGTGCTGGCATCGTCAAGCCTCCTGTATGAAACTGTTGGGCTATCAGGTGCTGTCACAACGAATGATCTGCGAGATTAGCAGACTCGACGCAGGGAAGATAAGGTTGTGTAACCCTTCTAAAGTCTATGATTCCCAAGCTGTAGTGTAGAGATTAAAAATCCTTGATAGATATATACTGCGAAGAGTCAATAAAGAGAACGTTCTATGCAAGCGAGTGACGGTTACAATCCATGAAAAGTCTACAAGGTCCGTTGCCATATAATATCACCACTAGTCCAATTTTAAGGCCAATCACCCGTTGATCTACACGAGACGTAAATGATGGTGAGCAGAGGGAGAACGTAGATGCGTACCGGCTTCAAATGCCCGATGTCTACCACAGTGTCCACGCAGCGCCCAAAGCACACCCAAAGACAGTTGCCATCATTCCCAGTACTGGCACGTCGAGCATAAGGCGCACGCCGCCAGATTCTACTGCGGGAAACGTCGTGGCGAACGCTTGTGTGGGATTTGGCGAGCCGCTAATAGTGACGGTCGCCGCGTCTGCGTCAGCCGTAGCAGTGCTTGCGGCGGTTGCAGTGTCGGAAGCGTTGAGGATGGTAAAGCGCGGCGATATGGCATATAGGACGCCGTGACTGGAGTTGAGGAATAGGAGAAAGTAATCATCGCCTGCGGGCACGTCTTCGAGATAAACACTTAGGGACTTTGTAGAGTGCTTCAGCGAGGGTACTAGATAACACGGTTAACATAGTCAAGTACACAAGGGCGAGAGGGCGTACTTGTAGAAGCGATATATGTGAGTCCGTCTGAACTTAGGCGGGTCATTTCGAGGTCGAAAGCGCTGACGCCGTCAAGCACGCCCTTGTCCCATGTTATCACGTTCGCCTTCCCATTCTGCCACTGCGTGTCTTCCGTGGGCTCCGTGACGACAAAGTATGCTGTAAATTGGAAGTTAGAGATATCCAGGAAATCCCGCCTAAGCGAGGCGTACCAGATGCGGAAGCCACGAGAAGGCTGACGGCCAGACAGCGTATAACATTGCGCGAGGGTATCAGGAAGGAAAGCATTGTGGTCGTCGTGAATTGTTGCAAGTCAAGTCAAGGGCAGCTGCTCTGTTTTTGAAAACTGGTGTGGGAATAATCCTAGGGTATCGACGCGACACCTGGAGATCTTGTCTTGTCCAGCCAAGGTGTACAACCGTTGTCGTAAGGGGGAGAAGGCAATAAGGAAAATGTCACGTCCCTGTGACACGGCATGCATGTACGGCTGACTAATCAGGAGCCTGGAAGACGGCGAAAACGATCCGCAAGTTGGAGTGCTCCTAAAGTCTTTTGCGACGCGTCCTATACGCGTCTTTCCACACTTTGCATTTGATGTGATCCTATTAGTCTTTGTACCGCGCTAATGTGTGCCCAGCGGTACACGGGTTTCAAGGTCCATCACCGATGCTGATCAAAGTACACCTTCTGTATAAACTCTTGGCTCCCGCATCGCATTTCGAATACAATTCTCCTAGAAGATCCTATGTTGTAACTTTTTAACTGAAGCGGCAGGTCTCAAAACTGGCAAAGAACTAAAATATAGATCATTTCGACGATGACGCTGTACTTTTGCGATGCGCCCGCAGCGACTTGCTGGCGCAGTAGAGGATCTTCATACTGGAAAGAGGTGGTTATGAGGGAGAAGACACCTCCGATACCGAAGCCTACACGAGATGAGCAGGGATAACTAATTTAATGAAGACTGCGCCAGCCATAGCACTCTTGAACGGGGCGGATTCGGTGAGGATGGAGGACCTGTTGTGGAGCATCCTGGTCTCCAACACGGCCTCCCTATCCTGTTTTGTCAATCCGGGAGGCAGAGGCTCCTTGCCCGGAGGGTATATTGGTGCGGAGAAAGGGAATCTTGGGTCTTTACCACTCATGAGACTGATGATCGTCGGAATCAAGTGCCGGCGGGTACCCCAGGTAAAGAGACCTTTTACCACCAACCGTCTTGAGGCGCTTGTTAGCGTGTTCCCCGTTTCTCGCAATGGCAACCGTCCTTTTCCGGCGGACCTTGCAGCAGCGTCCACTTGCTGGACCCTCGCGCTTGCTGCACGCCACAGCGCCGCGCCTCGACACACAGCGCTTCGAGGACGAAAAGATCCCGTTCTCCCGTGCCACCCTCGTCGTCCCGCCCACCTGGACCCCGCCCCCACACGTCCCCGGCACACCCGCGCCCAAGCCGCCCAACATCTTCAACGTGACCGTCCGCCAGGCCAAAACGGGGCAAGAAATACACGTCAAGCAGTACCTCGCCCAGCTCGATCGCGAAAAGTACAAGCTCGCCCTCGTCCGCGTCTCCCCCGAGCCCGTCGTCATTCTCGTCGATAAACACATTTACCCGGACGAGACGAGGGAAGGCGCGTATAAGCCAGAGAACGAGAGGATTGTCTATGAGACGGTGTGGCTCAGCGAACCGGGTCAGCCGCTCCGGGAGATTAATGTCAAGGAATACCTTGAGACGATTGACACGAAAAAGGTCAAGCTCCAGCTTGTAACGAGCGTTCCCAAGCCCATCGTCAAAATCATTGACCGGGCAATCGAACGGCAGGCTCGGCAGCAGCAGAAGGAGGACAAGAAGGGCAAGGCAAAGGGAAAGAAGGAGTTCCAGATGGGCTGGAATATTGCTCCCGGCGACTTGGGACACAAGCTGCGCAGCGTTAGAAAAGAGCTCGAAAAGGGCGCCAAAGTCGACTTGGTATTCGCTATGGAAAAGGGCGCAGAGCAAAGGGGAAAAGCCCCGCCCAAGACGTCTGATATGGAGGCAAAGATAGACGCGGTTATGGAGGAGCTGGGCGACGTGGCGCGTCGATACAGAGAGACAGATATGATTGCACACAGAGGCATTGCTGTCGTCTTTCTCGAGAAGAAGCCTAACCTTTAGGCTACATCTATATACATAGTAGGCTGCTCTAACTTGTCCGTTGTCTGTCTACTATACCCTCAACTACCAACTCTAACGCGTCGCGTGTATCATTGTCTGGTAAAAACCTCAGAATCTCAGTCGCACGCTGTGAATACGCGTGTGCAACATCCCAGCACCGTGGAGCTCCTCCTTCCGCAGCATACTCTGCAAGCTATTCCCTTTGTAAGTTGCATCAAACACAGAACACAAGTACTTGCATACCTGCATCGCCATGCCTAGATTCCTTCCAAACGCAAATGCCATATCCTGCATCGCCACCGTCCCGCCTGCCAACAAGACAGCAGACCGCGCGCCCTTGGCCATCAGGCTGCCCGTCTTGAGATAGGCATTTTTGAGATATTCGTCCCACGACGACGACATGACTACGCGTCCTTCCGAGATATTGGATATGACGCTCCCGATGAGCTCCACGACGTGATTCGAGCCGAGCCGGGAGAGCGCAGCGCTCGCACGGCCAAGGAGAAAGTCCCCGCCGAGGATGCAGAGCTTGTTGGACGAATCCGAGGGCGAGACCGTGACCTGGTCGTGCAGGATCGAGGCGACATGGATCATCTCCATGATTTGCGCGAGCCGGAGCTGTGCGGGGAGGAGGTGGAGAGGCGGTCTGCTGCTGCTGCTGTTGTGATGGCGCGGCGTAGTGGTGGTGGGCATACGCAGAGCAAAGACCGAGTCAAAGGACGCTGCGTGGTCGGGCATGTTGGGGTTCCAGTACGGTAGGACGTCCGCACGCGTTAATGGCTGGTCGAGCTCGCGCGTGTCCTCGCTGCACGCGGCCAGCACAGCTCGCTCCCAGCCCGGCCCCGACGCGTTCGTCGCCCGCGCAAAAAGTAGAATGACGCATGAGCGCACGAGACTCGAGCTGTCCGCAAAATAGTGCCGCGCTAGGTCCTGTAGGCTAGGATGCGCCGAGCCCAGCAAATTTATCAGGTTTTGGCGCAGCGTCGTGAGCTCTGGCGCGAGGTCTACCGCTGGTGGAGGTCGCGACAGTATTATTGGGGGCGGCGGGTCGGCAACGTCAATTTTCTGTGTCTGCACGCTGTGTGAGCGGCATTGCCATGGCGAGAATAGAGGCAGCACGATCCGTCTATGAGCAGCCCATCGTTGCATGCTCATTCGACGTCGTTGTAGTTTATGCTGAGAAAGCCACTTCCCGATTGGGCAATTATCCCGTATTACAGTTGCTACAATACTATACTTCTATCGTGTCGCACCACTATCGCGTCTGGAAGCCTCGACCTATTCGGCATGGGCTCCCATATAGGATCAACATCCGGTCCTTCCAAGTCTCCAGCACCGTCCCATCCCCAACACCATACTGTACATCTCGTCAGTCAATTAAACAAGAGGTATAACGAAACCTACCGTTATCGGGTCCAGGAACAAAATTCAACGGTTCACTCTCCTCTTCCGTAAACAACCTATCGTGGGGTCCAAACCACGAACGATCCTGCGGGTCTGTATTCGGATTATCTGGCAGGCCGCCGATGCGCACATAGCCACGAATCGCAGTCAGATTCCGTCGCGTCGGATGGATAATGTCAAACACTTTCGAATCGTACGCCAGCTTCACTCTCGGCACCATCAAAATCCGCCCATACCCCGCTTCCCAATAGTCGTTGCAAATGAGCGAACATTCACTGGCCGAACATTCGCCCTCCATGATATGGGCCATACGGAAACGAACGTGAGGAGGGGAATAGAACGGCGCGGGATCCAAGATGGCGATACCATTCCAACAACTCTGAACCTGTATGGGAAGATGACGCTGGAAACGATCAGAGCTATCTGGGTGATGGAAAATGTTCTCGAAAGGAGCGTTCTCCAAAGCCGTCCCGTTGATATCGCGGGCGACCCAGTTGTCGTAAAACACCGGAGACCCAATCTCTTCGTGGTACATGTAGTCGGCGGCACAAGTGATACCGGCGTTGTTGCGGCGCGACTGCCATATCAGCTCGAGAAGATCATCGACACAGGGAAGGATGTCGTTCATGAAGATGATGGTGTCGAAATACTCGTTCTCTGCCTCGCGTAGTTCGTGGAGTGGGACAAAGGCTGCGTTACGAACTTCGGCGAGATACTCTATGCGGTGGTTGAACGCTCCACGGGTACGCATAGACGTGCGGATTGTTATGCGCATGCCGGTGGAGCGAGTAAGCGCGTCAAATATACGGAGCAGTGCTTTGGTCTGGTCCGTCGAGCCATTCTCGTATATGGACACAAATACGTTGTGATATCCAAGGATGGCAGCGACGCGGAAGAGCGTGGCAAACAGGTCTGGGATCACATCAAACGAGTTGTAGAGATTGATAGCGAAAAAGTATTTGTGCTCGCTCGACATGACGTCCCGGCGAAGAGGCTGTTCGTCTCCCAGACCGAGGTTCTCGAGCCACGAGCTGCGTGAAGGGGTTTTATGGCCAATGAGGGGTGCATAGCGTTCAAGGGCCTGCTGGGCATAGAGTGGCTGAGCACTTCGTGTACACTCTTTTGTATAATGCGGACTGAGAGACGTTAGGAGGTCAAGGACGCGAAGACGCTGGTCCAGTGTCGGCTGCTGCACCGGCGTGCGCGTATGCAGGCGAGATTTAGCTGGGACATGGCCGCTGCGCCATACTGGGGTCGATGGCTGTGGAAAGAAATGAGCAAAAACATGTAGTAGAATGGATGAATAGTAACACACAGTAAAGCTATTCCATGGTACTATTCTGGACAGAAATATGCCGACAAAGATACCAATGGCAAGCGCAATGGGTACCGGAATGCGTCTGAGCTGGTTGCCGAGGCCAGGCTGTTTAGCGGCCTTGTTCATGGTGGGACAAGGCAAAAAAGTCCGACTCCCTTATTTGGAGCGGACTATCACCTCCTGTCACCTTCCTTTCGCTCCCCCGTCCATTCTCCTTGTCGGCGCCGTCGTATGCAGCGACGAAAGGGCCTGGCTCACATATCTCCCCCGCCGTCGTCGCCGTCCAGCTCGATGTCTGACGAAAAAGCACCGTCGCGACTTAACCAACGCCATCTCGGTGTCAAAGCTCGCATCTGGCTCATTCTTTTCCTATTCGTCGCCGTCGTCTCCATTACCCACTACATTATCCCGGAGACACAAACATACACGCCCTATTCGACTGTGAATCTCAAGTCCAAGAATTATCTCAACAATACCGACGCAGAACCGAATCCATTCGACTTTTGTCCCGTCTATGGCCCAGGCGATGCCGTCGGCGCAAAGTATGGCGCGTTGACGCTGTCTCAGAGCAGACTGCACCTTGGCAGTAGCGCTCGCGTTAGCAGAGTGATAAATAGGGCGTTGGCGGGGCAGCCAGTGACCATTAGCGTTCTCGGCGGGTCAGGTATGTGTTATCCTTGCTTTCTCTCGCCCTGCTCAATATTTCGCCAGTTTCTGCGTGTCATGGCGCCGGAGACGATCCTATCTCTCCGCGCTGCTATCCGTCGCGATTCTTCCAATGGTGGAATTCCGTCTTTCCCCACCCCGCCTCGGAGCTCACAAACGGCGCCATGAGACGCTCAAATTCAGCCTATTACGGATATTGCAGCATGCATCACGTTCCCGACATGACAGATCTCGTCATCGTTGAGCTCGACTCGGACGATGATCCCTCCAACGAAATGATGGAGCACTTTGAAGTCTTGATACGCTCTCTCCTCATTCGCCCAGACCAGCCTGCCGTCATTCTGCTAGGCCACTTTTCACCTCAGGTTCATCAGACCCATGGCTTCGCGGGACCGGATCACTGGCATAACGTCGTGGCCCAGTTCTACGACGTGGCCCACATTAGCACAAAGTCGGCCTTGTATGCAGACTACATGAGCGACCCGGATAGTGTCAACAAGTACTTCGCGGATCCTGTCCTCGCTAGTCCTCTCGGTCACGAACTTCTCGCCGACGTTCTCATTTCATACTTCCAGACTCAGATTTGCGCCGCATGGGATGTTGTCTCAGGCGCCTCATACGATACTGTTCCCCACCGCCCTGACGCTGGCGGTGCAGAACCGCATGGACTATTTGGAGGGGTTGGTTTACGCAAGGGCGTGCCAGAGCCAGGAACGGACGATGATAAGAGAGATGAAATTGATGCTGAAGGAAACCGCATAAAGCCCGAGCTCCCGCCCACGTCCAACGCTTATGTCCCTCCGCTACATGTCCCTCCAGGTCGCATTAACACACGTCCAAAGAGCGACCGTCCCTTTGAGGAAATAGATCCCTTCTGTGTCAGTGCAAACGATCTGATCAATCCTCTCCCTCCCAGTCTTTTTTATGGGTCTGGTTGGTACGCGAATCATCCAAAAGGCACCGCTAGCTCGCAGGACCATTACTGGTACTCGACTCTCCCTTTGAGTAAGCTGCGGATACCATTGCAGGTTGGTGCGGGTGACATTGGGGTGTATTATGTGCAGGAGCCTGCCAGCCAGGTCGGCGAGGGAAGCGCTGTAGAGTGTTGGGTTGACGACAATTATGCTGGTGCCAAGGTGTTGGAGAATGCTGCAAACGTCGGGGAACCGACAGCAAGGTTAGTTTTTCCCATATATGATCGTCTTTCTCTGGCTGAAAGTTTGTTTAGATTAGAAATCATTGATCACTTTGTCGGACGGGGATCACATTTCGTCGAATGTCAGTTGCTTGGTGAGGAAGGGCAGGGTGTACCGTCTTTCAAGATCATCGGCGTGTTTTCGACTTGAAGGTTTTTCGATTCCTACTGTATAGATTTATGGGAAAATAATAATGGGGGGTGATACATACATACGGACACGTTGCATATAGTTTAGGGACTAGCGCACGTCCACACGTTCTTTACTGTATCATGAACGAGGTTCTAGTGAACTTTAGGACTATTTTTATGCTAACGACCTCTTTACTCTTTTGTGGGGCCTAATGATTTTGATAGTCCCGAAGTGCTCTACCTCCAAGTTGTTCGCTCTAAAGGGGACGTGAGTCGAATTGATTAAAGTGGAACACTTCATTTAATTTAGCTCGACAGTTCATTCTACGTTTGCGATTTGCCGTTTTGCAAGCGCCATATGGAGTACATGAGTAAACATGAACGAATGTCGCGCCACTTCTTGGCAAATGGCGAGCAGCATCGATATCTTCAATTCTCAAGTTCGTTCTCCATTTTCAGCCATTGCTTATGCACATATGGATCCGATTGCCGCATCTTAACCATGCTCGTTCACGGATGACTGACAGAATTCATCCAAGCATCGAATCGACATCATGTTGCTGTATCTCAACACGCCTGACTGTGTTTCAGGACTGCCTTTGCGACTGCCTTTGTTACATTTGATTGCGTCCTACCGCCAGCACGTTCACAGTCGGCGTTCTTGAATCTTCACACAGAGAGCACAACATGGACATATTAATTCGAGGTAACGTCACAGTACCTGCTCAAGTTCTCGACAGTGTTCAACCTCATTTGGCTCTTAGTTCCTTTATGTCCTCCCCGTAGCCCCAAATCGTCCATAAGAAATGGAAAGGAAGAATGGACTAACCGCAATCCTACCAGTGCCAAAATGACTAAGGTCTCAGTCTCAAATGCATCCAACTACGCCGCAAGGTGCCAATCTGTCCGCTGATCCTCAATTGATGTACTAACACCACGATTGCCGTAGAGACAAGCATGCGCCGCTGTTTGCGTACCGCTGCTAGAGCGAACTGAGTGTTATCAGATGTTGGTGTGAATGTTGACATTGTCACGTCTTCTTTCCCTTCGCAAGTTCTCTCACGAAAAGACATGGCGTAGTGGATTACCAAAACGGTCATCGAAATCATTTCGTCAAGTTCTCCGATTGTTCGCAACGTTTTTCGAAACGACTGTGTGCCACCGTTTCTGGATGTACCCTTATCGATACTATCGATTTTACAAGGTGATGGGGATTGAATAGAGTTAACATCAAGTTTGTTGAACATACAGGAGACGCAGAACCAAAAAGCCTGACATATGAGAGCTCGGAGAATTGGAACGCCAACTTGAATCAGGCTTTTTGGTTCTGCGTCTCCTTCCTGTATGTTCAACAAACTTTATGTCTCCCACGGACATCTATGATAATGTTGTTCAGGGCACCTGTTAATTCAAGAAGACGTCGTAGATACTGCGTCGCTGATTAGCATCCACCGCAACAACAGAGCTTATTTCTCTGTACTTATCTGAGGATACAGACGAGGATAGATATACTTGATCGTTTTCTTTGGCCACCGTTATCGTCACAATGCCAGACGCGTCCAGCCAGATTCGGCGCGAGCTGCCTGCCGTCTCGGATCTTCTTCGACGTAACGGTAGGCACTACATAAGAAGATCGTATATGAACTTCTCAGCCTTCACCATATTACCTCACAAACTTTGTCGGCTCATGGCCAGCTGGCCAGCACGTTTGGGTCTCTGTTCACTCCTGTCACCCTCTTGTACTGCTCCTTCCGCGTTGGCTTTGGCGCTGAAAGCCATTGAACATTCCTCTCTGTACCGCGGGCTACTCACTAGACTGCAACCATCGGACAATAGGTTTGAGGGATTCTATTCTGAGTTCTAACTGCTATTGAATCAACAACGTGCAAAGGTTGAGTGGCGTGAACGACTTCTTCCACCCATACCATCATGCGCCCGCTTTCTCGTGTTTTCCGAACGCTCTTCGACATAAAGGCATGGATTGGTAGAGTAGTCTCTAATGCCATGTCTCCACCTGCGAATCCCCCCCACAACCAACTGTTGTTCCCCCAATCTCGCACTGCCCTGCAGAACACGTCACCGTCCCATGTCCTCGGCTGTACCAAAGACCGGTGCATGGTAACCGGCAGCGACCTCTCTAAACAGAGTCGCATCACCAGGATCGAGTACTGCAAGTCTTCTAAAAATCCCTATCATGAATTCCTCCTCTTCCATGTCGCGTATTCCTTGGACGGCACGATCTATCCGCAGCACCATTGCGTGGTCCGTGCTGAGCGGTTTTCGAACGGGAGTGACTCGGAGTCAATCGATACTCTCGCAACCGCCCCGCCTATTGCCCGTCATGATTCCGTTACGCCGCCGCCTGCAGATGGCAGTCCTGGACCTTCCTCTCCTTTCCATGCTGTTGGCGCGGCATCGGGTCTCCCCGCCAGCAGTACCGTCTCCCTCGGTTCCACTTCCCGTGCTTCCCCCATCCAGCCGCAGCTACTAGCAGACGCCGCTCGATCAACGGGAAACCTAATTAAGGTGTCCTCGCGGTTGTCATCTAGCAGTTCAGACACGACTGCCGATGACTGTATCAGCATCTTCCCTGGTGGACTGCCTTCGTCGGTGGAAGGAGCGGCCCGTAAAGTCGAGAGCCGTGATGACGTTGCAGGAGAACGCGGTCCTGAGCTTCGAGCAACTTGTGTGCATTGTTGGAGCAGTTCATAAACGGGTTCGAACGTATAGGGGCCCGTCGACGCAGTGTTACTGGTTCGCCATGTGCGTGTGGTTGATCATCTGCGAGATGTTCCAAGATCGCGTTGAATTCGATCCTGACGACTTGAAGCCAATGGGACAGTGGAGAAAGGACAAATGGAAGGGACATCTCTCCTTTAGAACCGTGAACTCAAATGGAGAGGGTCCGTTCGTACTCGAGAAAGAAGACGCGAAGAAGTTGAAGCCGGAATGTGACGAGGTGTGGAAGACTTGGGAAAACGAGTTTGCTCATGCTGCCGGGGTTTGTGAAAACGTTCTCATTCTTGTCGTTCACTAAACTAGCCTAATTTCAGGTCACTGCGGCGAAGGATCACGCACTGGCGGCGAAGGATCAAGAGCTCTTGTCGAATCGTGAAGAGCTTTTGTCGAAGGATCGAGAGCTTTTGTCGAATTATCAAGAGATCCTGCGCTTGAAAGCTGAATTGGCCGCAAAGACAGGCTAGCTAATGGTTGTTCCCTTTCAGGATTCTTTGCGAGCTATGTAATAGTATATCAGACTCGATGTTTAGGACAAGTGTATGTAGAGCATATGCAGGACCAATATCATAGCACTCACCGCTTCAACATGGCATGCTCGTCCCATAATTCCACTTTTTTGATAACGCCAACATCATAAAGATCTTGTGAACATTCACCGAAGAAAAGAAGATATTCTCGACAGCATTGTTACCGAGCAAAGAGTCTCGAACCTGTTAAATGCGTACAACTTACAAAGAGGACGATATTTTTAGAACACCTCCCTTTTCGAGCTAGAATTCCCCGTTCATCCGCGCGCCGCGAGCTGACGCGTCGAGTCCCAGGAGATGAATGTCGGTTTTTTAAGGATCTTTTGAAGGATTGGGGTTGTAGCAGACCATCTGAAGTATGTCTTCAACTCCCCAACAAAACGCCCTCATCGTCCCATCTCTTCATGCGCCCTTCGAGCTTGCGCTGTGCCCTCTCCCGGTCCAGGCCAAGTTCTCATCAAGATCATGGCTGTCGCACTCAACCCCATGGACTGGCTCAAAGTCGAGCACGATTTCCTGATCATGAGTATCCCCAGGTCCTTGGGCATGATATTGCCGGTGTCGTTCAGCAACTCGGCGGTGGCGGCGTACTAGAGGGCTTCAAAGTCGGCGACAGAGTGTAAGGTAATATTTTGTTTCCTAGTATTACCGTTTGGTTCTTAGGATGGTAGATTCTCTCAATCCCTAAACGGCGGCTTCCAGCAATACACCGTACTTCCCGCAGCGGCCCTCATGCATGTGCTAACATTCATTATGATTTTTATCCTTCCGCTGACAGGAAGGAGGGACTCTTAGATTCCTGCAGCTTGTCTTTTGATGCAGCGGCCACCTTCCCTATCACTTCCCCACAGCTTGCGTAGGCTTGTTCGCCCCTGCTCCCATCGGTGCTGCTCTAACCCGACGTTCTCGTGGGACAAGCCGCACCAAGGTGAATCTGCGCTCGTTTGGGAGGGAGCACGTCAACAGGCCAATTCGGTAAGTTCTTCTATTCTAGATGCCCCGTTAGATGACGCTCTATTGATTCTAGCTATCCAATTGTTCAAGTTTCTCGGATACACACAGATCGTTGTCTATGCGTCGAAGAAGCACTTTGATTTTACGACAGCTCGGCGCGACCGAGTGCATTGACCGTGCAGTGGTATCGACAGATGCGCTCCCCACTTCCGAGGCCATCACGTCTCTCAGCCCCCCTCTGAAGGTTGTGTACGACGCTGTCGGCAACCTAGAGACTGCCTATGATTGCGTCGTAGATGGTGGTCGGGCGATCACTGTTCATCCAATGGCTCCCTTAAACCGCGAGGGTAAGACAGTACAAGTGACTCGCGTCCAGGGCTACTATGTTGGACCGGACGTGATGAGCTTCAAACCAACTGGTAATGTCCAGGGATATCATGCAGTACCGGAGCACACAACATTCGGAAAGCTGATCATCAAGAATCTTCCAGAAATGATAGAGAAGGGAGTCGTCACTGTATGTCTAAACTCTTTTTCGGCATCCATGGACTCACCAATGGTGCTTTTAGCCCAATAGGCTCGAAGTATTGCCAGGCGGACTCTCCGGCATTCCGGCGGGATTGGAGAGGTTGAAACTTGGAGCAGTCAGCGGAATCAAGTTGGTGGCGCACCCACAGGACAATTGATCGACTACTTAGCTTGATGTATAAATGTAAAATTGTTGTTCTTGAACTCACCACCGTAACACCAGTGTAGCTCAAGTAGCTGAATATAGTCCCTACACAGACTTGTCGTCATCAAAAGGATTAAAGGGAGTTTATTTGACAATGAACAATTAATCACGCAAGTCTAATAAATCATGGACGACATGTCAGCGCGAATACGGTTATAGTCAAGCAATCCCTCAATGCTTCCCAAAGCAGCCATGGAGAACTAGAAAACAAGGTAAGCGACCTGCACGAATGACAAATTGAAGAGAACACGCACATCCTTGTCCCAAAGGTATTTTTGTGCAACGCGCTTGATATCAGCCACAGAGACAGCGTCAACGGCATTCTCGATCTGCTGTGGAGACATTCTTCGTCCGCTAGTCACGATCTGCCTGCCGATATCCTCCGCGACAGCAGTCGACCCATCCAGGCTCAACAACAAGCCAGCCTTGAGCTGACTCTTTGCGCGCTCAACCTCAACCTCCGTCGGCGCAATGCTCATACGGGTCCACTCCTTCAAGGTATTGTGCACCAGGTTGACCAAGTTCTCCGAAACCAGGTAGATACCCCAGAGACCGGTGTCGGAATACGAGGTAGAGAAGGACATGAACGAGTTGGCGAGATTGTTCTCAGAGAGAACGTGTGAGAGGCGGGAAGAGAGGAGGTGGGACGCGCCGAGACTGCGGTCCCAGTTACCGAAAATGGACTGCATGACCATCATGGGGAAGTAGTCGGGCGAGCTCCAGCCGACACCTTCGACTGCGATGGCGATGTTCGCGGTTGGGATCTGGTCGTCGCGTACACGCACTTCGGAGCCAACAAAGGTGGGCTTGGGATGTGACAGACCGCCGAGGTCAAGGGGGTTGGCGGAGACCGGGAGATTGGAAAAGTGCTTCTCAGCGAGCTTGACGAGAGCGGAGTGTTCGACGCCTCCGGTGCCAACGAGGACCATACGGTCGGCAGTGTAGTTGGTCTTGATGTAAGAAGAGAGGTCGTCGCGTTGAATTCCAAGGATGTTTTTCTTGGGATCAAGAATGGTACGGCCAAGAGGTTGACCTAAGTAAGTAGTAGGTCAGATAGATGTTTGCACCGAGAAAAGTAACATACCCTGGAAAGCAACAGAGTGTAGGTGGTCAAAGACAACCTCTTCAAGCTGCTTATCGACCTCCTCCTGTTCCCGCAAAATGACGCCACGCTCCCTCTCAATAGCAGAGTTTTCAAGCTTTGAGTTTTGCAGAATGTTGCTGATAATGTCCATTGCGACAGGGACATCCTTGCTGAAGCTCTTGGCGTAGTAGACGGTCTGTTCGCGGGACGTGTAGGCGTTGAGGTGAGCGCCAATGTTCTCTACCTCGATTTCGAGCGACTGTTGTGTGCGCCTGCCGGTGCCCTTGAACGCCATGTCTTCGAGGAAATGTGCGGTGCCGTTCGTCTTGTCCGTCTCCGCCCGGGAGCCTGCGTGAATCCAAACACCTACAGTCGCTGTCTGCGAGTGCGGCTGCGACTCGGTGGTGACCGTCAGACCATTTGAAAGAGTCGATATTTCCGTCAGAGGACCGGGGACGCTGTGGACGGTTGCGAACCCTCTCGTGTAGCGACGCTGAAAAGACAGTGAGCATAGCGGAAGGAATACGAGGATGACAACATACAGGAGCGCGCGCTGCACCGCGAACAAAGCGTGAAAGCATCAAGGATTAAGAACGTCGTCAACAACGAAAACAAGTAAAGCTGACTTTCGGTAGTACTCGGGTACGTCCCCTGATTCCTCTGCTAGAGCGAACTGAGAGTTATCAGGTGTTGACGGCGTGAATGCTGACATTGTCACGTCTTCTTTCCCTTCGCAAGTTCTCTCACGAAAAGACATGGCGTAGTGGATTACCAAAACGGTCATCGAAATCATTTCGTCAATGTTGGAAGTTGATCCGACACGTACTGGCGGTGATTTCCTTTTCTAGTCATGAACTCCTATACGTACCTATATAACCATCCCGATCGTTTCATCTCACCTCAGTCGTTTCCATCACTCGTGTGCGACTGAGGTGAGCTTATACCATTGTACTCATACTACTTATACTTACGGACATTCCAGATAGCTTACAATATCCTTTATCCTACTTTAGGTACAGTGTCGACTCAATACAGTCGTTTCCATTACTCGTGTGCAACTGAGATAAGCTTACAATATCCTTTATCCTACTTTAGTCAAGTTCTCCGATTGTTCGCAACGTTTTTTGAAACAACTGTGTGCCACCGTTTCTGGATGTACCCTTATCGATACTATCGATTTTACAAGGTGGCGTTCAAGCATCCTGATGGGGATTGAATAGAGTTAACATCAAGTTTGTTGAACATACAGGAGACGCAGAACCAAAAAGCCTGACATATGCATCAGTAAGTTCGGACCCGTCTGGTGGCGTCTGGCGGGGGTCACTGTCTGGCGCCGCATGGTGCCATGCACACCATACCGGTACCAGACCAGCCAGACCGTTATGCAGCCAGACTTGGTAGACTCTGCCAGACATTGCCTAATTTTTTTTTCTTTGAAAGTCAATGACCCGTCACAAACACTTCTTGTGCTGCTCCTCAGCTCCTTGACATAGTGCTCGACGTTGTTTTCAGTATTGACACAGACACGCTCGGTTATAGTTCGGTTATGAACCGGACCGAGGCACATGGTCTGTGCGCAAGCACACAACTGACCACATGCATGTTGGATTTTAATTTTGTCCAAGTCCGATTCATTGCCTTTTGCCTTCTTCCATCACGACGTCCGCCATTCTCACCGTCTCCCCATCTGCCCAGTGCCCTCATTCCTTGAGTTACTCCTATGATGGCCTCGCGTTCAAGGTCAACAACGACCACAAGCGATGCGCCTCCTTCCCTACATCAAACTCTGGCTGTGCAGCGTCTTCCAGGACTTAGCAAGCAACGACGGGTGCCCAAGCATGGACGACACGGACCCAGGCGAGGACGAGTGCACGGCAGCTGTGAGAACATACAACTTGTTTGATGTGCAAGGGCAAGGCGGTGAGTTGAAAGGACGGAACGTCCTCACTAAGGGAACTTACGGGCACGCAAGCAACCTGGAACGAGTTGTATTGATCAAAGGTTCGAGTATCGTATGAGATGATGGTAGTGGAAACGAGAGAGAGCTAAATAAGTCCATATCCTAATATATATATATGTCTAAATATAGTGATACCAATTAGGGAAGGTGATCGCGTGGTTCGTGGTGTTGATAAGGCAGTAGCCTTACACTCTCCCCCATCCCAAAAAATCAGTGTCACTTGTCGAGAACAACAGGCATACAACCCCACGAGCATGGACAATGTATCCGTTATGCTATGTGAGCACGATAGTGTCCTGTCGCCGAGTTGCAAGTCGTACGCTCGGGGCCACTCTCGAAGAAAAAGTCCTCTTCCTCGAACAAATGTGCATCCTGTTCGGTCAACGAGTCCACATTCACGAAGCGAAACTGTTCAGCAGTTGTGTGGCCACGAATGTGGGCGCGCATCAAGTTGGATCCAGTGATCGAATAGATGGGCCAGGCAGAGAAAAACAAACAACAACCTTCGTGCGCATACCACGGTAGCCGTTAAGGCAGCCAGTAATGTGTTTGTATGTTCGTGAGAGTTGATCTGGTCATGTCCAGCGGTCGGTTTGTAAAATGATTGATCTGCCGCTCTACTGTGTTCAACCGGTACAGCATGTTGACACGTCTAACACGTTTCCCTACATGTGTCGTCATCAAACCCAAACCTGGTTTTGAGCAAAAAGGTTGGCCAGGATTCATGGAGTGCGCGTCTCAGACCGCTAGGCCACGAGCCGACAACCCCAGTTCTTCGGAGGTCAACATTGCAATCGTCTCGTTAATGTCTTTTAGTCAGTACTTCATTATTAACGTCAAGGTTGCATTCAAACCAAAAATTATACTTCGTCTTGTACTTCTGACACGTCATCATCCATTAGACTAGTGATCCGCGTTCGTTCTATGTCCTTCCTCAACATTCACCCAGCCAGACATCCAAAGCTTCGCAGTCCTCCAGTTCCGACCGGGCGATCCAGTGGTCTTCTTCAGGTCCATACCCTTGGAAGCGTACCAAATATTGCATGCCACGTCCGCGCTTCCTCTTGTAGAGTCGGACGCGAGTATAGAATAAAAAAAGTACTCACGAATAAACTCATACTCATCATGCAAGCCAAGAGTATACTCGCACGTGAGTAGAGTAGAGTCTAGAGTCTATGGTGAGTCTAGAGTTTCAGTTTGGGGCCACGAATACTCGATAGACTCATACTCATAAATATTCGTGAATACTCATGAGTATTCTTATATTCGTGAGTATTCGTGAGTATTCAGCTCCTAATATATATTTTTTGAACAAAATGAACCCCGTGAGCATTGAACCCACGGAGCTCAGCCATTTCTGTGCATCAGCACAACAACGAGTATAACCACTGCGCCAAAAGGGCATATTCATTATACAATTTCAGTCCAGATCACACATAATTAGGTAAAATGCCATTAGCAAAAAAAAGGACAAAGGCCATGAAGGCCATACAAAATGTTGTGCTACAAACAAACCTGATGCGAGTACTGTTGCGAAGCGACGCATACGACGCATCAGGTGAAGAGTATGATACATCTAATATACAAAAAAACTACAAAATCGTCCACAAAAACGAATACTCTACAGTCCGTGAGGAAGAAGGGGTGCGCGCCCGAAAACTGTAACGTAACAGTCCACATAGTACTCAGCTAATCCGTACTCAACAGTCCGCATTTCCCGTTCTGACATCAGAGAGCCACAGATCAACTTGTGAGCGGCCTGTGAAGTTCCCGCCGGCATTGGTGGAACACGACACCAGCGTCGCATCACCCGGTACAAAGCAGCCAGGACAGACGCGCGTCCCGTAAACGTTGCTGCCGCCAGCCCCATCCGACCCCAGTCAATGCTCTCCGGGACGACTCGGCCGTTGAAAAGTGCACCGAGAATCTGCATCTGGCGGTCACCGAAAGACGAGGCATCCAAATTGTCGTAAGGCACTGCTTGCCCAAGCTCCGTGTCAGGTTGCGGATCGTTGAAGCCCACGGGCTTGAGGTCGTAGCAAAGGCGGTCGAGCGCGAGGAACTCGTAGCGGAAATTGGTCTCGAATAGAGTTTGACACGGGTCATGATGGTGATGTTGAGATTGACGATGATGACGATGATCTCTATGAAACGATTGAGCAGGTAGTTTTGGTTCGACGGCGCAAGCCTGCTTCTTCACCTCAGGATACTACTGATATGGATGCTACTGATATGGATATAACTTGATACACTTACGACCTACTTACTTTAATCTTCACTGTCTTTATGTTTGAATTTGCTTGCTGATACGTGAGTATACTCGAGTATACTCGGATCGTACTCGAGTACTCGAATACTCGAGACTCATGAAGTACTCTCGAGTAGAGTAGATATTCGAGTAGAGTCTCGAGTGAAGACTCGAGTCTTGAGTATTGGGTTTGAGGTAAGAGTTACTCATACGATGAGTCCGAATATACTCGAGTATGGACTCGTGTCCATCTCTATCCTCTTGTCGGTGATACAGTCCACATAATATTCCTCCATCCCTTCGGGGGTAACGATTGGTCCGGGCCTCTTATGTTGCCTTTGTGGGTACAGCGTGTTGTCGTTCGGGAACCACCTTTTTAACTGACAGACATGGAATGTGTTGAACACCTCGCTTTTTGGCATATCGAGTGTGTATGAGGATCGTTCCGGATTAGCGTGCATTATCGTGTAGGGCCCGTCATCTCTTGGCATAAATTTTGCTACTCGCAGTTTCTCCTTCTTCTTCTCGCGGGTCATGTATTCACGGCGTCTGTTCACAGTCTTCAACATCACTTTATCACCCACTTTAAATACGGGGTCGGGCACTCGCGATTTGTTAGACTGGTGAGCCTGGTCAACTTTAGCTCTTATCAAGTTATCCTGCGCCGCGTTGACATCCGTGTTAATCTGTTCAATTAGGCGCTTTGCATTCACCTCAGCTATGCCCACCGGCCTCTCTACCAAGGGAGGTATCAGACGTGGGGATTTCCCCATGCGTAATTGGAATCCAGAATAACCGGTCGACGCGTTCACCGTGTTCATAAAGCCGAAGCGTACGCGAGGCAGTGCTGCTCGCCATCCTTTCTGCTGTCGGTCCACATAGTACCTCAGCGCCTGTATCACTGTCTTGTTCGTTCTCTCTGACAGCCCATCCGTCTGTGGGTGAAACACGGAAGATAATGCTAGTCATACACCGGACATTTTTTGTAGCGCCCGCCAGAACTTGGACGTCCACAATTTATCCCTATCGCAAAATATCTCAATGGGCATCCCATTCTCACAAAACCACTCATCAAAGAATATCACCGCCGTTTGCTCAGCTGTATCATTTGAGTGCGTTGCTACAAGCCTGACATTGGAGCCTAACCTGTCCAAGATTGTCAACAGCATATTGTAGCCACCATCCTCCGGTAAGGGTCCAACAAAGTCCATCGCGATGCTGTCGCCTCTCCCATCCGGTATCGGTAATGGGTGCAAGGGACCGTTGTGCTTCTGTGTGGACGACTTATTTTGCTGGCAGTCCTCGCACCCAGGTATGTAAGACTCTTCTAAGTCCCTTCTCATGTTGGGCTAGTAATAAGATTCCCGCAAGGAAGCGTATGACTTGTCGAAACCGTAGTGGCCCAAGGCGTCGTGCGCCAGGTGGAAAAGATCTTTGCATATGTTCCCCACACGAGGTATGAGCAGCCTGTCACCTATGAACCATAATCCGTCCGCCTCGCGTACATTCTGTAATATCCTCTCCCCGCTGACAAATTTCTTGCAGAACTCATCTTCGGCATAACCAGACTTTATAGCGCTTAGCAGTTGCAAGTCTGCACTAATTTTTAAAACAGCACCTACTGCACAAACCGTCGTCCTCGATAACCACGCTTGCCAACAAGGAACCTCATCCGCGTCATAGTCAAGGACCGGCAATTGGTCTGGTGGTAGCCTCGATAGCGCGTCTGCCACTGTGTTGTCTTTGCCTTTGATATAGCTGATCGCTAATTCAAACTGCGATAGTTCTTCCATCCATCGAGCCTGACATTGTGATAAGTTTTTCTGCCCTTCGAAGTTCTCCAACGTTTTGTGGTCAGTGTAGACCTCGAATCTAGAGCCGAGCAAGTCTGCTCTCCATTTCTGGCATGCTCTAACGATGGCGAGTAGCTCTTTTTCATGTACGGGGTAATTTAGCTGTGCGCCCTTCAACTGTACGGAATCGTAGGCAACCGGTCTAGCGGTTTCCCAAGTTGGACCGAAAGACAAGACGGCGCCCGTGCGGACGTTGGATGCATTGCAAGTCACCCAAATCTTATTGTCACCAGGGTTTTCGTGGTCAATCACCGTCAGACAGTCTGCTGACAGGACCAACTTCTTGATTGCAAGGAAGGCTTCATGATGCACATCAGTCCACCCAGGCCATTGATGGTCCTTCAAACCGGTGAGCTTGTTCAACACAGCGGTATGTTCAGCCAGCTTTGGCAGGAAGGACGCGAGATAATGCGTTAGTCCCAAGAACTTCCGAACATTGCCAGGCGACTTGGGTTCTGGCCAGTTGACAATCCGTGCTACTTTGCTGTTATCCGGCTCGATGCCGCGACGTGATATGCGGTGTCCGAGGAACTCCACTTCATATAGATAGAACTTCGATTTCTTTGGGTTGCAGTATAGTTGGTGTTTCCTCAAGGCGTCCATAATAAGTCTAATGTGTTTGGTGTGTTCTTCAATATTCTCAGACCAGATGATAATGTTGTCTAGGTAAATGTGACAGAATTTTCCGATGTACTCGCGTAGGGCGTTATTCACACGTCTCTGGTGTACTGAAGGCGAGTTCTTCATCCCTTGCGGCATTACCAGCCACTCGTAGAGACCAAAGGGTGTCGTTACCGCCGTGAACCCAATAGAATCTTCATCCATCTTTGTGTGGAAAAACGAGTCTGTCATATCTAACTTAGACCAAATCTTCCCTCTCGCGGCGTCTGCCAGAATGTCATCTACCCACGGCAAAGGGTAGCGGTCTGTCTTTATATTTGCGTTCAGTTGGCGGTAATCATTCACCCAACGCGGAAGCGCGGAAGGATCTGATTTAGGCACCAGAAAGGCGGGTGACGCGAAACTCGAGGAAGAGGGTCGTATGCGACCAGCATCTAGATGTTGATTTAGCAGGGTGCGCCAGGCCTCGCAATACTTCCTCAGGCATGGATAAGTACGTAAAGAGATGGACAGATATACGTCCTTCAGCTCGATTTTACAAGTAACGTCGTTTGGCATCTTGTCAAAGTCAGGCAAGGGCTGGAAAACATCCTTGTAGTCGTCCTTGACCTTCTGCGCCAGTCCTTCTAGCCTAGATGTTTCGGCTAACTCTTCGATACGTGCTCTCACCGCAGCAATCACATTGTACTCAATTACTGGTTCACACACACTATCAATATAAACTCGGTGTCGTACGCAAAAGTTCTTTAACTCGTCTACGAAGCTACGGAAGTCATGCTCGGTTGTACGCAATTTCTCTTTAAACGTAGGTACGCGGTCAGGCGGAAGCGGGGGGTAGGGATGTAGTAGGTCAAAGCCAGAATCGAAATGTACAGCAGTTCTGTAGGTGGCGTCAACGACGATGTGGTTATGCTCGAGGAAAGGAAGGCCTAGTATCATCGGCGAACAAAGGGAGGGGGCCACAACGGCCTTAACAGTACGAGAAGTCCAAAAATTATTAATATTGCGGCATCGAAGCTTAACATAATCGGTAAGAGCTGAGGAGTCGGTGTTCTGTTTCAGGGCAGTGTCGATAATTATTGGTGTTCGTAGTCGGTAACGTTTCAGCGATAAGTGTGTCACAAGCGATTCGTTGATTAGCACTAAAGAAGAACCATGGTCAATCAAGGCGTCAATCTGAGCGGGACCGACGGCACCGGGAGTGAAGTCATCGACAGAACACGTCCACACCATTTGTGGTGAAGACAGTGGTGCCGTCGTCGAGGAAGACATAACAGCAGCAACGGGACTTACATTTACATCGTCCTCGTTGGCGTCCTCGATAGTGGTGCGTTCAGACCTGCGCAGCTGGGTCACTACCTCCTCTTCCTCGTCAGCGTCGCTCACTTCCTTCTCTTTGCCTTTGTTGCTTTCATCGTCCCTTCCACCCTGCATGGAGTAAATCTTGTTCTCGATGTCGCTGGGGGTATGGTCGTCGAGATCAAGGGGCGGCGTGAACGACCTTACGCTTCACTCCCTGGAAGGAGAGCGGCGCCTCAAGTTCGAATCGGAACGACGTCGAATTTCTTGATGCCCTTGAGAGAAGGAGCGTCGGCCCACGCTAGAGACACCCACATTTTCGTTTCCACGTCCCCTCATCAGGGAAGGCGCACATGAAGAAGCCCTCGAAGTCTGCCCACGCAATTCCGAGAAAGACCGGGACAGGCGAATGCGGTCCGTGGAGCGACCACGCTCACGATGCATGACAGGCGAGACGTACTCGCGGCGACGAGTGTTGCGCGGCGGAGGAGAATACGGTGAGATCGGGTCAGAATTGGACTTGGACGAGTAATCGTCATCTGGCTGGTACGGCATGAATTCGCGATTCTGCAGGTCAGCCATTGTCTGTCTTTGGATAACTGCTGCTACCGGGAAGTGGTTTACACTGTTTGCAAATGTGTTGTTCGAGGAGGCAGCAGGCCGTTTGAGGTTATTGGTAGTGCGAGCAGGCAGCGTTTGGGGCCAATTATTCCCACCCAGAGATTCGTATTTGCGCTTGGCGTACACCAAGTCGGGCCTGCGCAGAGGACCGTTCATTTCCTTGCCTGGGCGCAGGTTCTCAAGACCCTCCGGGTGTTCACGACTCCAACAAATACACCATTCGAGGGTTCTCTCCTTGTAGTCTTCAGCGTCGGGGAAATCACAGACGTCGTCGACAGAGCGATGGTTCTGCCAAGGTGTGCGACACGTGCGGCACATGCCGAATACGTCGGAGAAGGCACGCTCATCGTCGGTCAAGGCAGGAAGGCGGGTGGTCATAGCACTGTTATTGTTCGGGAATGCAGATTTGGAACCGAAGTAAGCGGTGGAATGGAAGGAGACGTTGTTGTTAGAGTTTGTCTGCGTTTGCTGTTTGGAGAAACGTCCACCCATGGAGGAGAAGCGTCCACCTGCTGCGGCGACGGGCATCGTCGTCGAGGGTGCACGATACGAAGGCGCTTGTTGAGGCACGTTCTGTCGCTCACGCGCGATCACCAACGCAGCGGCTCTCTCGATTTCCGCCAGCATGTGCTTCGCGCCTAGACGTGTCTCGCGGTCCAAGGAGTCGACTTTTGCCATCCAGGCAGTCAGCGTCTCGCCTTGTGCCGCGTCAGCAGTGCCGCTCTCCAACTTCGAACCGAGGTCCTTGATGTCGGCATTCTGTTTAAAATCATTCATAGCGGTGGCAGTTACGCGGCGCATATTGGCCTTCATAATGAATACAAGCTGCGCGTCGTTCATGAAGGAAGTGGTGCCCTCGAGGCGACGATTATCGCTGATCAGTTTCTTGGAGAAGTGGATGAAAGGCTGTTTGTCGTCCTGCCTGACTTTGCAGATATTGTCCTTGTGGTCTACGTGCCAATTGTCGGTCAAGAAGCGTTCCGTCATAGCGGCGGTGAAGTCTTTAAGTGTCATGTCGTTGAAGGTGTTTGGCGCGGTAAGGTACCAGTTGTTGAGCTCGTTACAGTTGGCAAAACCGGGAGCGAGTAGGGAAATGACAGTGGTATCGGTGGCCACAATCTTGGCGGGGTAACACGCCGCAAGCCAGTTGACCGAGAAGGCGGCCCAATTCTGCACAATCGCGATGTGATCTACGTTGCCAGGTGTGACTATGGGCGGTTCGCCGCGCTTTCCAGGCAGCACGCGAGGGGAAAGACCATTGTTGTTGACAATGGTCGACATGGTATATAGCGAGCAGTCGGAATCGGAATCAGAGGACTGCAACGATGCGGGTGAGGATGGTGGGGGTGGTGTATGTGAACTTTGGGGAGGCAAAACTGGTGGCTCGGTGAGGGGCGACAACAGTGGTATCGGTGGGATGGATTGAGCGGGAGGTGTTGGCGTACGTGTCTGTCTATGTCGCGGCGGCCCACGGGAGGAGGCAATATTACGTCCGGGAAGTGGAGCAACCGTTTTATCGGTGTTGATCTATTTGCTTTAATCAGTATCAGATCTTTTGGGGATGATACACGTCACTAACACGTCACCCGAACAAGGCGGCAACAACTGTCGAGGCGGTTTCTTGCACCTGGCACGGTGTAGACGGTTGGAGACTGAGAGACGCTAAGGACGGCAAAGGCGGTAAAGGCGGTAAGGCGGTAAAGGCGTTGGTACGATTTTAGATGGCAAAGGCGGTAGGCGGCGAGACGACTATAGACAGCGTTGGCAATTTAGACTCGTTCGAAGGTTAAAAAAAAAGTGAAAGGACGGAACATCCTCACTAAGGGAACTTACGGGCACGCAAGCAACCTGGAACGAGTCGTATTGATCAAAGGTTCGAGTATCGTATGAGATGATGGTAGTGGAAACGAGAGAGAGCTAAATAAGTCCATATCCTAATATATATATATGTCTAAATATAGTGATACCAATTAGGGAAGGTAATCGCGTGGTTCGTGGTGTTGATAAGGCAGTAGCCTTACACTAGTCTTTGCTCGCGACTTGGTAATCTTCCGTCGATTCTAACTTGCGGCGCTGAGCCATAGGTAGTTGTACCGTCAAAGTCGTTAGCAACGACGGCGCAAATGCTGGCTACAATGATTATGATGGTGATGTGCGCCCATTATCCCTACCCTCCCTGTGCTGCAATTCACGTGGATCCTAGCACACTACTTGCATTACCGTTCCTAACTGCAATTTTCCTGAACGATGTTCATATGTCTGACTCATCGCTCTCAGTGACAGCATGCCTGACTGCGAAGCCAGAATGAGGACAGCAAGCTATGCGGACAGTAAATGCGAACACGAGGACCTGACTACGAGGACAGCGAGCCCGACTACGAGGACAGCAAGCTACGACGATATACACGCGAACACGAGCAGCGACATTGACTCCAAGATTAGCCAGGCACGATCAGGATGCCGACAACAAAATGGCTACCCATGTCTACAGGCGCGAATCACCATCATACCCGTACACGCGACTGCGGTAATTACACACTTCCACCATGGTATGTCCGCTGCTCATTTTAGCTGCTCAACTGCTAATTGTCCTGTCATAGCGTATACGCCACACCTCTGGCGTGTGGTTTGTCCGCGGTACTCAGTGCTGCATTGAAGGTTGAGATATGTATACTTGCTGCATTGTGTAACATTCGTGTTGTATTAGATAGGCCAATTTATTTTGTTACGGCTTCCTTATTGCTACGAATCTTATTGTGATTACGGTTACTGCCAATGGCATGGGGGGGGGAGGGGTGGCTAAAATGTGAGCTCGAAGTGCTGCATAGTATTGGTCTGGTAGCGTATGGTTGGAGTGTCTGGTAGCGCATGGTTGATCGGAGGGCCGTGCATAATTTATGCATGTCGTTTCTGGTGCCAGACGCGTCTGGTGAGCATGGTTGGTCTGGTGCCATGCCCACCAGACGGGTGGCTACTTACTGATGTGAGAGCTTGGAGAATTGGAACGCCAACTTGAATCAGGCTTTTTGGTTCTGCGTCTCCTTCCTGTATGTTCAACAAACTTCATGTCTCCCACGGACATCTATGATAATGTTGTTCAGGGCATTTGTTGATTCAAGAAGATGTCGTAGATACTGCGTCGCTGATTAGCATCCACCGCAACAACAGAGCTTATTTCTCTGTACTTATCTGAGGATACAGACGAGGATAGATATACTTGATCGTTTTCTTTGGCCACCGTTATCGTCACAATGCCAGACGCGTCCAGCCAGATTCGGCGCGAGCTGCCTGCCGTCTCGGATCTTCTTTGACGTAACGGTAGGCACTACATAAGAAGATCGTATATGAACTTCTCAGCCTTCACCATATTACCTCACAAACTTTGTCGGCTCATGGCCAGCTGGCCAGCACGTTTGGGTCTCTGTTCACTCCTGTCACCCTCTTGTACTGCTCCTTCCGCGTTGGCTTTGGCGCTGAAAGCCATTGAACATTCCTCTCTGTACCGCGGGCTACTCACTAGACTGCAACCATCGGACAATAGGTTTGAGGGATTCTATTCTGAGTTCTAACTGCTATTGAATCAACAACGTGCAAAGGTTGAGTGGCGTGAACGACTTCTTCCACCCATACCATCATGCGCCCGCTTTCTCGTGTTTTCCGAACGCTCTTCGACATAAAGGCATGGATTGGTAGAGTAGTCTCTAATGCCATGTCTCCACCTGCAAATCCCCCCCACAACCAACTGTTGTTCCCCCAATCTCGCACTGGCCTGCAGAACACGTCACCGTCCCATGTCCTCGGCTGTACCAAAGACCGGTGCATGGTAACCGGCAGCGACCTCTCTAAACAGAGTCGCATCACCAGGATCGAGTACTGCAAGTCTTCTAAAAATCCCTATCATGAATTCCTCCTCTTCCATGTCGCGTATTCCTTGGACGGCACGATCTATCCGCAGCACCATTGCGTGGTCCGTGCTGAGCGGTTTTCGAACGGGAGTGACTCGGAGTCAATCGATACTCTCGCAACCGCCCCGCCTATTGCCCGTCATGATTCCGTTACGCCGCCGCCTGCAGATGGCAGTCCTGGACCTTCCTCTCCTTTCCATGCTGTTGGCGCGGCATCGGGTCTCCCCGCCAGCAGTACCGTCTCCCTCGGTTCCACTTCCCGTGCTTCCCCCATCCAGCCGCAGCTACTAGCGGACGCCGCTCGATCAACGGGAAACCTAATTAAGGTGTCCTCGCGGTTGTCATCTAGCAGTTCAGACACGCCTGCCGATGACTGTATCAGCATCTTCCCTGGTGGACTGCCTTCGTCGGTGAAGAAGGAGCGGCCCGTAAAGTCGAGAGCCGTGATGACGTTGCAGGAGAACGCGGTCCTGAGCTTCGAGCCTTGTGTGCATTGTTGGAGCAGTTCATAAACGGGTTCGAACGTATAGGGGCCCGTCGACGCAGTGTTACTGGTTCGCCATGTGCGTGTGGTTGATCATCTGCGAGATTTCCCAGATCGCGTTGAATTCGATCCTGACGACTTGAAGCCAATGGGAAGGTGGAGAAAGGACTAAATGGAAGGGACATCTCTCCTTTAGAACCGTGAACTCAAATGGAGAGGGTCCGTTCGTACTCGAGAAAGAAGACGCGAAGAAGTTGAAGCCGGAATGTGACGAGGTGTGGAAGACTTGGGAAAACGAGTTTGCTCATGCTGCCGGGGTTTGTGAAAACGTTCTCATTCTTGTCGTTCACTAAACTAGCCTAATTTCAGGTCACTGCGGCGAAGGATCACGCGCTGCGGCGAAGGATCAAGAGCTCTTGGTCGAAGGTCGAGGATCGAGAGCTTTTGTCGAATCATAAAGAGCTCTTGTCGAAGGATCAAGAGATCTTGCGCTTGAAAGCTGAATTGGCCGCAAAGACAGGCTAGCTAATGGTGTTCCCTTTCAGGATCCTTTGCGGGCTATGTACTAGTATATCAGATCGATGTCTAGGACCAGTGTATGTAGAGCATATGCAGGAATATCATAGCACTCGCCGCTTCAACATGGCATGCTCGTCCCATAATTCCACTTTTTTTGATAACGCCAACATCATGAAGATCTTGTGAGCATTCACTGAAGAAAACAAGATATTCTCGACAGCATTGTTACTGAGCAAAGAGTCTTGAATCTGTTAAATGCGTACAACTTACA
>JADNYV010000112.1:0-115628 GCA_015501055.1 Mucidula mucida | reverse complement strand
GGAAAAAAAAAAAAAAAAGAAAAAACCCGGGCAAGACGATGGGAAAGCTGATGCCTTGTCAAGGATGACAGGCCTTGAGAAGGGGGAAAAAGATAACAAAAATATTGTGTTGCTAAAACCGGAGTTTTTATTTCACAAATTCAATTTTCTTTACATACAGTAGATACACGGAGGACGAATTACTTAACAAAATCAAACAAAGAAAAGGAAACAAAGATAGATACGTACAAAAAGCATTAGAAAACAAAGAAAAAGGATGGGAAGAGAAGGAATGGACTTATTATATGGAAGGATCGTATTTACATACCGAGGACAAGGAATTGCGGGGAAGAGTTATTGGATGCACCATGACGCACAGCTTGCAGGGCATCCGGGACGATACAAGACTCTCGAGGTGATTACACGCACCTATTGGTGGCCAGGAATCAGCCGAGATGTCCGGGAATACGTGGAAGGGTGTCAAAAATGCCAGGTCACCAAGTCACATCGCACGAAGCCGGCTGCACCTCTTCACCTATTGATGTGCCAAGCGAGCCATGGGAGTAGTAGGGACGGACATGATTGGAGAGCTGCCGGAATCGGAGGATACAACGCGATCAGCACGTTTGTGGACCATTTCACAAGCATTAGCATCATACCGACACACACCACTCTGACGTCGAAGGCATGGCCCGCATCTACCGAGATCGCATTTCCCCATACATGGGATACCACGCAGATGATACATGATCGCGGTCCACAATACCACTCGCGTTTATGAAGGAGTTGTACCGGTTGTTGGGCATACAGGAAACTTTACAACGGCGTATCATCCACAGGCAAATGGGCAGACGGAACGGCTGAACCAAGAGATAGAAATTTCTTACGGTTATTTGTCAACTACCATCAGAAGACTGGCACGAATGGTACCCTCTGCGAATTTGTTTACAATGATGGGTTACACTCGGCAACCAAAGTCACTCCGTTCTTCGCAGACATGGGCAGACACCCCTACAAAGGCACCGCCCCGAAAACGGCATCGAGAAATGAGACTGCGCAGGAGTTTGCCGATGGCATGAGGAAAACATGGGACGAAGTGGGGTCGGCATTGAAGATGGCCAAAGAGGACATGAAACGGTTTTATGACAGGAAACGGACAGAGGCAGTGGAGTACAAGGAAGGCGACAAAGTATGGCTGGAAGGGACGAATCTCAGCACGGACCGACCAATGAAGAAGCTCGATGACAAACGCTTCGGGCCGTTCAAAGTGATCAAGAAAGTCGGGACGAGCTCTTACAAGCTCCAGATTCCTCACACGTGGAAAAGCATCCATCCTGTGTTCAATGAGGCCCTGTTGACGCCTTACCACGAGCCCCAATTTCCGACACAACCCCAAGACACGCGTCCACCACCTGTGCTGGAAGGAGCCAAACCGGAATGGGAGGTTGAGAAAGTGGTTAATTCCCGAAAGTACCGCGGGGATTTTCAATACAAGGTTCACTGGAAGGGTTATGGCACACACAAGCAGACATGGGAACCGGCATGCAATCTCAAAAATGCCGACGAAGCTATCAGCGATTTCCACCAACAATATCCAAACAAGCCAAAGCCACCCGCGCTTGCTCGCATTGAAGTCCCCATGTCGCAATTTCCATCACATCTATTCCGACCCATGCCACCGCCTGACACCGAACCCCTTGACGTCACACTACCCTCTGCGGCCCTCATGGAGCGACTCTGGCGCAGAATGGAACTTGCGCCTTAAGGAGGGGGTGATGTTATGAATCACCATATTTTCACATTTTCAATCTTATCATATCTTATCGGGGCCTTGTCTTATCAACCAACGGACTGTTTCATCATCTGTTTCGTCACCGATCATACTCCTTTTCATTACCGAAGCCGTACTCATGTCGGACACACACCCAACACATGGATGACATCATACATGCCGATACCTCATGGACTCCCTATTGTATACACACCGCCGACACTCGTAGCACACATGGTCGTTTCAGTATTATTACTTACATGCAGTTACCACTCGTATTTAATGGTTTCACGGACTAGTAGCATACAACACTGGGTCAAGGGCATGGAGCATCCCTAGTGGAAACGCGTATGGACAAGGAGTCTCAAACACAGACTTACTAGTATATAAGCAGTAGTGTAGTATCATTGTACTTTAGTTCCGATCTCGTTTATACACCTGGCCTAGCCTAGTCTTACGAACGCGAACGCTTTCTTCCTTAGTTTCTTGCTGTGGTACCTGGTTGAGTCTCGTGGCTTAGTCAGTCGCTAACACAAAGAAGCAATCAGAAATCATGAGAAAAGAGGCGCGCTCTATTGCATCCGCACTGGGACTTTGGGAACGGAGTGTGTCAAGAATTAATCCTGACTGGCGGGAAAGTCCGCCAATGGCTTGCTCAACAATACGGCGAACAGTTGGATTGGCTGGATTGCTGAGGAGCCAGAGAAAAGTATGTGCCTCCAAATTGAGCTCATTGCCACTTCGACGTTGTTCTTCATCTCGCAATGTCTGATAGACCAAATCATCATTCCGAAGTACATACTTGCGCACGACGAAAAAGAGCCAATGGATGATACCGGCGAGGGGTGTGCGGTATGGGCATTGAATATGAAACAATGGCCAGACTGCTGTGCCTATGTAGCCAGCAAAGACGAGTACGCTCGCACTCCCTACAATGCCAGCAATAGAGCGGCGAAGAGGAACAAGGAAAAGCGTGAGACCGACAAAGAATACGGCCAAGGAGAGATGCATTAACACGGGGAGGATGCCGATGAGTGCTGGGACATGCCACTCCTGGAGACCCATGAACCGAAACTGACGGATGAGGCTTCGTTGCCGCACTGTCCCGGACGTCAGTGACATATATTGGCGAAGCCATTGCTTGATAAGCACGGCGAAGAGAGCGGCGGCGAGGCTCAACGTCAGACTTGTAAACCAAAGTCCGTTCACCCAGACGTCGATTGGAGCGGGAGTAAAGTCGGCAGACGTTGGAGGAACAGAATCAGCGGAGGTCCCGTTCATCTGCGCACGCTGAAGTGCCGCGATTTCGCGTAAGAGCAAAGTGGATTCGGTTGCCCGATCGGGCTGCAGAGATTGGGATGTTTGGGCAACGAATGTGGTAAGGACCGCGGAGAAGAGACCGGCCTGTATACGATGGCTGGAGTCAGAACCATTCGAACTATCACACAAGTACTTACAAAGACCAGGAGCACATCTAGGCCCTCCCTTGCTTCATCTGTCATGTAGGCATCGTACTTCCTAGACTCCTCCATGTACACGCGAAATACACGAGCATTTTCCGAAGCCTCTTGGTAAACAGGATCTGGAGGAAAACGGGTCTCGTAATCGTCGTCGTCGTAGTCTGTTCCCAAACTGTTACATGCGAAGACTTGGCAGGACCAGTGTGAAAACATACTTGGATTGAAGTTGGGAGGTGTGCCAGAAGACTGGGGTATACCAAAGAATGTCTCCTTCCTACCTGGCTGGTGCGGCACATCATGACGAGACGCGCTTGTCTGCTGTCGGTGCAATGGGGCCGCCTCATTCTCGTTGTCGATTCCCTCGGGGGGCTCAGACACGGCAGCAGAATTCGACGCGTTATCAGTTGCTCTTAAGCATTCAGAGCCAGAAACCGAGTGGCCTTCTTCCGATGCTCTTGAGCGGGCGGCGCCGTCAGAGCGTCCAGCTGAGCGGTCCTCCTCTGACATCCGTTGGTCCTTGTCAACGGCAAAAACAGAGAGCTGATGTAGGTACAATCCCAATGTCGATGGATGGTGTGGTGTGGAGGTAAAGTGATCGACGATGTAAGCAACGGATACAATTACATACACAAGTTTCATTAAAACTAGATTCACCAATGCACGCACAAGAAATCAATTATGCTACAGTCCAGTAAGTATATGTATCACCATCCGTAAAGCAGTCACAACGGTACTAAACCCACCTCCCCGCTCCACATATCCCAGGTTTTCGCATGAGTATCGGGGAAAGGAAATACTATATCCGTCTGGCTAATCGTCACCGCCGGGATCCTGTGAGACGAACTAGCCGGTAGATCGTCGAGTATCTGTCTGGGCTGTGGGAGGCAGTGTTGTTGGACATGGCTGTTATGGTACCAAAAGCTCATTGAAAGGCTATGCGCACGATCAAACTACGATTTAGATGGAAACAGTGCAATCGCGTACCTTTCCTCTGTCCACCCCATCGCGACAAGACGTTCTTTGATTTCGCGCCCGCGTTCAAATCTGTTTTCAGCGTTGGTTCCATCCTTTCCTCATCGTAAATATTCTTGGCGGCCTTCAAAGTAATCACTGTCAGTGATGCTGGGAAAACGCCCAAAATCGGGTGTACCTCAGCAATGGCTGCCTTCAGAGCAAGCGGCTCTGTCACGAAAGTGACCTTCACGTACTCAGCAGCTCTGGGATGCAAAGCGACAAGATACTTCCAGAGCCGCGCTTGGGGCGTCTCACTCGACATTAGAAGGAGGTCAGGATATTCGGCCAGTCGTATATACGTGGAGTATCGGCAGGACAAACACAGTCTGATGCAGTTCGTTTCTTGTTGTATAACAGTTCGGTCGCATTTTTGAGATTGATCAGCGAAAAACGATACAATACAGAAAAATGTACAGGACCGTGACATGTTTTGTTGAACATCAGCAGCCGCTGAAGTGCATGGTGAGATCAGGCATGCTTAAACGAAGACGAGACTGCTTCCAAACGCTGTCCGTCGATGAAAGGAGCTCTCGATATTCATGATACTAACATCAGAGTCTGAGGATCCAGGAGTTCAAAGATCTGTGAATAGGCACGGAATGAGTACTCTAGGCCAGAAGATGAAAGCGAGACCGTACTTCGAGTTGTAGCTCCACAGGAATCTTCATGAAGTTTTCAAGTTTCTCTTGTAGCTAGTTCCTAAGACTATTCGCGGGCTTCCTGGTCATCGACTTGCCCCCTAAGCGCTGCGCGTATACGACCGACGACCTTCTTGGAACTTGAAGCCTTGGATGCCACGGCGGCTAAGTCACCAAATGAACCATGCTATACCTTCGTCGTCAAATTCGGGCTGTTCTGCTCCGAGTGCCAATTACAAGGAAAAGCGTGATTACACCGAGATTACACATAGTTAGCAGAGTACCTACCTACAGAAGAAACACCATTAGTCACAGGGAATACATAACATAGAAACCAACTCGATGAAGAGGCGATCACTTACATAGCCTCGCCTGCTAGTCTCCACTCCCTGTAGCAAGCACGCTTCCCGTCGGACTGAGGTCTATCGAGATAACCGAGTTCTTGTGCCCCCGCACTATACACTGCGCGAGTGCCGTTTGGGCATTCCAGAACTGTACGCCGCGGTCCTTCGAGCCAGACACGACCCATTGCCCGTCATAGGAAACTCCCACAGATAATACGAAATCCTAAAAAGAGTTAGTTTGCATTAGATGGGACGTCTATCACAACTCACCTTGTGTCCAGTACAATTCATCGTACATTGGCTGCCATTCTTCTCGCTTTCCATTCCATCACCACCTTCCTTCTTACTCCGAATCCCACTGCTACTGTTCAAGCCACTCACATCCCAGTACTTGAGCGTCCTGTCGAGACTCCCACTAACCAGTCCCTTGCCATCCGGCGTGAACGACACGGTGTACACGCTATCCCGATGCCCCATCAGCCGCTCAATCAGCTGTCCCGTTTGCGCGTCCCATATCCGCACAACGGCATCTAGACTCCCCGCAGCGACAAACCTCCCGTTTGGACTAAAGAACACACTCGTCACCCCTGCATCGTTGTTGTTGAGTGAATCCGGGTCATTATTCGTTAGCACGTCCCGGTGTTCATGTTCCATATACGCGCCGTCTTATCGCCAGAGCCCGACACGATGAGGTTACCGTCCGGAAAAGCAAGAGAGGACGAATAGAGGTTGAGAACGTACTCTGATCTGTTTGTCTTCTGCTCCAGTTGCCAGATATTTCCCGTCCGGGCTGAAGCAAACACTTCGAATATACAGGTCACCAGATTTATCAGTGCATTCGTCGGCGAGAACACTGATAGAACGGATTCAAAACACCAAGAGACACACAGTAGACAGATATCGGAGCAGGTCTTGAGACCAGTCTTGATATCGAAAATTTGGGCCGTCGATGACAGCCCGTTACGACATACTTGCCATCCGCAGAAAAGCGGACGCAACAAACGACACTATCAAAGTGATGAGAAAGCCATCACACAGAACCGACAGATGATTCACCTTTCGTGCATCAAAGTGTGTACGAGATTGACATCAAGTACGCGCTTGACTTTTGGATTGAAGATGACGAACCAATCCGTTCCCTCCGTTTTCAGTTCCGAAGGAACATTAGAGAGATCTATATCCGTTAGCGCACCAGCCGTGTCCACTGAAAGCGGTGTAGGTGCGGCAGAAGGAAGCGGATGGATGAGGGGCATACCAGGACCCGTCATTCCCGAAGTTGCACCAAGTGGCTGCAGCTTTGGCATGTTCCTATCTATCTAGTATCAGCCGTGATTAGCGTTGTTCGTGATGAAAACAAAAGACATACCCAAGCCGCGCTCTGTGCAAGGAGGATACTGATGAGAGCAAAAGAGAACGAAGCTGTAAACGAAGCAGCCGTACGAACGCAGTAAGTGTATCACGGCATCACACTCGAGAAGACGAGATATTTCGAGGACAGCGGGTCAGAGGAGTCGACGATTGTATCAAGAACCAAGTCTGTTATCAACGGTTCGCCACAGATCGCGACCAACAGGCGCATTGGATCAGGAGTTTACTACTGATTGGCTGCTGTTTGTTATCTCAACCTGCGTGCTAGAAAAAATTTGAATCGGATGGCCATGGCGCGTCCTCCTTACCCAATTGAGAGTCAAATAGGAAGGCGGCGCTCCATTCGCGGTGGTTCTCTCTTTGGCGTTTGAACAAGCACGGTTGAACTTCCTTGGCGACCTTAGCGTAGACTTGGAAGAAGGGAAGAAGAAGCAGGTTCGTATTTTGGATATCCAGTCATATCCCAGTAACAAAGCTTCAGAGTCTTCGGCAGTCGGCACCTTGATTGTGGCCTTGAAACTACACGGCTTGCCTATAAACATTTTCTTAGTGATTTCCACTGCAGGACGCAATGATCTTTACCTGTCAACCTAAAATCATAGAGGATGAATTACCTGCGTTCCTGTTCGTAACAGTTTGTCGACATGGTGGTTAGAAGCAAGAGGCCCGATAAGGCCGAAGTAAAGCACCTTTTAGAATCGCGACATGATTCTGGAGAACGCCGAAGCCTTGGCAGCGCGACGACGTATGCATCCACTTCTCTTACGCTACTCTGCTGCAATCCCTGGACGTACGAGACCGGGTCCCGACATCCACAACAAATCGGAGCACTCAGGACGGACTTGAACGTGCAGCTTCAGGCGTAGCACAGGCTTGAGAGACGGGGACTTGAGGCTTGGGTGGCCTAGAGAGCTGAGGACAATCAACGATGGTGAGTACTATGACGGCGGGTTAAAAGCTTTGCTCAACGGATTCACGACATTCAGCGTCCTTGCTACCTTACAACATTTTGACACTGCCTCTACTCTCTCTCGACATCATCCAAGACCCAGATCTGGTCGCTTCATACGGCGATGCCGTTTCAGCGGCGGCCAGCGACTTGAGGCAGTCCTCTGCATATGTCGCGTCCAATATAGGGAACCTACCATCGAGTGTGACCTCTGCGATTATCTTCATTCGCTCCCTGCGTCGCTCGCCCAGCAGCATACCAGCAATGGCGCAATGCATCATTCCAACGAAACACCTTTCACGGTCATTCGACGATTACTCGACTAATCTCACAGCACGCGACGCATTCGAACGCCTGAGGATGCTATCTTCGCACGCCCTAACACACTCTCTCGACCGCTGGAGGCATGAGATGAACATGCATCGTCATCTTTGTATTGACAGAAAAACCTTACACCTCTACGCCAAGCAGGCACCATGGAATTGACACCCTCCGATCGCATCCTTTGCACTTCTCAAACCTTTCTCGAGCGGATGCCCGCAGGAGAGTCTTGTTATTGGATGCCAGCTGCCGTTGATTTTCCCGGAATCGATGGAACTTTTGTCGATGGCAAAGGCGATGTGTTTGTTCTCCAAGCGGCAATCACAGGAGATCATTCGGACCCAGAGGACGGACTTCAGAGGGCTTGGGCGGCCATGTCCAATAGTGAGGAGCGCCGGTGGCATTTCGTTTTCGTTGGTATCGACAAGGTGGAGGCTGATGCGCTTCTTGATGTATTTGGACCGCGCATGAGAGGCTTGAAGTTGGGAGGAAATCCTATCGACGTGTGGGGTTGTGCTCTGAACATGTATTAGTTTCTTCTGTCGCTTATCTCGAATTCATGGTGAAGTGTACCCCACCGCTTCACATGCAAGACTAACCTATCTTGAAGCTGCGATCCAAGTATAAGGCAAGTGCTCCTTCTAACGTTCATCTGGGTAAGCTCATTGATTGATCTGGAAAATGTAGGTGTTAGTCTTTGAGTCTGCACTATCATGACGACGCCGCTCAAATGTCCACACGTTTTATAATCCCAAGTGTACTAGGCATCTGGCCTGGCCCGTGCATATCTTTTTAATCCAACACCAACCCCTGGCGTCTAGCCTTGCTTGACGAGAAACACTGCGAAATTATATCCAACTTACCGAAAGCTCTGGTGGGTGCGGTCGTGGTTTCTTCTTCGCGCGGTGCGGGATTATCATGGTATTATTATTGCGCCACACTTTATGTTACCGGCACTAACACACTAAAATTACAGACCTTCGTCCCTTTGCTCGCCAAGGACGGCGCTCTATCAGTCAGTGACCGTTTATCTACTATTGATCAGGCAAACCCAAACCGTCGAACAAAAAAGTCACGTCGCTTTTGTTTGTCACTCTTTGGCGCAAGATAATTTCGCTGTCACTGGTCGGGCTCTTTTCTCTCGACAACCACCACCACCACCGGCAGACCTATTTTCTTTTGTGAGTTAACTATCTTGTCTCAGCATTGCCATCAACTAACTAATCGAGTATCTCTTAAGCGCACTTCTCAAATATTTGCCTTAACAGCATGATGCAATCAACACCATCGCATGTCAATGGCAGCCGTAGCCTTGCGCTTCCCTCACCTATATCCCACCCCAGCGCGTCTTATTCCCTCAACGGGCAGACCTGCTATATTACAACCCTGCCCACCGAGATCCTACTATCAGTATTTAGCTTCCTTACTCCCGGCGACGTCTTCGACCCATCCGCTGCCCAATGGGTCGTGAGCCGTGTTTGTCAACAATGGTCCGAAGTCGCTGCAGCGTGCCATGACCTCTGGAGCTGTATTACAGTCACGGTCTCCTCCGCAGTCTGGTGTCCCAACTCTATTCGCCGCTTGCGTGAGGTCGTATCCCGCTCTGGCGACCGCCCCTTACACGTTACATTCGATATGACCAGTCGCGACCGGAACGGACCCTTCTTCCTCCCATTCTTTGAAGAGAGGTCTCTGCAGCTCTTGGCTGTACTTATGAGCATCTCCAACCGCTGGGTCTCTGTAGACCTTCGTAGGCTCGTACCCAGCTGCGCGAAGGCCCTCGATGCGGTTTCGGGGAAGTTGTCCCGACTTGAGGCTCTTCATCTTGATTGCGGCGAAGCCTTAGAGGAGGATATCCACGCCTTTGACGATACTCCATGTCTGCGCACACTTAGCATTGGCAATGCCCCAATGGAGGTGCTGTATACCCGGTCATTGGTGGCGCTCATTACCCCGTTGGCTTTCTTGAGCATCGACATGCTTAGCGAGTGTCCAAGACTACAGCGACTGTCGGCATTCTTCATCTCACCATCGTCAAACTATGACAGAAGGCGCAGATTGACCATGGAGAGCATCACACATCTCAGTCTTACAAACGATAATGACTCACTGATGTGCCTCGATCTGCCCAATCTACTCGAGCTCGAGCTCGCGGAAGCTGGTGACCAATGCGAGCTCACCGTGACCAGCCTTTTGGAACATTCCCGGTGCCCACTCCGGAAGTTGAGTCTTCCGCTTTACCGTGGCGACATTCCTACGTTGGTGAAGATACTCCGCCGTATACCAAACATAGAGGAAGTCGTCATCGAGTTCTATGACTCCACGTGGGAGGAAGGATACGACACGGAGTACATAGGGCTCCGTGTCGCTTCGGAGTTGTTAAAGGACTTTATTTGCGTTATGAACACGTCGCCCGCCCGTCTCACCCAGTTCCGCATGTCTTTCATGATTTTAGAACCCTTGGAAGTGTACCGCCTGCACTACACCTTTCGCGAACAAAATCGTGTGCAGGATTTTCTCCTCGAAGGCGATACTCTCTCTTTCAAGGGGGGCTTTTGAGGTTGGCATATAGTAGTTAAATGTGGCGTTGTGCTCTGAATAAGTATTAGTAGTTGTTTTTGTACCTTGTACTTGTATGCCAAATCTTTACAGCCATGGGTGAACAATTCTCAAATTCGTCGTGGTTCATTCGAGACGTCTCGCTCTCGTACATGGTATTTTTGACTAGATCAATAATTTGCTGAAAGCTCCTATCATGACCTCAGTTTTTCGGAATTCGAATTCCTGAAAAAATTGCTAGTACAAGCTAGTAGTAGGGCAAGACACCATCTCGCGTTTGGAGGCTTTAGCGACTAGCAGTAGCGGGGCCTCGATCGAATCCCAGTTCAGCTGCCAGCGCTTGATGCAGAGCGCTGTCCGGGCCATGCCTTGTCAGCGGTGGAAATAATCAATACAGACGCGTTTGCTCTTGCGCGAAGGATCGTCGCACAAAAAACGACTGGGACGGCGAGTGGGAATATCGCCGTATTGAACCTTGCTAGTGATATACTCCGCGCTGATGGCTGGGTGGGCAGCCTTACCCGAACTCAAGTATGTTCATCCAGCGTTGATCATGATACCACTCCAGATGCGAAAATTGACACGTTGATTTTAGGAAGAAGCACTATGCCTCGTCAACAGTGGAGATAATCAATACAGAGGCGTTTGCTTTGGCGCGAAGAATCGTCGCCCAAGATATGACTGGGACGACGAGAGGGAATATCGCCGTATTGAACCTTGCTAGTGATATCGTCCGTGTTGGTGGCTGGGCGGGCAGTCTTACCCGAATTCAGGTTTGGACACGCATCGGTTATACTCCTTCAGATGAGAAACTGACGAGTCGATCGATAGGAAGAAGCGTTATGCTACTCCTTGTTGTAGTCTAACTTCACTATACCATCTTCATTCACTGGTCCGACGGTTGCCTGAAAGTCATGTCAGGTTCCGGCTGTCCCAAACCCAAAGACCCTCACCGGTATGTTCTTGCTGTGACTTAGCCGAAGATGCCTGACGTTCATTTGCCTACCGCCGTTCTGTGTGATCCAAGACAGTGACTCCGACAGCAAGGACAACGATCGCGCTCCGCATTCGTGCGCATCTTCAACCATCTCGTCCTCCGTTGGCGGCGGTATCTCGGGAAAGGGCATTCAAAGAACAAAACTGCAAACGGTAGGGCGAGGAAATGAATGTCTATCAGAAAACGAAGGCTGCTGAAGAAGTATTGATCTTGAAAGAGAAAAAGACCGTACTCGTGTATCGGAACTGGTATGGAAGTAGTTGTAGTCGTTCCTGAACTTTAGCCAGCCAGTGACAAAGAATGCGTTGAAACGCTACGAGAAAAACTCGAGTTCGAGTTCAATGTCCATAGAACACAGGCTCCTTTGGTAGACCCTGACTGAACAAAAACAGAGACACGCAGCGGTGCGAATCAGTAGACCCGTACCACAGCTCGACGAGACGAGGTATATTCATCGAAAGTGGCGGGAGGGGTGGAAGTTTTTGCCTCACAGGATATGGATATAACAGAAACAGAACTCTACGTAGCGCGCCACTGAGTCTCCACCCAAGCCGCAGTCTCGTCAATGTGAGCGCTACGATAGTACTTGACGTCGCTAGCCCCATTTCAAGTTTGTGTTTGCTTGAAATGATGCCACAGAAGATCGGAAGGTCTTAGCTTACGTATCGGTGTTGATAGATACGAGGAAAGAGATCGTGCATGGTTCTGAAAGAATCCCTATTTTGATAAGCGATGCAAGGAGAGCGGCGGCGGGGTTCAAGGTAAGACTTGTGAACTACAGTCCGTTCACCGACAGCGTCAAGGCGTCGAGGTAACAGAATCAACGGAAGTCCCATTCAACTGGGCACGCTGAAGCGCCGCGACTTTGCATAGAAGTAGAGTGGATTCTGTTACCCGACCGGGCTATAAAGACTGCGACAGCTGGGCGACAAGGAGAAGAGATCGGCCTGTGTACAGCCGCTTTGAGACGAGATCATTGAAGTCACTGGATAAGAACTTAGGAAGAGTAGGAGCACATCTAGTCCTTCTCGGGCTTCGTTCGTCGTGTAGGGATCGTACTGGACAGACTCCTCGTCATACACGAGCGTTTGCCGAAGAGGTCTCCTCCTGAAGAGGATCCGGCTTCTCATAGTCCGAGAGTCAACCTCGGTCCGGGAAGTAACCTTTCTAGTCGCGACGTTGGAATCATGGACTCTGGAGCGCCAGCCACTACGATGACTATGTCGACGGCAGTGTGTTTCTCCATCGACTTGTAGCAACGACATCCCCATTAACAATTACCCAAAATCCGACTACGACCACGGCATTTACGACGCGCTACGGCAGGCCTTGGAAACGGGAACTTGCTTGGGAGAGGGAGAAGATAGGAACGTTACTCATTCACGGAACCCGTACGCGGCTGCTGTCCGTTCTCCGGCAAATATGTCCAGACGATGTTGGAAGTGCAGCGATGAGCGCTCCGTCGAAGCTGGCGGCTTTGTGTTATTTGCTTAACGCTTGTGCACCTTCCCTAAAGCGCTTTTAGTACGACCTGTTGGTGCTATCCGAAGTCTTGATATATTGGCTGCTCATCCTTCCTTATCTGCCCTCTGAAGCACGTCGATTCTCTTCTTACGCGGAGCTTCTCCGTTCTCGATATGTTTCATGTGGATGTGAATTTATACCTTGCATCCGGGTGTACGCCGTTTGTTACCCCAGGGCACTGTTGGAAATCCCGGCGCGTTCTAAATAATTTAATCAATCGGCATCTTCTTATACGGAGACAGTACTCTCGAAAGCCACCGCGTCCAGCTCTCAGAACGACACCGCATCCGTGTTTGTTCGGGCTTTCTCTCAGGTGGGAGACGATGGTAATAGCAGTGCCAATCTCTCTCACTGAAGGGAAATAATTCCTCGCTTTTTGCGAGTACTGGGTGTAACTTGCCAACCGAGTAGGTTGCTTTATTTCCTCATCATCATAGTTGCTTACTTTCGAAATAGATTGGTAATGTGGTACTATTGGACAGAATCGTTGGCCTCAGCATCCAACGCGCTTCGTCGACATCCGCTACTCTCATGCCAACCCACTAGCGCGGCTTTCAATATCTCGACTTTCTGTGCGAATATGAATCAAACGTCGGCGGTATAGGACTCCGGTCTAAAATCAGGTCAGCCAGAACTGTCGCGTCCTGACTGTCATGTTCACGTTGCTTTTAGAGTCTTCCGTTCTTGCCCTCGATGACACAGTCATATCATTGAATGAATTTTGTAAATATCGGCACCGCTGGATGATAAGACGGACCGCACCTTGGAGCGCTTGTGTAGACCAGGCGCGAAGGCACTGGAAACAATGTTTGGTTCACCCCACCTTGGAAAAGCCGTCGTGTTACTCAGTGCGGCTGTTGACATTTTTGAGATAGCTATGTCTCTAGTAGGTCTCGCATCTACTGTAATCGATATGGTCCCCTCACATCCTCTCTCGGAGAACAGAACGGGGGTACCTTGACACGCCGTTTAGTCGGCTGTATTCCTGTCAAGGGGCAAAGTAATGGGGAGGACGTCGAGGAACCTTTGACCTTCCAAGAGTTCATCGCCGAATTTCAGGATATAGTTCGTAGCAGCGACGAGACCACTAATGTGGTGGTCTATATCAGGAATGACGACGAAGAAGCGCGGAAGAAATGGTGGAAGGAATGTGGCCCGCTGCGACGGATGCGTTGGACGTTTGAAGAAGCACGGAAAGCGGGCGCTACGAACGGAAAGCAGCGGTGTTGGAGTTCTCTTGGCTTAAAGCCTGTAAGGTTGATGGCACTTATCTTTTGTGTTGCCTTTGTTAACGTTTTACAGACTATCTTCACCCTTCCGTCGATGAAATTGCGCACATGCGTGCAAGTTTTCGACAAGGCGTTCAAGAGAGGCTTACCTCTACAAGTTAAGAAAACGATACAACAAGCCATCAGACACCGGAAGCTTGCGTCGGACCAACAGATGCCCAATCGCGTTACCTTGGACAGTGCTCCTATGCGAGTGTTTCTCGACGACGAGGAATTGGAGGACCTGGTGTACTTCATTGCCGAACTTCTACCCGTTCCACGGAGTAACGGTTGCTGTTGCCGAGATCGACATCGCCCGAGTCGTCGTCGATCTGAGAGCGGCATTGGAGGAGCACGCAGACAGGATGAAACGGCGGCGCGCCGAAGTACCCGAGGACGATCACGTATTCCTCGTATCAGTCAAGGATATCCAATGTTTACCATGGGAAAATATTCCGATCCTGCGAGGGCGTGGCCTCAGCCGGATCGTTGGAGTGGAGTTCTTGCTTGATCGTGTTCAGTTCGCGCGGTGGCGCAAGAGTGCAAGTCATGATCGGTATCGTGGATCCGCGGAAGAGTTACTATATCCTTAACCCGAGCGGCGAGTTGGGACGAACAGAGGAACATTTCAAGAGTTGTTCCAAATATATGGAGTTTGTTAGTCGACAGGGAATTAGCGGGCACGCTCCAAACTTCAATTCCCGAATGCGCTACAGAATATGTAACGATCTCGTTGTGAGTGTGAGTGTGTTTTTCTTTGGTGATGAATGCGATATTCATGAGTGTTTCTACAGATATTTCGGTCATGGTGGCGACGAGCAGTATGTCCGTTCTCACAAGATACGATATCTGACGAAACGTGTGGCGGCCATGCTGCGGGGTTGTTTTTCTGGGTTTCTTCGTGAGATGGGTAACTTTGACAGAGTTCGTCGGGATGAGGATCAATAAGAACGAAGATTCAGAGAATACCAAGTTAAGCATAAGAGGACAAAGCTGATTGCCTGCGCTTTTCCGTACGGGAGCGACGAGACGCACCTTACGATTCTCGATCCTTGAACGTCCACTGGTCGGACACGGTCATCAAGAACGAGCAGATAAACCTTAACACTATACTGTCGCCATTGAAGGAGTGCTTGGATGGATACTGCGCATGCGTGTAAGTACTCCTGGACTCCCTTGACTCTTCAAATCATTTAACGAATCCGTGTTTATGTAGGATACCCAACAACGCGATTGAAAGCAGCACAAGTGCTGTTATGCGACCAAAGGACAACTCCTTGTGTGGCACTCGTATCACTGGAACGTGTACCCTTCGCTGCGTAGCTACGTTTAAACATTGATTGCAAGTCTGTGTACAAAGCCGCTGTGATCTGCTAAGTAATGCCGTACTAAACGTTCAAATTGATGGTGGTAAGGGTACAAGGTTGATGGTGTATCTCATCTGAGTCCTGACCCAGGACAGCGAAATCGAGATGCGTTTCGAGAAAGCAAACTCGAGTTGTTATCTCGCTGCTTCGGTGTCTGTGCTCTGCCGAGAACGTCGAAGAAGACGATTAAGCATGTTTGCGGGTTTAGGGGACTACATGTGTTAGTATGACAACAGCGCAAGGGAGGTCTGACCTGTTCAGCAATGAGCTCGTCGATGACTCTTTTCGCCTCCTTTATATTGGGCCTGTAGGCGTTGTGAAAGTCAGGAAGTATTAGATCCTCTAAATAATCTTCTAAGGATGCTTTGCATTTCTGCAAGAGCTCACAGTCCCACGACCGCGAAGCAAAGAAAAGTGAAAGGTCGTCTCTGACCTGTGCTACACTCGCCGGGGTGCGCAAGCTTCCTTGGAATGTGAAAATAGACACAATGGCAGCACTATTTTCAGGCAAAGAAAGGTACTCAAGCCAACACGAGTCCTCTGAACAAGATGCCGAACCCACACTCCGTGACTCGAAGCTAGCGCGGATGACAGAAGTACAGAGAGATAGAGCGGAGGTAGCATGATTCACACCGCCATAACTCCAGAGCCAATATTCAATGTGTCCGAGTGCTCTGAGTGCTGCGAACATATCTATCTCGATGAGAGCAAGAACAATGTCAGTTCTTGCACTGTGAGATGTCGGTGTCTGGCAGCAGTAGAGGAATGAGAGAGTTGGGAGAATAACTGCTGCTGGCCCGAACGTGGTCTGAAACACGGCCCTCTGCCGTAAGAATATGTCGGCCGCCACACAAATAGCATCTTGGTCTTTACGAGTAACAGACCCCACTTGCAGTCCGCAGATAATCTGTTGCCACGTCCCAAGAACAATTTCATGCCAGTGGTTGCCTTCCACCACTGGGCTGTACAAACTGAAAGCATTCACAAGGGAAAGAAGTCGTTGCACCTTTTCAGAGTCCAACGGATCTCCCTCGTGGTTGTCAAATGGCCAGAGAAGAGACCATACAAAGTGCTCGCTCGTACACAGTGCATCCTCGAAAGAGATTGGATGTGTGTAGTTGTCATAACGATCTGAACGACCCAACTCTCCAAAGCATACACGCCTTTTCAGCTCTCGAAGAATCATATGATTCTGGATTGGATCTGGCTGGCCAGGAATGACTACTCTCCTGAAGACTAAGGGGGCTGCTTCCAGGAGCTTCTCCCAGACAACAGCTGGTAAACGTGTCTGGCTATTGCGTGGCTCTGACATGATAAGGCCCAGGAACGTGCAGGCCATCTCAGCCTCTTCCTCTGCAGCAGAAATGGTAGGGGCTCATACTAACAGTGATTGTTACTTTCCATGCCAGTGCGGGCGCTGAGAATGATTCTATAGCAGCACGCCAATCCGGTGATCGGTTCAGGTATGTTGACCCAATAAGCAATGCACATGACAATCGTTCAAGTAAGTCTGCCTTGTGGGCAGAGATCTGAGGACCAGTGGGAGATTGAGAGAGCAATCGAACAACATGGTATGAGAGGCATCTTGTAATGCAATAAGGGAAGTTTCGGAACAGAGTGCTCTCAAAGCCAATCCTGACTGACGGGAAAGCCCACTAATGGCTTGCAGAACAACACCGTGAAGAGTTGGATTGGCCGAAATACTGAGCAGCCAGGAAAAAGTTTGAGGCACCAGATCATCACTGCACCAAGCAGTTTGATATTGTTCTTCCTTTCTGCAACGTGGAATAGTCAGAAAAGACATTCCAAAGTACATACTTGCGCACGACGAAAAAGAACCAATGGATGATGCCAGCGAGGGGTGTGCGGTATGGGCATTGAACATAAAACAACGGCCAGACTGCTGTGCCTATGTAGGCAGCAAAGACAAGTACGCTCGCACTCCCTACAATGCCAGCAATAGAGCGGCGAAGAGGAAGAAGGAAAAGTGTGAGACCGACAAAGAATATGGCCAAGGAGAGATGCATTAATGGAGGATGCCGATGAGTGCTGGGACATGCCACTTCTGAAGACCCATGATGCTTCGGTCCCCGAGTGTCCCAGATGTAAGTGACACGTATTGGCGAATCCATTGCTTGATAAGTACGGCGAAGAGAGCGGCGGCGAGGCTCAACGTCAGACTTGTAAACCAAAGTCCGTTCACCCACACGTCGATTGCGGCGGGAGTGAAGTCGGCGGACGTTGGGGGAATAGTATCAGCGGAGGTCCCGTTCATCTGCGCGCGCTGAAGCGCCGCGATTTCGCGTAAGAGCAAAGTGGATTCGGTCGCCCGATCGGGCTGAAGAGATTGGGATGTTTGGGCAACAAATGTAGTGAGGACCGCGGAGAAGAGACCGGTCTGTATGCGATGGCTTGAGTCAGGACCATTCGTACCATCACAGAAGTACTTACAAAGACTAGGAGGACATCTAGACCCTCCCTTGCTTCGTCTGTCATGTAGGCATCATACTTCTTCGACTCCTCCATGTACACGCAAAATACACGGGCATTGGGAGAAGCCTCTTGATAAATAGGATCTGGAGGAAAACGGGTCTCGTAATTTTCGTCGTCGTAGTCTGTTACCAGATCGTTGAATGAAAAGACTAGGCAGGACCAGTGGAAACATACTCGGGTTAGAGTTCGCAGGTGCGCCAGAAGACTGCGGTATACCAAAGAATGTCTCCCGTCGATCTGGCCGACGAGGTGTATGTTGATGTGAAGCGCTTGTCTGTCGTGGCTGCGACGAGGCCGCCTCATTCTCGTTGTTTATTTCCTCCGGGGGCTCAGACGCGGCAGCAAAAATTGATGCGTTAGGACTTGCTTTTGGGCGGGCGTCTCCGTGAGAACCACCAGCCATGTGGACCTCCTCTACAATCTGTTCACCATTGTCAGCAACCAGACCACATGAAGCCACGAGAACAGCTAATACCTCTGGCTGAAACTCCGGGGGTGGTGAAATCGGCGCATTTACGCTTGCTCTGGAGCGGGCGGCTCCATCAGAGCCAGCAGTCAAGCCATCCTCTGCTAGACTCTGTTCATCCCTGTCAGCAACTAAGACACTTGATGACACGAAAGCGGTGAGTACCTCTGAAGCACTACGTTTCATTGAAGTAGTGGGCGAAGTCGACCTCGGAGGATCCGACATAGAAGTCAAGTATGAGCTGAAGAAAATTCTTGCAAGGTGGAGGAAGGAGGGAACGAAGAGCTGTAAATGAGGCAGCGGCACAAAGTCTGAGTGGCAGACGTTGAACATTGTCACGTCTTGTTTCCGACACTTTGTTGTTGACACGAACAAGGCAGGTCAGCCGGGCACGTAAAACGTCAGAATGGCAAGGACCTGGTGCATCGGCGAAGCGACTTTGAAGGATTTTCTGGTCTAAACGACGCCTCGGTACGTCAACGCGGAATCTGGAGAAAACCTGGAAGCGAGAAAGTATGTACGCCGTGGGGTGGTGAAGCTCATACCAAATATCCACCCCTGTCCTTGAGTAACTCTCTTGTCACCGCGACGGTAGCACAACGGAGTGTTGGCAACGACAACAACAATGTAGATAGCGTGCGTCCTCATTTCTCTCTTATTGTATTGGCTCTGACATTCGGATACTGATGGCGGGTTATTAGTTTGCTCAACGGATTCACATAGGAGCATGAATTCAGTGTCCTTACTATCTGTGTCCAACCGCGCCTTTGCGCCTCTGCTTGTCAATGCCCTTCTTCCCTTATACGCTTGTTATTATTCTATCGGAGATATCCTGCCCATGAAACTTGCGCCCCCGTTGGCGTTTACAGTCGGCGCTGCCAATTGCCTTCACGAATGGGCGTGGGGCAAACAATGACAACACCTACCATTTCAGGACTTGGTCCATTATGGCATCTATTAGTATCATGACCGCGGTCGTGGATGTGATAGTCATTCTCAAGGAATATGACCCATTTCACCGTATATTGGAGCGTGATGGTAAGAGAGCATTCATTGTATCATCCTGGTATTGGTTTGTCACTGAATTTGTTTGGTTTCCACGTTTACTGACCTCGCGTCTAGGCAAATCAACCTTTCTGATATACCTTCTCCTCCGTCGCCTCGAGTTGAAACTCCCCACAGCATGTCAACTCTCAAATGATCTTTACTTGATCTTCAACACACACGGAGCCCACACGAAACCTATCACTGATGACGATCTGCGACTTGGACACTGGTCTGACAGTAACGACTTTGTCCACAGGCCCTGCAACGTCTTCCAGCTCAGCTCAACGCGTACTTCAAACGACATTCCCTGATCCTGAGATAGAAAGAGTGGCGCAAATATTGGACGTCTAACAAGGTTTCGGAGATTGGGGCGGATTCCGTGAGTAGATTCCTATTAATCAGGTATCTCTGTTGATCAACACTACAGAAAAGAGTGTCATCTTGCTTCTACTCTCTCTCTCTCTCTCTTGTTGGGAAATGGGGCCCGTCGCTTCGCACGATGACCAACATCGTTGAAGACCTCGACCTGGTCGATTCCTATAGCGGTGCCGTCTCAGCGACGGCCCGGGTATCATTCCGACAAAACACCTTTCGCGGTCATTTCACGAATACTCGGCCAGTCTCACAGCACGCAACACACTCGAACGCCTTAGATTACTATCCTCACATGCTCTCTCGACCGCTGGAGGCATGAGATGAACATGCATCGTCATCTTTGTATTGGCAGAAAAACCTTACACCTCTACGCCAAGCAGGCACCATGGAATTGACACCCTCCGATCGCATCCTTTGCACTTCTCGAGTCTTTCTTGAACACATGCCCGCAGGAGAGTCTTGTTACTGGATGCCAGCTACCGTTGACTTTCCCGGAATTGATGGAATTCTTGTTGATGGCAAGGGTGATGTGTTTGTATTGCAAGCGGCAATCACAGGAGATCATTCGGAACCAGAGGACGGACTTCAACGGGTTTGGGCGGCCATGTCCAATCGTGAAGAGCGTCGGTGGCATTTTGTTTTGATTGGTATCGACAAGGCGGATGCTGATGCACTTCTTGGTGTCTTTGGTCCGCACATGAGAAGCTTGAAGTTGGGAGGAAATTTCTGTCGACGTGTGGGGTTGTGCTCTGAATAAGTATTAGTTTCTTTTGTAGCTTATTCCGAATTCATGTTCAAGTGTACCCCGCTTCACATGCAAGACTAGCCCTCCTAATCTATTCTGAAGCTGCGATCCAAGGAACACATTAAGGCAAGTGCTCCTTCTAATGTTCATCTGGGCTAGCTCATTGATTGATCTGGAAAATGTAGGTGTTAGTCTTTGGGCTTGCACTATCATGACGACGCCGCTCAAATGTCGACACATTTCATAATCCCAAGTGTAGGCCTCTGACCTGGCCCGTTCATACCTTGCCAATCCCTTGCTTGACGAAAAACACTGTGAAATGAGATTCAAGGGAAAGATCTGGTGGGCGCAGTTGTGGATTCTTCGTCGCGCGGTGACACTCGATTATTATGGTATCATTATTGCGCCACACTTTATGTTACCAGCACTAACACATTGATTTACAGACTTTCTTCTCTTTGTTCGCCAAGGACGGCGCTCTATCAGTCAATGACCGTTTATCTACTGTAGTCTTTCGACCTCATGTTCACGGGGTGTTACGTGTTATGCCTGTGAACTAATACCTTGTTAGTTCATTCAGGGTCTGGTTGCTTATAAGGAGCGGCGACGTCAGCCGCCGCGCGCAAAATTTCCTTTTTGAGGGTCCCGACACAGAAAATTTGACCTGTTACGCGTTACGGGAGTCAGATTAGTTCTATTCATGGTGGTCGGCAACCGGGCCAGAAATTCGTGATCGAGAAAGTGGTATTGCCCAAAAAGGAAACCCCTGCCAAACGGGGATGATTCCTCTGCAAAGTTTGGAGCTCGTATCGTCACATCTCAGGTCTTGGGAAAATTTCGAAAATTCTTGGAATATTCCTTGAATAAAAGTTATCGTTGCAGATTTCTTATTTACATGTCGAAAGGGCTGCTGGATGCTCTACTACTTGAAGAGAAGCAAAAGAAAAAAATCTGCAACCATAACTTTCTTCAGATGCATCATGCCATGCTTTTCTTCCATACATGTCCCAAAAGTGAGGTGGGAGGCCAGCAATTCAGCCTCAAGTACGTGACCACGACCTCAGCCAGCGTCGGAGTTTGAATTTGTGACCATTGCCGACCACCAGTACTATCCGTACCGGTGGTCCGGATAATCACCTAGAAGCGGTTAAAGTGAAAATAAGTCCCAGAATACAGCATTTCCTGGTCTCGATGATTTAAGAATCTAAATCAGATACCTTTTTTACATCTCTGAGCGAAGCAGTGAGAAAATAGACGGATGGGAGGTATATGAAAACCGCGACGCGAGCATCAAAACTCACTGATCAGATCAGTGTTTGGGGTATTTCAGGCGCTGGAGGTTCCCAGAAAGTCTGGAAAAGCTATAGTACATAGATTCATGCTCAATACACTGATTGGCTATCATTATTCAACAGAGAAAACACAGACGAAGCTATCGATGCCTCCCGACTGTCAGAGCGTGACTATTCACCAAGTCAAGCGTCACGCTGTTACATCACGCTTCGACGACTCATTTCGAGGTATAAAGCTTCGTCACTCCTCTAAGTTGATAGCGGTCAGGCTAGACTACTACATACATGGTATATTCATGTACTACAGCTTTCCCAGATTTTCTGGGAACCTCCAGCGCCTGAAATACCCCAAACACTGATCTGATCAGTGAGTTTTGATGCTCGCGTCGCGGTTTTCATATACCTCCCATCCGTCTATTTTCTCACTGCTTCGCTCAGAGATGTAAAAAAGGTATCTGATTTAGATTCTTAAATCATCGAGACCGGGAAATGCTGTATTCTGGGACTTATTTTCACTTTAACCACTTCTAGGTGATTATCCGGACCACCGGTACGGATAGTACTATTCAGGACCCCATGTTATGCGTCACGTGAACATGGACTATTGATCACTGATCAGGCAAACCCAAACCGTCGAATAAAAAAGTCACGTCGATTTTGTTTGTTACTCTTTGGCGCAAGATAATTTCGCTTTAACTGTGGTCGGGCTGTTTTCTCTTGACCACCACCACCACCGACATTTTGTGAGTTAATTATCTTGTCTCAGCATGGTCAACCAACTAACGCGCGGTATCTCTCAAGCGCACTTCTCAATCCTTGCAGTACCGATAGGATGCAGTCGTTACCACTGTTGCTCTCGCATACGAACAGCAGCCATGGACTTGCGCCCTCCCCACCTATATCCCACCCCGGCGCATCGTATTCCCTTGACAATGAGACGTGCTACATCCAAACCCTGCCCACCGAGATCCTACGTTTAATCTTTAACTTTCTTGACCCCGGCGACGTCTTCGACCCGTCTGCTGCCCAATGGGTCGTGAGGCGTGTTTGTCAACAATGGTCCCACGTCGCGGCAGCGTGCCATGACCTCTGGAGTTGTATTACAGTCACGGTCTCCTCCGCAGTCTGGTGTCCCAACTCTATTCGCCGCTTGCGTGAGGTCGTATTTCGCTCTGGAGACCGCCCTTTACACGTCACATTCGATATGACCAGTCGCGACCGGAACGGAACCCTCATCCTCTCGTTTTTCGAAGAGAGGGCCCTGCAGCTCTTGGCTGTACTTACAAACCTCTCCGACCGCTGGGTCTCTGTAGACCTTCGTGGGCTCGTAACGAGCTGCGCGAAGGCCCTTGATGCGGTTACGGGGAAGTTGTCACAACTCGAAGTGCTTCATATCGATTGCGACGCCAATGTAGAGGAGGATATCCATGCCTTTGACGATGCTCCTTGTCTGCGCACAGCTTGCATTGGCAACGCCCCAATGCATGTAATGAATACCCGCTCGTTGGTGTCCCTCGCTACCCCGTCAGATTTGACCACCGACATGCTTAGCGAGTGTCCAAAACTAGAGCAACTGACGGCATACCTCATTGCACCATCGTCAAGCTTTGATGGAAGCTGCAAATTGTCAATGGAGAGCATCACGCATCTCAGTCTTACAGATGATCTCTCGTTGATGTACCTCGATCTGCCCAACCTAGTTGAGCTCGAGCTCGCGGAAGCTGGAGCACACTGCGCGCTCACTGTAACCGACCTTTTCGAACGTTCCCGCTGTCCACTCCGGAAGTTGAGTCTTCCTGTTTACCGTGGCGGCATTCCTCCATTGGTGGCGATACTCCGCCGTATACCGAACGTGGAGGAAGTTGTCATCGAGTTCGATACCTTGTTTCGGTTTGACGAAGCTGAAGCGGAGCGAAGAGGGGTTCATATCGCTTTGCAATTGTTGTATGACTTCATTTGTGTTACACGAACGTCGCTCCCTTATACCTCCCTTCGCCTCACCCAGTTCCGCCTGTCCTTCAAGTTCTTAAATATCTTACAAGCGAATCTCCTGCACTACACCTTTTGCAGTCGAAATCGTGTACAGGATTTCCTGCTTGAAGGCAATACCCTCTCTTTCAAGGGGGGCTTTCGAATTATGTAATCAAATTAGTAGGAAATGTGTTTAGTACCACACTTGTATTTTATCCATATCCTATCCATAGCTATTGCCATCTGTACCATAGGCTTGACTAACTCATATGTACAATAAATGATTTTATCTGCTTTGTGATAGTTGCAACAACCGAGACATGTTTGATGGGGAAGGGTAGCGAAGTTACAGATTTACACGGCGAGAACGCGCTGATGAGACTCGTTCTGTTCAATACCCATACTGAAAGCTCGCTATTGAAAAGTCCGTCCATGGACAGCGGAGAAGTCACGCACTTCCTGCAACAGCTGGCACAATTCCGGTCCAGGGAGTAAGTAGTACTCGGTAATGACCATTTAAACGAATAGGAAGTCGAGAGGAACGTTGTGTGCACGGAGTAGAAGTGTGCGGACTTGTCGATGACAAGGGTGATGTGTTTGTTCTCCAAGCATCAATGGCAGCAGATCAGAGGACTCGAGTGGCCATATACAAGCGTGAGGAGCGTCGATGGCATTTCGTTTGTACCAACAAGGCGGAGGTTGATGCATTTGTGCCAGGCTTGAAGATGGGAGGGATATGTCATGTCGACGTGTTCTGTATAAGTGTTAGTTTCCTTCTTGTCGTGTGATGTTCTGACAAGTCGTGAAAGTCAAGATTCACATCCGGGGCATGGCACATGTGCGAATCGCGCATCATGTCAAAATCAACGAGTCGATAACTCTGCTCCGCGTTGCAGAACGTTGCGTTCCGGAACGGCGATTCCTCGTTTCATCGGACTTGCCTACGCGAAAACAAAGAGAGGTGAAGAAATTGGCTGTCTCATGACGGAATTGTCTGGTTCCTCTCCAGATTGCGCTTTCAACCTGTTGACGCGGTCAGAAAAGTGCGTTGGTCGTTGCAATACATACATACTTGTTCGTCATCTCACCGTTCTGCTTAGGGCGACTATCCTCAACCACCTTCAGGCTCTTCATACAGAAAGCCTTCTCCACGCTGATTTCGCTTGGAGGTCCGCCATTCCTTTGTACTTGCCGGCTTCGCGATGCAAACGGTCGGCGTCGCCAAACTTGAAAGCAATATCATACTCGTAGCGCGCGCCGTCTTCATCGACCATGTAGCCGCTATAAACGCTCGAGTTCCCAGTAGCGTGAATGCATTCGGTGATAATCATGTCGTCAAAGGACAGTGGCACAATGGGCAAGGCGTCAGCGTCGTAGTAGATCTCATCGTCCTCAATCTCAGCAATACGATCAAACATTTTTGGAGCTACGAATTGCGCGTCGACGCGAAAGCTAGCCATAGGTACAAGCGCGATGGTTGTGGTGGTTGGAACGAAGGCTGCAGTTTTTTCCCTGGCTGCAGTCACCGGGCCGATTACCGAGGCATCGCGCCACGTCCCAAACGCGCTTGAAATTCAACCACCATGGTGAGGCCCAGCAAGACAACGATGCGGTTCAATGTCGCTCGGAGCGCAGACTATTACGCTCAACACATGAGCTCAGCGAGGAGAACTCGAGGCGCTGCGCCGGAAATTTCCCGTCATTTGACATCTAGGCTACAGACTTCTCTACATGTACATACGCGCGAATGCCACACGCGATGGATGCACCGGTTGGCGTCATATCAAAGTTTTGACTAGCTTCCACTGTACTGTGTAGACCAGTCTGTGAGTTACGTGATGCCCCGATACCAGGACTGAACGTTACTCGCGATTTTGGTCTCGTTTTCATTTACAGCGGTCCTGCGGGTTCTGAAGAGGGTGTGCAAGTTTCTGATAACCACAGTGGCTTATGGACACGCCCATCTAAGGGACAAGGAACCTTGAGAGCCTCTGCACTTCCTCTCGATTGACTCTTTACTTTTGCGCTTCCTACAAATTCTCAAGGCGGAGTAAAAGGTATGCCAATGCTCGTCACACAGGTGTAACATTTAGTTCATCCGAGTGGCAGATGCAACGTCGTCGAACTACTTGCCTCAGAGTGTACAGTAGTGTCACCGCCTTGTCGCATCGAACCTAGTTTGACCGAGGTCCGTTCAACTTATTTTTAAGCCATAAGGATTCAAGCCTTCACAGTGACACTACCATCTTTCGGCTCGGTATCCGACGACGAGACGGTGTCTGAATGGCGTGAGGATAGCTTCAAGTCTTCTGTTGAACGGTCAAAGAGTCAGTTAGATAAGTTTAACAACTTGCACAGCATATTGTACAAAGTTATCACTAACCAAGCTAGAGCGCAATGAACAACAGGAAATCGACACATCTCACAGCAGCTCAAACAAGGCGCTGATCGTTCGGATATACGGGAGCACCTCGTCCCTGCCTGACTACGTTGATCCGTCCCTTCTAAGCCCGGTGTTTATATGGTACGTGGCGCAACAGAGTATCGCTCTTTGAACATTACGCTCAGAAAATGCTTCTCGTCAGTTCGATACAGAATCATGGTACTTGAAAGAGACGCCCGAAGCACGGCGTCAACTACCGGTAAGTTTGGAGAAATGTTGAGGTCGCTGTCTTGATTGAAATTAGGACGTGCGCCCCAACGTCTCGATCACAATTAAAACACATTGCGCCTAAGGGGCTCTTACATTGGTGATGTGATTGGAGGCGGCGAGTCGGGGTGGCCTTATCGTAGAAGATGACCTTGACTTCAAGTAGGGTTGAAGGATCCGGAAAAAAAGGTCCCTTTTAAGGTTGCTCATGTTACCAAGGTTGCTGCGCGACAATCAGCTTTACAGGAAGGGTGAAAGCACCTCAACACACCACAGGATACCCTGTACTTTTTGGCTGTGACGATACCGAAAGGTCAAGGTTCCTAAACCGGCCATGAAGGTGGCGAATCTCAATATTTTGTTCACTGTTAGGGCAGGTTGACGGAGGGAGCCACGAACGACCACCAATCAGAAGAGGGGAAACCAACGCCACTAGCAGGGCGGTTGGCGAATAACCGGTCTCGGGCGTGCGATTCTTTCCGGGCACTTTTTTCTGATTGGCTTGCTAGAATTTCCTTTTCCGTCCCCCCTCATTCTACCCTAGGATCCCGGATTGACAAGCGAGTGAAATCGAAACCCATCCTGGCTCAGGTGCCTCGACTATACAATGGCCGCATTTCCTTCCGAAGTTCCGCGGTAAGGTTCGATGAAATTCTAGCAACCTCGCTCTTGCAACGTTCAACTTCTTACGTCCGGATTGCGTCCGTCCATAAAAGTGATGTAGCTCTCTGACAGCTGGCATTTTACTTCTCTACCCAGAACCATCACCGAACTTGTGAGCTTTCGAGTTCCACCGCTATGCCCTTCTCACCATTGATTGAAATGCGTTTTACAGGTTCTCCTTGATAGCGTGCTTTGAATTGACGAACTCAAAATGCATCTTGTCGCGTCCGAAGCGCGCCAATACCATGCTGCATGCAGGTCCATTCAATTTGCCAGCGATCCCCTCAAGGACCGTGCACAATCAGCCATGCAACGACTGCCAGTCGAGGTCTTGGAGACCATCTTCTTTCAGATCCATTGTCCGGACGATTACTTCTCGGTGGAAACCCAACCTCAATGGGTGCTGAGACAGGTGTGCCGCTTTTGGCGCGCCGTGTCCGCATCTAGTCCCAGGCTCTGGAGAGAGCTCTGGATAGTCGCGTCCGCGGCAGACAAACTTCGCGACCCCGGCGCGTTGCTGCGCCTAGCGTTGTCCTATACGCAGGAGATAGACTTGTTCATCACATTCGACATGAGCGATGCCACGCACGGTGTTGCCAATCGGGCTTTGTCCTTGCTGGAGCTGCTTATCGCACGAAGTGAGCAGTGGGGTACTGTTCGCTTCGTAGGTCTCGATGCAGCTTGTACGCGAGCACTCAGCAGCGTTCAGGGTAGCCGTTTTCCTCAACTTCGGGAGCTGTTCATCGACTCGACGCCAGATGCACGAACCCATGACGAGATCGCTGCGTTTGCGAAAGCGCCGTTGCTCGAGAGGTTGTACGTGAATTGGATTCGCATGAACTGCCAGGCTCTACACGATCGCCTCACTCGATTCAGCGTGACGGGCTCGACGTACAGCTCGTCGTTGGTCAACGTGTTACGCGAATGTCCCCGCCTCGAGCAGCTGACGTTGGAGAACAGGGCGTTTGCGTCTTCGTCTGCCAGCCGCGTCGAATCAGACACTCTCAAGGAGCTCACTCTTTTGAGCGCGCCCTCCGATTTAAACCTCGTTCATCTCCCAAACCTCCGCTATCTTGACATTGGCGCGTCCGAGCTAACGCCCATCCTTCCCTCCATCCTCGACTTGCTCAAATATTCCCAATGCCCACTGGTCGACCTCCGACTTGTCAACTGCGATCTGTCCGTGGGCAACTTGCGAGATGTCTTGGAGTTGGTGCCACTCCTCGAAAACCTGGAAATCAGGTTTCAAAATATCGTATCCGACTCTGAAGTGGTCTTCTTTGCCAACGTTGACAAGGCCTTGACGTCGTTGATGTTGGCTCTAGGAGAAATGACGGGTCAACTGGTATTTTCTCTTGTCCCAAGGCTTCGCATCCTCGACATCAGCGTGGCGTTGGACTGTGCGATGGGATCAGACTTTACCTTTCATAAATCAGGGCAGGTCGCCAAGATGCTTCGACGCAGACATGAACAGAACCGCATGGTGGTGAACTGGTATTTCGAAGGAGACTCTATGTTTGAAGGATGTTGGTGATGATGGACGCTGGGATTTTCCTATACAAAGTGTGACGAGCTGCGGGGAGGATGGAGTTGAGACCGGACGAAAGCAACCTGCGTGTTGAGTAGTATTTAACCTGCCCTTATGAGCATCTACAGTGCATCCTATGTTCAAAGTATATATATTTCCTGCCCCCTCAAATATTGAAGTAGTTCACATCGATTTCATAGTGGTCGCGGCTATTGATTAACGTCAAAGTCAGGAGTCAGTAGACGGAGAAAGAAGTATTAATAGCATCCCAGCGATTGTCGGTTCAGCTGAGTCGTGAGTACATCTAGAGGAAAGCGCAACCGTACTCAGAGCTTTAATTCCACGGAGTGTTTACAACTATCACCACATTCACACCGGGTCAGACCGTGCACACTCACACTCGGGGGGTGCACACGCACACCCGGGCACACTGCCGTGCGATGAAGATGCCAAAATTGGTAATTGATCTGTGGCGCCGGTTAGGGTTAGGTTAGGTTAGGGTGAGTTGGTGACTCCGCGCGCGCTAGCGCGCCCAACACTTAGGCTTCGGGTATCCGAAGCCTAAGTGTTGCAGGTTAGGAAAGGGTTAGGGTTTGTGGTTAGGGGGGTTAGGGGCGGTTAGTGGTGAATATATATCTTCTCAAGTGGGGCGGGATGAGGAGCGCGTGGTGAAAATATCAGCATGGTGTACAAATAATTGCCATGTGTTCACATGCACTACTATGGGTGTGCACCCCCCAGTGTGAGTGTGCGCGCTGTGAGCCGGTATGAATGTGGTGATAGTTGTATATACTCAATTCCACGGGAGGTGTCTTGAAGGCCTCGAGTTTTCCTTACAGCTGGTTTATTCGACGTTTTGTGGGCTTCCTGGTCTTCGACTTGCTCCCGCTGGGCACTGGGCGTTTACTCTTGTTGGAACTTGAAGCTACTTGGAGCGCTGGATGGAACGGCGGCTGTGGATTGTAAGGCACAAATCCAACAGAGTGAAACCGTGCTATATTCGAGTGCTACTACACGTTAGTTGACGAGGCCGTGGATTCTTGCTCTTGTTTATCCTCACTTTCAGTCTTGGTCGGTATTTGAGATTCACCCGTCGGCTGGTCTGTTGTACACAACTGCAAATACCGGGATTCCCGACCGCCATCTAATCAGCGACTCGTCACCCTACTACCCATGCGGCACTCACGTTGTACCTGTCCACCTACGTGGCGCAAAAACCAAGATGATGCTCTTAATGCTCTAGCTGTTAATCGCCACCGGCGGTCTCTTTCCTTAACTGTCGCGCAATGTCGTCTTTTCTGTATCTGCCACCATCTATAGTAAGGCGCGCACGACACTCCAGAAAGTACGCGAATCGCGCGGCGAATGACTCCAGGGAATACTCAGATGATCAAGTGTATAACGCAGCGATAGTACCAGGAGGCTTGATCGGTTTCATTCATAAACAAGCAAGTTTCTCACCCAGAGCTCCTGAACAGCCTGGTATTACGAGTCTAGCGGCAGGATGGATCACATCATCGTACTGATCAATCTCCGCCGGGGCGTGTCAAGCTTGACCGTGTCATAGGCCGGTCAACGACTGTATAAATAATGAGAGGTAAGTAGCAGCTATATCGCCCTATATGTTGATGATTTCACCCATGCTCTTCCTCGCAATAGTCTCTGCGTCTCTCCTTTTGTCTTCGTCGGCGAGTAGCGACGTCTGTGGTACAATCGAAGCCGCGATATCTAGCTCTAGCAGTGTTTATTATCCTGGTACGTGCATGGAAAGAATCGCGTCGCGTATGCTTACCAGTATGCTTTAAGGATCGGCAAACTACACTCGAGATATCTCGCACTGGTCTGCAGCGAATTCTCAGCCCTCTCTACGCAGTGTTGAACCTGGGTCAGCAGAGGACGTCGGAGTTATTGTAAGCTCCTTGGCTTCCTTCACTGGATGCAAGGAACTGATTCTCGTTATTCGAGCTTCAAATCCTAGGCGAGACCAGGACCAAGTTCGGCGTAAGTCGCTTCAAATATTAGCGTCAGCCTTCCGTAATGTAAGATATCTACAGGTGAAAGGGGGCGGTCATACTGCGAATCCCGGATTTTCTGATACACCAGGCGTCCAAATCGCAATGTACCGGTTTTCGCAAGTTGAGTACGACGCTTCGACGCAGACCGTCGCCATCGGGACTGGACTGGTTTGGGACGACGTATATGCGGCCCTCGACCCGCTCGGCGTCAATGTCGTGGGAGGGAGATTAGCTGGCGTCGGCGTCGCCGGATTCGCTCTTGGTGGAGGTCAGTCGATACATCCCAACTATGGCCATCCACTTATTTGTGAAATAGGTTACTCTTGGCTCACCAATCAACATGGGCTGACAATTGATACCATCGTGGAAATCGAGCTCGTCACGCCTAACGGCAGTGTCTCGCGCATCACGCAACACTGGTCAGATCCTGCACTGTTCTTTGCTCTAAAGGTACTAGCTTCTTCCACTCTTTTAACTTTTGTGTTCGTATTGATATACCCTCGGTGACAGGGCACCCAGAATAACTTTGTGAGAACCCTTTTTTAGTATTGCTGGTATTACAAAAAGTTCTGACGGCAGCTATCTAGGGCATCGTGACCGAGCTCGTTCTCAAGGCGTTTCCCCAAGGTCCTGTCTGGGTACGCGCATGTTAACTCTCCTCATCACTCACCCTTCTTAATTATCGTGGTGCTATAGGGCGGTCTCAGATTCTTCGCTGCTGATCAAGCGGATGCCTTGAAGAACGCCACAGTGCGCTTCGCGCATGAAGTGACGGATCCTAAAGCCGGACTCATCACTGCGTTCAATTACGCTCAAGGGCAGGTGAGTTGCAATGCCTATCACCCAAATATGAGGCGCTGGAGAATTCTGATTTGTAGATGAGTCCGGCTGTGTTCCTGTTTTACGAGGTGAATTCCTTCGCTCGTACATGCATAGAAGTCTAACCATGTTTTTAGAGCTGCATTCGGGACGGCTTCGATAGCGGACTATTCCTCATCTGTGATTGAAGCCAACATCAACGAAACACTGGTGCGAAGCGTCTTCTTCATGTCCTGATTATGACTGACGGGAACATTAGTTCTGGGGAGAACGTCTCTCTGCGATAGATCCAGACACGCTCCTCGCTTACAACATCGAACCCTTCCTCCCCAGCCTGTTCTCGCACAACACGGGCCCGACAGCGTTTCCGCCCTCCCGAGATGTTGCTCTGTTTCCCCACAACTTGGCCCTTCTTTGGTCGTCGAACACTACTGATAACGTGTTCGTGGATGCCACTCGACAAAGTATAGGTCAGATCGTCGGCGCGGCGGTCGCGGATGGACAGAACATTGTTGCGGAGGCAGCTGTGTACCCCAACTATGCGTTGTTTGATACGCCTGTGGAAAGGATCTTTGGAGACAATCTGCCCAAGTTGAGGGAGATCAAGTCGTTGGTTGATCCTTCGAATGTTATGGGTTTGGCGGGCGGTTTCAAATTGTAGTAGAGCCACGGCCAGACTAGATGAATCAGACCACGGACTACATAGTGAACGATGTGCTTGCGTATATGTAGCATGAATTCCAACCAGGTGGGTACCTAGTATACAAGTATGATGGTTGACTCAATTGAAGCTATGAACTTGAGAAATACGACTAGACAAAAGTCGCCCCCAACCTCGTCCTCCCCAACATGCTCCACCTTGAGTTCCTTCCTGGTGCTGCTGAACTTGCGGCTGAACCACTTCTTCTTGTCTTTCGAGCTCGCCTTCCGCTGCTCGGCGACGACACTACTGTTATGCGCTCAGATGTCTTTCTTCAGACGCTTGCGTGATTCCATGGATGAACAGAAGCAGCCTACAAGCATTTCTTAACGACATTGATCAACATGATACGCTCGCGGATGTCCTACAAATAACTCTTCGCATAAATGTGTGCATAAAAAAACCTGTGTAGTACAGTGTAGTATGTATCACCATAAGTAAATTTCACTCACAACTGAACCTCCGCCCAGTCTCACAGTTTCAACTCCACCTGAAGCGAACCAACATACGCCCCCACTACTTTCACTTCTGGTACAAGCAAAAACTCAGCGGCGCAAGGATGCCTAAAAATCAGATTAGACACCAGCCTGTCCTGCCTGTCCCTCATTTTGGCATGAATAGCGGGGAAAGGAAGCACAAGGACATCATCAGAACGCAAGATGTCGCCATTACGATACTCTGGTTTGTAGCGGAAGATTGACCGTGGGTCGTCAAGTATCTCTGTGGGGGGCGGTACGGGTAAACCCAGTGCTTCGTAGCCTGCTGTCAGGCGCGCGATGGCAAGTGCTTCCACCTCTTCTTGGTATTGCAGGACGGCGGCTTCGATAGACGGGAGAGCGGCCGACCATTTCTCCGTGTCAAATACAGTGTAGCCGGTCAAATCGACAGACTCGGGAAGTGGATATACTGTCTCTTTCCAGAGCGCTTCCACAAAGGGATAAGAGAAAAAGGTCTTCCAAGAAGGAAAGAGGTCGGGTTTACAGTGCGATCCACGCATTTCCAAATACCGGGGGTAAAGAGCAAGTCGGCGCCGGCGGGTACGCTCGTCAAAGAGATTTCTGTACATATCCTGCAGAAGAGGACCTTCGATTCTGCGCCAAACTAATAGGATAGGTTCAGCGCCGAGCAACGTAGGAAGATCAAGCTATGTACTCAACTTGTTTCGGTCAATTTCCGTGGCTGTTGGACACGGCTATTGTAATCCCAAAAGCTCATTGAAAGACTTGGCGACGAGATCAGTCTATGCGATAATATAGAAACATTGTATTCACATACCTTTCCTCTGCCCACCCCAGCGCAAAAAGACGTTCTTTGATTTGGCGCGCGCGTTCTTTTTGGTTTTCAGCATCGTTTCCATCCTTTGCATCGCTTTCCTCATCAAGCCAATCGTAAATATTCTTGGCGTCCTTTACGTGAAGATACATCTCTCAGTGACGCTAGGAAGACACGCAAAACATACGTACCTCAGCAATGTCCGCCTTCAGAGCTAGCCGCTTCGCCACAAAGTCATCGACGTCTTGTTGGTTCATCTGCTCAAGTTTGTCGGACAACTTTTTAATTCCTCGAGGGATCCTAGAACCTTCGTCGCTAGAGTATGAACCAGGAAGTGTAAAGGGTTCTGTAACCTTGGCGCACTCTTCCGCTGCAGGGTGCAAAGCGGCGAGTAATTTGATGAGTTTCAGTGGGGTGGTCCTCCTAATCATGGGAAGGTGATCAGCACGCTTGGCCAATCAAAGGGAAACGACGAACGTGGCGGATCGGCAGGATGTGCACAGTCTCGCGCAGTTACCCCAGTTCATTCTTTGTAGATTAGTTCGGTCGCATTTCTGATAGTCTATCAGTGAGAAAACCCGGATAGTATACTGAAAACGCACATGGCCATGACAGTTCTTGTCGAACATCAGCACGATGTATTGCCGTTCTGTGATGTCCTGCGCCTTAAGATCAGGCATGCCTAGACGGAGACGCGACTGCTTCCAAACACTGTCCGTCGATAGAAGGAGCTCCCGGTATTCACGGTTTGTGCGTGACATCAGCATCAGAATCTGAGGATGCAGCAATTCAAAAATCTGAACAGCGTCAGTACGGTGCACCGAAGGAAAGCGCGTAACCGCACTTCGAGCTTTAATTCCACGGGAAGTATCTTGAAGTCCTCGAGTTTTCCTTGCAGCTGGTTTTTTCGACGTTTTGCGGGCTTCCTGGGCTGGGACTTGCACCCGCTGGGCGCTGGGCGTTTACGACCTGCGAGCTTCTTAGAACTTGAAGCCTTGGATGGAACGTCGGCTGCGTATCGTAAGGCGCAGATCCAACCAAACTAAACTGTGCTACCTTCATCGTCGGATTCGGGCTGTTCTACTCCAAGTTCGAATTAGCGGACGAGAATATAACACAATTATACTCTTACCTTCGTACAAGTTATCTGATTCGTCATCACTTTCAGCATATGTCTTAAGAGCCTTGACCTCCGTCAAGCGCTGTCCTGTTGACATGTTGGTGGTCAAAGTCAAAGCTTGAGATGAGGCTGGGTCATCCGTAAAATTTAATCTGACGATCGTCACACTCACATCACGTGACGTTCAGTAACGCGCCACAGGTACGCGACACTGAATCTGAGGATACATAAGCTGGAAGTCGTATCATACACAAATATAATTAGCTCAACAGATACAAGAGCTACAACAACCTAATCCGATGGCGACAATTTCGCTACTGCGTCACTAACACTAGTACCCTCTGCCAATTTCAACTCGACATGCAATCCTCGACCACCTACCACGCCTGGCTCCTCGAGCGTCATGGACTCTTCTATGCGTGGAAGACGAGTATACGCCTCCTTGAACCTGTCCCTGATTTCACGATGGATGGCAGGGAACGGCAAGATGATTTTATCCCTCATGTATGCCCATGATGAGTAGCAGAACAACGACCGTGGGTCATCGAATATATCTGCGGGGCATGGGACCGGCAAGCTCTTCGCTTCATAGGCAGCCGCGAGGCGCGAAATGGCCAGTGCTTCCAATTCCTGCTGATAGCGAAGGACATCCGCTTGAATGTCAGGAAGGGCAGCTACCCATTTCGCGTCATCGTAGACCACAAAATTACCCACATCAATAGAGTCTGGGAGAGGATCTACTGTCTCTTCCCACAAGTCTTTGACAGAGGGGAATTCCAAGAAAGTTCTGAGGGAGGGAAAGAGGTCCGGCGTGGCATGGGACTCGAGCATTTCTTGATACTTTGGCTTCAGAGCGGTGCTGCGATGGCGGTTGCGCGCATAAAGCAGATCGGGATACATGTCCTGTAGAAGTGGATCCTTAATTCGTCGCCAAACTAGTTGGCAAAGGTCAAATGGGAATGATAAAAAACTGAATGCCCGATGAACTTGCATCAGTTAATCTCCTTGGTTGACCAACACGGGGATTGTAATGCCAGGCGGTCATAGATAGGCTTCGAAACAAAGTTTGAATTGAGAAAATACAAAATGAATTCGGTTTACATACCTTTCCGCTGTCCATCCCAGCGCAAAAAGACGTTCCTCAATCTGTTCTTCGCGTGCCCGCTGATTGTCATAATCGTTTCCTTGTTTCGCAATGGATTCTTCGCGGATCCAATATTCTGGGCGTCCTTATTCATGCGTGAGTCACGGCTGCATGTTCCGAAAATGGGATTGATACCTTTGCGATACAAGCCTTGAGAGCCAGCCGCTTCTGCACAAAGCGAATCATGTCTAGAGCTGACATTTCCCAGAGTTTTTGAGACAATTTCGCTATGCCTCGAGGAATCATACCTGTACAGAAGAGATGTGAACTTGAGAAAATCTGTTCCATGTCATCTTGCATACCGTCTTGGCCTGTGTCCTTGGCGCAATCTTCTGCGCTAGGATGTAGAGATTCTATATACCTCCGAAAATTTCTCTTCGTCATCTTACTGTAGGAATACGGAGAGTCAGGACGGTAGAGCGAGAAGATAATGACGCACGTCGAACGTCGGCATGAAGCGCAGAGCCTCGCACAACTAATCCAATCCATGTCTTGGACATGCAATTGAGAGCAATCATCGCCTCTCCAATTCTACGAGAGATCAGGATGCATAAAGAAATGGAGAATGTAGCTAGCGACCTTCCCATGGCAAGCCTTGTCGAACATCAGCAGTATGTATTTTCGCTCTGTAATGTCCTTTGCTTCAAGATCTGGCATTCCGATGCGCAAGCGCGACTGCTTCCAGACGATGTCAGCCGAGATGAGAAAGTTGCGGTACTCCTGGTTTGTACGTGACATTAGGATGAGAACCTTGGGGTGGAGCATTTCGAAAATCTAGAATGAGTAGAGCGAACTATCACAAGCCAGCGGATGAGGCAACGACGGCCGGTCCGCACACAGAGCTCCAGTTCCACAGGAAGTTTCTTGAAGTCCTCCAATCTGCCCTGAAGTTGGTTCCTCCGCCGTTTCGAGGGCGGCTTGCCACTCTGAGTCGCGCGTTTACGCTTCTTGGGACTTAGTATAGTTAAGACTGCAACATCTTCTGCAAGTGGCCGAGTTTAAGCTATCCGAATTGAAGTCAAATGAAGTAAAATCTACCTTCGGACGCCTCCTCCGCTGGACCTATAGATCCTACATATTCTTGTCAATTTCTTTGACTATGGAACTAAAATTTAAAAGAAACTGCACAGAATCACGTGCCCTGTCTACGCCTCGGCTAATCCGATCGTAGGCTAATCGCGAACGACTCCTTCCTTCCTTCTGTCACTGCGACGCGATTCTGATGCCAGGAATGCCAAAGAGCATCGACAACAACACGGCGGTGACGATAGATATGACATACGTCTCTACTATTCTTACTGCATTCGTATTCAGCACGGACAAAGGCATTACTACACCTCGCGACTGCAGTTATTCGAAGCGTCGTCTAGGCGCTACAGAGGCTATGGCGTTTCAATTTTTGCGAATCTACAGAATCGAGAGCTCTGACAAGAATTTCCGACAATGAAAAGGACACGGTACCAACTTCACAGGCCCCGGCTCTATCGCTGCGCCCTCAGTCCTCACACACCACGATGACCTGAATCGCAACCTTAAAGAGGTCTCTAGTAGGCGCATCATCGGCGGCTCCGTACTAACCGTGGTTACCCCAAGGCGGAACCGAAGCCACATAAGTCAATGAAGACTTTACCGATCCCAGCGTCCTGGAGACCTTCAAGGGAGAAAAAGGTTTGGTCAACAAAGAGTAGCTCAATTTTGGGCCGTTGTCCCTTTCCTGCGAGACTGGGCTTTGAATATGATGAGGGCTAAGTGCCAAGGATATAGCGATGGAGATGAGGAATGTTTTCTGGAACCGAGTTCCGGAGATGGTTGTTTTTGAGGTGTGTACCACGAAGGATGTAGTTTCGAAGTATTTCAGGATATCTTTAAAGACGTTGTAGTCTACAAAGGCGTGCTTCATTCTCTCCGATCACGTTCCTCGTTGGTGTATCCCCTTATGAGCTCTAATATCTATGTCAGATTGTGGTATTACAAACTCGAAAATGCAACTCTGTGTGGCGTACATTTACCCCTTGCTCTGTTTGATCCGAGACAGCGATTTCTTCCTCCGACAACGTAGACGGCGATCGTAGTTCGCGTGTGGATTCTACAGTGCGTCCTTTTACTCAAAGCGCTCCGCATCTTCGACCATATTTGCTATCTCATCCTCGGTTGGCGGTGGTATCTCGGGAAAGGGCATTAGGGCGCTTGTATATCTACAGTAACTTCATGAGGACATGGCATGAAAAGAGCTGAATAACTAACTTATTTGCAACACCCACGGTGACGTTCAGCGCGAGTCCGCTGTCATCGACAGCAATTGCAACATTGACTTCAGTTGGGACGCCGAGACTCAGCCCAAGCGAGGGAACTTCCACAGAGCCCACGAAGATGCTCTCATTGGCAAATAACACGTCGCTCATACCGCGACTCACGCCTAGGAATACATTGACTGGGTTGCTCGTCAGAATAACGCTGGTCCAGAGTCAGTCAAGGTAATATCACTAAAAGCTTCGTAAGACGAACCTTCGTGCACTACGAATGGGATACACCGCGTTCCTTGTCAAGACTTGAACAAGGGTTCCGTCCTTAGTCTCAACACCAATGGGGAACGGGAGGATGGACATGACACACATGAGGTCTTCAGAGCCGGAGTGCCAAATGGCTGCTCGTAGCGCCGCACCTCGGACGATGACTTCCTCTGGTGGGATGTCGTTGACTATTTTAGAAGGAAAGAGGTCCTCCAAAATGCGGATCACGTCGTTCATAGCGGTGCTATTGGACTCGCCGGCTACGATGACCTTGGACAAAAACGTCAAGCGTGACCACAAGCAGGAAAAACTGGAAAGTTCACCTTCATAACACGAGCCGGCTCAAGCTCCACCAGGCGTAGGAGGTTGATGACTGCTGCTTCGTCCAGCTCCTTGGAATCGATCAAATCCGAAACGAGGACCTCAACGACAGCGTCCTCATACAAGATGACCTCTAGATGAATACCGGCCTTATCGACATTAACAACTAGAATATGACAATCAACGACGGCGTATGATTCGTCCTCCAGGTCGTACGCCACTACGGCTGCAGTGCCCTCATTCACGACGCGCAGGACTTCTAGGCCCGCAGCGAAGCCGATGGTTTGGATGGCGTGTCGTTGATGATCGTTGAAATCTACCAATGAAGGTGAGTATGTGACGGAATTGGAGGAACTTGGACGTACTTACAGCTCGGTACGGTGACGATAGCCTGGGAGACCGGTCCCCCGACCCACTCCTCGCAACCTGGCGGAGATGAGAGAATAAGAGGGTGAAGAGCTCTAACGGTGTCTACGACTTGTTAAGTACACGATGACCTAGGTATAATTTGGCTTACGAGGTGATAATTTCGCTCACCTACACTGACTGCGAAGTAGCCATGGTCTCCTGCACTTCGAGTAAGGCGGCTACGAATTCATCAGTCTTCTCCTGTCGAGAAACATGAAACACGAATCTACCTGTCTTGGCTCAGCACCAGCTGAACGTGTTCGTCGTAAGGTGACGACGAGTCCTGCAAATCAACGAGATGTAGGAGGTTCCTAAGACCTTCCAGAGCCTCGTTGGGGCTTGAACACGTTTCATTTCCGACTCTAGTCGTACTTGGATCAGCACGAGCTGCACTGGCAGAAATAAGAATCTCACAGTATGCCTTCGCTCGTAAAGCACAGTGCTGATGAAATGGTCGTATGGTTGTTTTTATCAGGAATCAAACGGACACCGTGTCCTTTGCCTTGCGGCGCAATCCTTTGGGGACGGTATGAACATTCGATACTGACTGGAAGAATAAGGACTAACGCCATACGGACATGACTAGAAGGAAGGGATTCATAAGTGCAGCTTGGACGATATACGAATGCACACATACCTCAGTCCAAAATCTGGGCTGGTATATCAACGGGTTTTCTGCAAATTGTATTCAGACAAATACCTATTCCTATCACGGGTCCGTTGAGCCAGCCAGTCTCTAAAGCATTTGAAATTGTCAAACTAGCGATGAATAGAACAGGTAAGAGAACGAGGAAGGGAGGCGCCATTGGGCAAGAGAGACCGGCAGATGCCGAACTGATCCAAAACTTGATGATCCCTGTAACGATGTATCCGGGCAGTCCTTTCACTTGGTATTTCAGCTTGCATGGCGTCTCGATAGAGCCGTCTCAAAAGCCCTGTGACACCCAGTAAGAATGGGATGAGGCTGCGCGTCACATCACGTGACGGAAGTCCCGACGCGAGTTTCTGGCAAATTTTCGACTGCGTCACTTGCGTCTTACCACGATCACGGTCAACTGCGATTTATGCCTAACATACAGGCCTCCGCTACGAACAAGCGAGGCTCACTCTGGGCTACACGATACATGCTTTGCATTGTATAGTCCTGCTGCCAGTCTTTTGCGCTATTGATTTACAAACGGCGATCTGTATCTGAAGGCATAGTAGGGATAATATTCAAGCAGTGCGTGTAAGTACGTGATCCAACTCTTCCGTAGCTCTCTTGATAACAAGCTCCTTCTCCAGCGCACGACTTTCTCTAAAGGTCTCTGTCACTCGCAAACCTCTCCACGCCGTATCTTCCAAGGCTTCCCACCATTCTGAGGTGTATGGGTTTCCAGGTGCGCCCGCGTAACCCCAAGGCTTTGCGGTATACGGCTGGACCCAGGGATTCAGCACGATCCCGACTGACGGCGAGACGGGCCCAGTGAAATGTACAATGACCGGGTTGCTGCACTGGTGTCCGTCCTTGGCGTACGTGCCTTGACCCTGTGCATTATAGCGCACATCCAGCTCCTTCCAGTCACCGGCGAAATGCACGTTCAAGCAGTCCTGGTCCTTGAACGTTTTCTCCATCATGGCTTCTGCTGTGATCCCCAAGTCTTTGATGCGCAACCTAGCTTTCGCCAGATCAAGCAGCAAGACACCGGCGTTGAAATACCCCTCCTCCCCGATTCCCTCATGTCCGTCTGGGAATCCCGCGTCGCGTACAGCTCCGATTGCCCTTCCACCCAGATCTTCTTTCCAGAGCGACATAAGATTGTCCCGAACAAGTACATCCGCGTCGAGGTACAACGCCCTTTCGACTGGGAGCCGTTTGAGCAAATCTAGCTTTGCCCAAACTGGTCCTGATGCGAGAGATAGGTCCTCTTTGTCCTGCTTCAGAAAAATGTGAGTGATACCGGCTTTCCCTCCCGCGGCACGCATGACTGATTGACCAAGTTTTTCTCTCTCCATTTCAGATAGTCCGCAATCGTATATGTAGATCGTGCAACGTCCTTGAATATGTTTGATCGCACTGGATATAGCGACCGCCACAGGCATGGCATACTTGTCGTCCACTGCCAGGGCCAAATTCATGCCATATTCTGCCATATCGCAGTTAGCAGCTCTGGCATTGGCGGGAGATCGTATCTTACCGAAGCAATCCGCTATAGTCTCTTCCACCGTTTCCTGCCCCACTGACTGTTGTGTCAGAAAGCCGATCCTCATGGGTGTCAGTTTTCGAAGCACCAGTTGATAATTCTCCGCGTCCGATAATCTTTCAAACTCCCCCTCATGGAGACGGAGGAAGGCATCAATACCCCGTCTGGGATGCTCCATACCTCCCTCCTCCTCCGTTGGCCAGTGATAATCGTCGAAAATGACCACGGCTCCCTCCCTCGCTAAGCGCCAGACGAGCTCTCCGTCAAGCAGCGTGTCGTCTGCTCGATGAGAGCCGTCAATGTACACCCAGTCGAAACCGGGTTCTACTGCAGACATTTCTTCTTCGAGAAGTAACATCAGGGCGGGTACGCTGAAGGAACCGATAATCCGAAACGGCCTTCCTGTTAGCTCAAGGTTATGGCGCAGCTTCTCTTCACGGGCACGCCCATCGGCGGTCTGCATGAGATCAAAATGGTCGATTGCTGTCAAGCTACCGCCGTTCTGACAGAGTTCTGTCAAGAGGAATACTGCCGAGCGACCTTCCCACGAGCCGATCTCGAGGATGCGCGGTTCTGGTGTCTGGAGATGTTGAAAGAGGCGACGCCATGAGTCGATGTGGCCCGAGAACCAGTCTTGGGTCGGTGTGAAGCAATATTCTGGATGGGGAGACATGGCGGTTACTGGACAACACCAAAGCTGTGGCTCCGTGGGAGTGAGCGCCTCCTTTCAATTTAGCGTTCATGTGGAACGATACTTTATTTCTTACGCTGCGATCTGCAGCTGACTGCCTTACGGCCCCCGACTGCTTCAACCTTGAGCCTTTTGAATGGCAAAGCGCGCGCTTGCTATATCCTCGCTCTCTTCTCTCAGATCATTATCATTCGTGGCATCTTTCGGCCTTTGGAACGCGCGCTTGCTATCTCTTCTCTTGTAGATTACTGTCATTCTTGACGTATCTGCCCTCTGGAATTAGCTCGCTTGACGCTTTGGTCTCGCTTTTGGAGCCTTTTTCGCCTGCGCAGGTCGAAATAGCGCTTGGCGCACAGCTTCTCCCTTCATCTTCCCAGCGCTTCTTGTTTGGTACATATTCATGGGTCTCGACAACCTCGTCTCTTCAGTGCATCACGCCTACGATGTCTGAACTCGTTCTGATTACAGGAGGCTGCGGCTTTATCGTAAGTACCCAATGCTACACACGATGCCTTGCATTTCTTGACATGTCTTGTAGGGCTCTGCCGTGGCGCGTCGGCTTTCGCAGGGCGGCCGCCGGGTCCGAGTCGCCGATTTGCGTGGTCCATCTACCGACTTTCCGGAAGACATCGACTATCGTATTGGCGACCTCCGCGATGCAGCTTTTTGTGTTCAGGTTGTCGAAGGCTGCCATACCGTCCTGCATTTTGCTGCCAACATGGGTGGCATGGGTACGATTCATGCGACCAACGATATCCCGCTCTACACCGAAAACCACGCTATTACAATCCAAGTGCTTAATGCCTCTGTGGCGGCTGGCGTTAGTCGTTTCATGTATGCGTCCTCTGCGTGCGTATATCCGGAGCTACCTGCAGACCCTCACCTTGTCAATGGCGATGTCGTCCTCCGAGAGGATGATGTTTGGGCTAGAGGCACACCCCCTCGGCCGCAGGGACTCTACGGATTGGACAAATTGAATACCGAACTCGTCCTTGCTCAGTACACCGATAGGTTGCAGATCCGCATTGCCAGGTTTCATAACATCTTTGGTCCTGGCGGTGCTTGGTTCAACGGTCGCGAGAAGGCTCCTGCAGCGCTGCTCCGGAAAGCCCTTGTGGCGCGTCGGATGGTCGATCAAGATCCCAGCTTCAAACCGACGTTCGAGATTTGGGGTGACGGGGCGCAGCGCCGGTCGTTTTTGTACATCGAGGACTGCGTGGATGGGATCCTTGCGTTGATGGCCTCCGACTGCTTTGTGCCTGTCAATATTGGCTCGGATCGCGCAGTGTCCATCCAAGAACTTGCTGAGATGGCTCTTAATTGTGCTGCACTCACACCTAGGGATGTCCTCTTCGTATACGACGATGACAAACCCCTCGGTGTCTCGGCACGCAACTCTGACAACAGCTTTGCATGGGACCGTCTTCGCTGGGCTCCAAGACAGCGTCTGGAAGATGGCATGCGTACTACGTATACTTGGATGGCGCGCGAGCTCGATGGGCTTTGCGATAGTTCGTCGAGCAGCAACATCGGGTCGCATTCTTACGACGACCCGGCTTTGCTGCGGCGACTTAGTCAAAGTCAAGTTATCAATTTGCATCATTCCGTGACCTTTGCAATTCTCCTCCCGGTGACCTCTCGTACTTCAGCTCCTGGCGCGTCTTGCCTTGAGAACTTACATGGCTTCGTGGCGTCTCTGATGCAGACAACGCAAAAGAGCGCCTCGGCTTGACCAACTTCGATGTTTCCTTTTCTTTAAAGGTCTATATTCTTATCGATTATGATGACGACGTACTGCTCGAGACGCGATCTGGCATGACCGAGGTTGAGTATGCTTTCCGGGGGACGGGACTGCCTGTGAAGACCCTTGTGGGGTACCATGAACCCGGCCGCGTGTGCAGCTTGTGGCGTCAATGTGCTCGCAAGGCGTACGAGGACCCTACAAACACTTACTTCATCCTCCTAGGTGACGATGTTGAGTTGCTTACTGCCGGATGGATGTCCACCGTCCACGAACATTTTCAGCAGATTTCCAAGCAGACCGGGGCACCTTTGGGTTTCGGATGCGTCGCCTTTGAAGACGTCACCTTTCCTGGGATGCCCACCTTCCCCATTGTTCATCGCACTCATCTTGACATTTTTGGAGGCGATGTTATTCCTGATGTATTCGTTAACCAGGACGGTGATCCTTATCTGTTCCAACTTTATCGTCGATGGGGATGTGCGACCATGGTTGAAGGCATGAGGCTTCAAAACAACGTCGGCGGTAGCATTGCAGCGCGGTATGAAAAGCAGTGGACTGCTGGATGGACGCACGATATTCTCGACAGGGCTACCACTATCTCTCGAGGGTGGCTAAAGCGTCAAGGGTGCTCCATAGAACGCAAGATCACCATCGACGTGGTCGTTCCATCGTTTCGTGTCCAGATCGCTCTTCTCGAGCGTATCCTAGCCCTCAAGTCTTCATCCACGGTATCTACAATGTTCATCATCGTGATTGACGACCCAAAGTCTCCCAATACTGCCATCCTCGAGAAGAATCATGGGCATCTTCCAAACGTGCGGATTCGAGCGCACAGCGCCAATCTTGGCGCCTCTGCATCGCGCAATCGAGGACTACAGGAGTCTGCCGCCGAATGGGTTCTTTTCCTGGACGACGATGTTGAGCCAGAGCCGGATCTATTATACAAGGCAGAGGAATGTGTTCGTGCCCATCCTGAGGCAGCTGGCTTCGTCGGGAATGTTTTCTTTCCGAAAGCCGACACGATCTACACGTCCGCCATTCACCTCTCCAGCGTCACGTACTTTTGGAACATTGCGGAAAAAATCCCCAACGATCTTCCGTGGGGTGTCACTGCCAACTTGATGGTGCGCCGAAACAAGGATGGAGTGCTGTTTGACCTGCGCTTCCCAAAGACGGGCGGAGGGGAAGATATCGATTTTTGTATTCGTAAACGGAAGGACGACTTTGTCTTTTTCGCCGCCCCGGAGCTTCGCGTTGTTCATCCGTGGTGGCGGAATGGACGCCGAGATTATGGACGTTTCTATGGATGGGGCTTTGGTGACAGCAACCTTCTCAAGAAGTGGCGGGAGTTCACCTATCGCGATTATACACCCAACTCGGCCGAGTTCCTACTCATTTCTGTTATCATTGCGGTCACAGGTGTCGTCACTTGCCGACTAGACCTCGTCGTGTTTGCTCTGGAGCTTGCTCTCTCGACGGTGCTCGCCAATATAATGCACGACCTATATCGGCTTCTTTGGACTACGGCGTCGTTTGATTTTGACAAAATTCCTGGACGTCCTGATGAACGACAGCTAGTTAAAGGTCCCTCTAGGGTGATCGCGGTTGTTGAAAGTACAATCATACGCATGTTCAGCGAGGCGGGAAAGACTGTGGGGATTCTGACCAAGGGCGATTGGCGCCTCCTGGGGCGCCGATTTGATTGGTTCCTCGGGCGTTGGCACGATCTTCCGAAACGCAATGAGAGAAGGAACGGTGTCGAAAGGACGTCATTGATCATCTTACTGCTGTACGTCTCTATCTCATTTCAGACTGCTCGTACTGACCAAATTATAACAGTGCTTTAGTTCTCGGCTGTTCTTGAAGAAGTGGTCCAAGTTTGTTATTACATTGTCGCGCTATTGATTCAGGACGCATACGTAGAGTGATGTCCTATTGTACAGTACATGTTATCGATTCCAGTCAGTCCTACTTCAACGCTCGTGCGTGTCATACGTGCATTGGTACAATTTTACCAGTGAACAACTAGATGCTTTGTGGCGGTAGCTATCCTTCCGAGACCGTTCCACCTATCGCGCCCCGTGTTCTCCTTCTAGTAGGTGTTTTGATTTTCAGCAAAGCAGGGACCTCGAGTCACCTACTGCGGATATGACGGTTGAGGGTGGTATACGCAGTCTGCTGAGCCAGGCAGCAGCGGAATGCATAAGCTGCATCTCCTCTTGGTACTCGCGGACCGCCTCGTGTCTGGCGGGTAGAGTCGCTTCCCACTTCTCCTCGTCCCACCGCGGAATATCGCGTAGTTGTACGTTGTGCAATCCGTCTAGCTGAGTCCCAACGATAGACATATAGACACGCCACTTTGATTGCAACAACATAAAGAATCTTAAGCGGTTGCTGAATGAAAACTATGTGGCGCTGTTCTTGAGGGCATCTCAATCTTGGTCATCTGCAGCAACCATAAATTCTAACAGACTGCGGCGGACAACCATCTACGGCTAACATAGCTTCTCCTACATTCCATTGGATGGCATCAATCACTTCAATAAGCCTCGATGCCTGCAAGCTGCCTAGCCTTCCACGACAGGACGGGACGCTTGTCAGGAACTTGTCGAACAAGCCAAGCGGGATCAACGTCGTGTCCTTCTCGGACAGGAATGGGCCGTCTCACGGCGTGAGGAAGAGTACCATCATGGGTCTAACAGTCATTCCAGAAAATGAGCAGAACCAGAATACAAACACGTACGGAGTTCATCATATCCTCAAACAGTTTCAATTTGTACGCCAGAAGTTCGGGCGTGATAAGCGATGCGGGTTTATAGCACACATCTAAGTCCACAAATGAGGAGAAGCGGACTACGAGGAAGATGACCACTTACACGCGGCAATCCGTGCGTTACCGCTCGTGGGAGGTGTACCATAATGACAAACCCTGCGAGAGGCTTCTTTAAGCATAGGAAACACGCGAAATGGAAAGAGGCTTACCGGGAGTCCCACATAATAAGATCACCGGGGTGAGCACAGACTTTGTGCCACTCTGCGCCTGGACGCGACTCGAGCCACGCCATTTGCTCGTCAGTGAAATGGTGTGCTATATCTGTCGTAAGCGGAGTGTCGAAATTCCGACACCAGCAACGTACTATCATCGTCAGTCCATCCAGCAGCAGGCTTGTCCTTGTCGAAAACCTGAAAAAGCTCGGTATAATAATCCCTACTTCCCTTCAAGACCATGAGGCCGCCGTCTTCAGGTCCGTTCTCGTTGAGATTAATAATTCCCTGGACGCAGTGGAGATGCTTGCGAAGAGGACTCTGGTCTACATGAGGCCATCGTTTGCCGGCGGCGTCGCCAGGTTTAACGAGTCCGGGGATAGAGATATTGCACCCGTCGAACCCGACCATGAGCTCGTTCGTGTTCCAAAGCATCTCGAAGGGCTTAAGGAGCTCGGGCTCACTACGGAGATCCCACATAAACTGCTCGTGAGCGACACCATAGTTGTTGTAGAGTCCGCCTTTGTGACCGACGGGGAGATTGCTCATGTCCCAGGTCGACGGGTCTTCGCGCTGTAGAAGTATCAATTCCTGAGCAGAAGAGAGTAGTTATGACCTTACCTTGTATCCAAGCCCAAAGCTCTCGAGCCACGCATGCATTCTGGAAATGTACGCATCGCACTTGTCTTTGGCGAGGACGCCGGAGACAACAGCCCATCCTTGACGCGCCAGGTCGTCGCGGAAATCGCCATACTTAACATGAGGATCAAGCGTAGGGGTGAGAGGAGTGGGTTCCAATTGTACTGGGGCCATGGCGTTCGTTGGGGGAAGTATTGCGAAGAGACCCTCGATCTTATATCCGGCCGCTTATCGATAAGCTGTGCGTAAGAAATATGTAAATGGATGGCTATTAAGTCATCAGAGCCGTCAGCAGACCTCTGTAGTGTCATGTAGGTGCATTTCCATGAAAGCTAAGGTTTTATGAAGGCACTGAATTTGGTCTGATCCACGTTGTTGTTGGAAAGATTAGGGCAAACACTGTTGTACAGGTAGTATTCCAGTCCTGGAGACGTAATACAGTCTAGTGCGTAGATGAGCCACGAAGCTAGAAGGTCGTACATCTTCGCCGGCCGGAAGAGCTGGTGGTAATACTAAAAGGCAAACCGGTTTTTCAGGGACGCGAACCGAAGGACTAAGCAATTTTCCGAAGTTTTACCGAAGGTCCAGATATGTTTCTCACCTTCATGATATCGTTTTGTGAGATGAGGTCCTATCAAGCTGATATTAAGAGATATCAGAATACGAATTCCAATATAGGTAGTTGAACTTACTTGGTGCACCTCACTGTCCAGCGAGTGGAGGAAGGAAAGTCAGTCTGAGAAAGTTCAGCAGTTGTGGAGTAGATTACCAGGGAGAATAATAAGAGCCCTTGGGCTGGAGTTACGCTATGCTTAGCATCTAGCTGCATTTAGTTGCGCATCTGACACGGCACCAGCGTTTTGGTGTGCGCAAGTCAAGGCGACCCGTGTTGTGAATGTGTGTCACATTTAAACCTAGCGTCAGCAGCACCAGCTTGATTTAGACATGTACAGTACCTGTAGTAAGTACGTTAGTTGAGGAACGTCACGGACGTTCGATTCGAGCATGAGCCAACGAAGACCGACTTGGAGACTAACATAAGATGCAAAATGTGCCATGACAACGGCCCTCATTCGACGGACTCATTTTGTCTTCTCCCTTGCAAGCCTTCAACGTAGCTGTGCATGATTAGGAGATGTGGCGTTGTTTAATGAGCTTGTCACGATCACGTGTGTGTGTGAAATGTTTCTCCATGTCAATCCGAAGTTTTCCCGTGGAAGCAACGGAGTGTTATTCTTCGATTCTCATTCGAAAGATTCGTTTCTGCTTGGGGCCCTCATACATACAGCCAGTTTTAACCATGCACCTATCATTCACGCACGCTGTTGCAGTCCGTCTTGAACATCATTCTAGACGGTAAATGCTCATGATAGAACCGTGATAGAATGACATTCATCTGCAGATTGAGAGCAACAAACGGAAAAGCGCAAACAGAACGGCAGTCCTAAGTCAAAACGGTTTGGCGACCGTGATACTCGTGGCACTCTCTTCAGGCTTTCTCGAATAAAGACTCGACCTCTGCCAGATACTCGGCACTAAACCATGACCACTCGTTCCCAGACCATTCCCATTACACATGAGAGCGCGAGAAGGAACGTGAAGACTTTGGACCTGTAATTCAACGGGACATGCGCTGGGCGAGACACGCAAAAGAGGTGTCGGGCTAAGCGAGTTGGCGGTAGCAAATCCTGGGCTCGAGTTGCGTCTGGGTAAGACGCGCGCGCTCAAGGCAGATGGCACAGCTGAGTCCGAACGGCGTCTCTGATTGAGCGAGTTATCGTACGCCGTCCGCGGACTGAGATGAGGCGAGGAATACGTCGGGGCGGGTGTAGAGGGCTGGGAGGCATATACGGGAGGCGGCAGCGAGAATTCGGAAGGAGGAGCAAGCATTGATGGGAGGGGTAGTTCAGAATTGGGCGTTGGCTTGCGCATTTGAGCTTCAGCATCCTGCGGCAGAATGACACGCGGATTGCGGATTACGGGTGTGACGTAGAAGTAGAGAAACGCGAGGATAAAGACGAATGCAAGGGAGACGCAAAGGACTGATTCACATCAAATGGTGTTTTTCCTGAACAGGTTGGATACCTACCACTGATGAAGGGCGATTGGTGGGTGTCTCTGTGGCGCGCGGCCAGGATAGGCGTGTTGGTCATCGGTAGATGGTACCTTATGTGTTGCAGATAGGCGTGATTGCGTGCGAGAGTCGTAAAGAACGTGATAGATAACGAGTGTGGCGTGTAGATGATGGTGGTTGAAATTTGAAATTCACAAGCCAACCAAGGAACGGAACGGGAGTTGCCGAACACTGCCATCCGCTCACCGGACCGATAACCGATCCTTCTTACTTCTTGCCTTGTTGGTTTTTTATTATTAAACTATTGTTCAAAATGATTGTTCCTCGCTCTGTCTTCAAAAGCCTCCACACGCTTAGCTCTACGCTTACCCAAGAACAATTCCAATAATGGCCGAGCCTTCCGCTACGAACTTGCCTATTGCCATCATTGTTTCGCCGCCTCAGTCGGACTCTGGCGAAATACGTCCCCCTCCAAAAAAACCTCGCACTGAGACCGCCGCCACAAACGATAATCATGTTTACCTTTTTCCCGGGGAACTTACTACTCCCTCCTGGTACGCCGGGAATGGCCGCACTACGAAGATGGCCAAACGAACTTACTACGAAGAATGCTACATTGGCATGCAAATGTACAAACCGAACCTCCTGGATGTCATCTCTTTCCATATGCTGTGTCCACTACATGCGCCCAAGACAGTTGACGGCAAGTGGGTGTGGGACTCGGATTGGGTCGACATTGGAGGATTGAGCAAGGCCATGAGTGATCTGAGTTGGTCTAGAGGTAAAGCACCCTGGGAGCGGAGGAAGATTCGCGTAAGGACTCATAATCCTTCGGGTAAACGTGGTCATGAGACGGACGACCAAGATGATGAAGACGAAGAAGATGACAGAGATGGCGATGAGGATGCAATCATGGAGAAGCACACGGAACTGATGGCAGATATGAGGATGGACGAGGACATGATCGTGGAGGAAGCTTTTATGAATCCGTATGACTGCGATTTATGTCTACAACATCTCACTGAAATGCTCGAGCAGGTCTTCTGTACTACCTACCACTAAATGTAACATTTCTCATGTCTCGAAGTTGATATGATGATACTATGTTAGGCGCCTAACAGGTGAACTGAAACGCAAGTGAGTCCAACTGTCATGATGGGGTCAGTTGTTCGGCGTTCTTGGGACATGATGTCGCACTAGGAGTGTTGATGGTGATTATTTTTCGCTGTGTTATCATCGAGAGGCTGAATCTATCACCTCACTCGCAGATCATAGAATACCGGTCATCTCGCAACTGATCTGTCAATCGTGATACTAACAATCTGTCCCGTCAATCTTCGGCCTCGAGGACGATGGATTTTACATATCTTGATTTCAGATACTGAGCCCATCTACGAGCTCTCTCTTTCTCTCCACTATTAGGGACACACAGCAGCGCCGGCGCTTTTCACCCTCGAGTTCAGAATGTCTTCCAATCCAAGCCCAGGTCAATCTCCAACTCTAGATATTTGAATCATAGGGCTTATACCTTGCCAGCAGACATGCAAGACCCCGACTTTCTGTATACGACCAACAGCAAGGCTCGACGCGGCCTCATAATCACCTTCGATCTCGTCGCCACAGTCTCCAGCCTCACCATGTTCTTCATTCTCCTCGCCGCCTGGCTGAATCCCTACATCCACCGCACCAGGCCATGGTACTCCATGTGTATAACGTTCAGTGTCTTTCCGCTTCTGTACCTCATCAACGCCGTGGACCAGTTTCAGTTGGAGAAGAACCCTCCGTTCGGGATGTGTCAGTTTCAGGCATCGCTCATTTATGCTGGTGCGTTTCGTAGCCTCACTGACCTTGGGCGGTAATATGACCGCACGCTAGGACCGCCTGCGTGCGTTGGTTGAATCTCGATCATAAGTGAGACACTGAATATCTCGAAGAACTGCTGCGGCAGTGCTATTTTATGTTTTGGATGTGAGTGATGCAGATGGTCCATTATACGAGTATCTGATATCACATCTCAGATGGCGCTAGGGCTTTACACGTCGTTGTTCAACAGGACAAGAAACGCCAAATGGGCCTTCCGGGTAAGCCAACGCCTGCTGCTCTTGGTATCTTACTACTCACTAACGGATGACAGCTACTGTACCTCCCTAGCGTGGTCTTCTTTGTAGTATTCTGTATATCGTTTATGGTGCGTTGACGCATTGCCACGTAGCTATCACTCCCCCCAACCGAATCGCGTTAGACCGTCACACGGACAGAGGACGTAGTTTTTGAGGCGTCCCACATGTTCTGCACAGCCGGCAAAAAGTCAATCAAGTCAGTCAAGTGACCAGCCATCAATATCTCTTGCTGGTTTTGCTGACGCCCAGCCATGTAGCGAAGACCTCTCTGCAGGCTTCATCGGCATCGTTCTGCTCGCTATGATTGGAATCAAAGGTTCGTGCCTTTCGATAGAGGCACCTGCTCGATTCCCACTGATTGCATGTTTAGTTTGGATCATCATCATGCTCGCCTCGCACTGGAGCGTATTCAGATCTATCGGAACCACTAACACAGACTTGCGGCTCTCGGTTTTTATCCGCTTCGCGATGTTTAGTGCAGCGATATGGGTCGCTGGCGGGTGAGCAACTCCCTGGACTGGTATGTCTTGATTGTTGATTAGTAAACTAGCCTCTCCGCCGCTACCAAGCCCGATACCGGTCCCATTTACAACATTCTCTTGGGTGAGCTGCTCGAGGTTCCCCTCGGAAGACTCGTTAATATCGAGTCTGTAGTCACTGTCCCGTTCATAGGTGGGCTGGCATTCGGGACCCACAAGGTTAGAATCCATGGTCAAGCTCGAACTTATTTCTCACCGAACATCTTTTGCCTACGCAGGAAATAGCAAAGACGTGGCTCTGCTGGGTTCGGAGAAGACCGCTTTCGACTATTGAACCTGTCGGGTTCTATCTTCCGTCCAAGACGACCGGGAAGTATGAGGAAAGAGACCTACAGCAGGCGCGAATTCTTGCTTGCTTGAAGGAGGAGAGTTCAGCTAGCGTCTGATCATCGAGGTCACAGCCGCAGGCCGGCGGGTTTTTTCCTAGCTCGTTCTAAAATTATGTTGTACGAAATCCCTCACACCATCTGAAAGACGACATGTAGCACTGTCAAACGTCCATGAACAGATACGATTCGGGGGTTGACATGTATCATCAAGGCGGCGAACGAGACAACAGTCCCATGAATTCAATCGAAACTCTAAGGGATGCAATACTGGTTACCTGCAGATCCTCAATCCCAGGCGTCTTTCGTAAAGTCTAGCCAGAACTCTAGCCGTTCCATGGCCCTCTGCTTACAGTCGTTTACCCAATCCACGATCTCTCTCAGTTTTCGACCCGTTATCAAAGCTTCATAAAACTCTATGTTTCTCGATTTCACATACTAGACCATGCCTTGTCAAGCTTTACAAGTACACGCTGAAGAAAATCAAGTACCTCTTCAAATAGAACATTCAAGCGGGCACTCTCCGCCGGACTTTCTAACCAAAAGTTGTATCCATCGGTCGTATACGGACTGAGGGTGCCCTCGTACTTGAGCCATGGAGGCGAGCTAACAGCCAGGATAACGGGTTGTATTTAATGGTACTCCCAGTCAAGCACAGCCGAAATATTACCATCCGTCGGATGTACGAGGATGTTCTGCTCGTTCAAGTCATCATGGCACAGAACACAGCGTCGGAGACTCGGCGAAGCAGTCGACTGCATGATAGGCACAGCTCGAACCTGTAACAGGGAAAGAAGGCTGCCTTGACGCGCTTTCTCGTCGATGGACAGCGCTTGTCGTTCAAGCCAAAGTCGCTTGCTCTCAAACAGGAAAGTCATGTATTCTTCGAGCGAGGAGAATACCGCGGGACAGACAACGCCGGTTTGAAGGTATTTCATTGGTACAGCGGTCAAAGAATTGCCGCCATCCGCGGACACAGTGCTTGTGGAACCTCGATGTCGAATAGTTGTAAGCAGATGTCTGCGTAGGTTAAGATACCTCTTTCCTATAACGCCGAGCGCGACGTCAATGAAGGTCGTCGATGACAGAAATTAAGTACCTTTGCATCAGTATCAAGGAGTCCAAATCCGTTCAAGAGCGTGGTACCCGGCATGAGCTGCATGACGATGAAATTGAAGGGCTCAGCCTCAGAGGCAGAATGAACAGCATAAACATCCGGTACAGGAATGGTCGAGAGGCGTCGCAGATATCGCATAATGCCAATTTCGCCAGTAGATCGCTGCATTTTCCGCTCCTTGTCCCTGTCATCCTCAAAAGGGCGACTGACGCGCAAAATAACTTGAGTGTCGTCAGACAACCGCGCCTGTAAAGTCTAGACAAACAAGTCGGGAGTCGGTCCATGGACACCAACATGAATGAACCTACAGTATTCAAGCCTACAGCACGAGTTCGTGTAGCGATAATCTTCTGGTCGAGATAGCTTTCCACGATTGAAAGCACGTTTCCCTGCTCTGAATCAAAGTGTACGTCGCCTTGAGCCCACCCTTCGATCGACTCAGGAACGCCTTCAAGGCGAACCATGACGCCCTCACGGTTCCAGTACGGCACGAGAGCATGTTCAGAGTCGGACATGCTTGAAGGAGGCAAGTCCTACTATTGATGGCGTGCCTCAATGGGGTACTATAATTTACTTCGGATGTTGCCGCCATCCAAGTTGGCATCATGAAATTCTAGCGCACCGTGCCCGAACGCAGCGTGACAGTAATACGCAACTCAAGCCTTTACTAGTAGAATCGGAGCCTTGAACGTCCGAAAGGCGCTTCGTTTGCCGCACGCTCCACACTAAACAAACGATTTCTAGATGCGTGCGATTATCGAAATCACGTCAATATAATCCAAGCGCGCTAGTTACACGAACACAGTGATAGTAATAACGACAAGTGCGCCTTGCGTTTGCGTTGTGGTTCAGCTAGAACTTGGCGGGTCGACGTATGTCGGTCGTATCAGTAGGGACTTCGGCGTGAGGGCACCTAGAGTGTTCTTCAGGGCCTTGTGCGCTGCCGCCACCGTTCCTTCCGTTACGAGAACAGGGAGAAGATCGTCAAGTGCTTTGATAGAAGTCTAAATGGCCGTTAGCAAATGTAAAGAGGTTCAAGTCTTCTTCACCTACCGTCATGAAGCGGAATTTGAAGGTCACCTGGAAAAGGTCAAGCAAGAATGGACTGTACGGCTGCCCGCTCAAGACTATATTGGGTATTGGCTGGGCGTATGAGTCCATGTCTGCAAACGGCATGCTCGTACAAAGACATTCATCGTAAGGAAGCGTTTCAGGAAACGAGATGGCAGTCTCGAAATCAATGAGGAATACGCGAGGACGACTTGTTGGGATTTCCATACGGCGCAGAGAGTTCGGCTGCCACTCAACAAGGAAGTTGCAATGAAACGCGTCCTATAAGAAGAGTAAGAGAATATATGGTGGTGAACTCTTAGGCCTTACACGATGCGCTACGCGTTTACTATGAATGAACTCGAGTGCCTGCTCAGCCTTTGTAAGTATTCAAGACTAATGTAGATTACGCAAGCTTGCCTCAAGCGCCTGCAGGAACATGTCCATGAGATCGCCAACCGAACTGTCCGTTCCAGCTAGAGCGTCGTCTCCATAAAGCCAAGACATAGGTAGCCCAGTCATCGGAAAAACACCAAGAATAATGTCCTGGAAGTGTATCTCTTGAAGCATGGGTAGTACGTGGTTCTCGAACAGAAGCGTATCAGGGCCTGTGGCCAACCTGCGCAGTGCATCAAGAGCATTCCAGCCTTCCTTTCCCACGACGATGAGTCTACACACTGCATCGCGTCCTTCGTGACTGCGTACGGCACGATTCAATGGATTCTAACGTGAAACAAATTGAACAAGAGCTCAAGTACTCGATATGAGACGCGTACCACATACTGCCAGATTTCAATCCTATCGAGTTCGAAGTGAGAAAGGCCATTAGAAGACCCCGCATAAATGTAGCCGTTTGCGTTTGGACGGGAGCCTGGCCCACCACCGGGAGGTCGAAGCATGCAAAAGCCGCGCCAGGACCACGACGTCCATCCATGTTTGGCTAGCACAGGACCTAGCAGGTTCCATATGTTCTCAAAGTCCTCGTGGTCTTTCTCACCAGGACTGCGCCATTCACTAATGGTTTTAGGCAGCTACATGGTATGTCAGTTTCACACAGGTACAGTGTCAGACCGTGGACTAGCCTTGGAACGAAGGTTTATGTGCTTGTACCGCGCGTATATAACTGGCAGTGTCACCAGCCCCATTATGAGAGCGAGAGAAAGTGTTCGTACAGAAGACATGGTTCGTTGCAGAAACTTTGTTTCCGCGACGCGACGCGAACAAAGCCAAGTTGTTGTTGATGTTTGGCTCAGGGCAGAAGCACAAACAAGGATCACGTTCCCGGGACCGAGCATCCCAATTTGAATAAGTATGACCATGGTCCGTGGGATGGAGGACACACGAAGGGACCGTATGTATATAATCCGAAAGAAGCTGTTAAGTTGCTGTCATCCTCTTACACCCAAGCTTCGACATGGCAAGTTCCAGATCTCCCCCTTCCGGGCTATCCACTGAATCATCTCCAGGATTACACCACACCTTTGAAGAATACGCCAAACCCCGGAAGGAGCACGAAATACCAGGTCCAGTGCACAGCTATTCAACGAAGTTTCGCTCATCAGGTATCTCTTAGGGCAATTACAAGTATGCCAGTAGATATGTAGGAACATTCCAAAGGATGGAGCACTCTGCAACCGGGGTACGCCTTTCACGACTCGACCTCTTGACTTAAGGCTGATCACCGAATCATAAGGACGTTCTCGTTCTCGCGCATGCCAGCGACCAAGTGCGCTCGGTATCGGCGAGGAACTGCTTTCCCACATCGTATGTCGAATCTCGATCCCATCCACCAAGCCTCATACTCAATACCATTGACAGAGATGGTGTGACTGGGCCTCCGGCCTAGCCAAGGTCGTATAACGCCTCAATTTTGCCTCAGGCAACCTGCGGGATAATTGTTCGTACAGTAGTATTCGGAGTAACAACATGTAAAATATATGTATCGAGACTTGGCGGTATTATCTATTGTGAGAACTAAATCTAAGATGAGTGTAATTCATGGCGTCGGCGCCTACTAGTCACGATTGGCGCCAGAGGTCCAGGCATCGGCGTCGTTGCAGAGCTCGTCCCAATTCGGGCAATGCCGAGTCCATTCTAACTTCGGATTTAAGACACCTCGACTGCTTCTCTCAAAACGGGATCACTATGGTTCTCTCTCTCAAGTAAATCTATTCTTCTCTACTTCTTTACTTTGCATTAATGACCACTAAAACTTTAACTCGTCTCCTCTTCTTCTCGTTCAAGGTCAGTGTCTTCTTCGCCATCTTGATCCTTCTTCGACGCTGACTGTCATGGGTAGACGGACATTATTGACCCCACTTGATGGCTATGATCTCATTGATGTACTTTGCGGACATATACAGTAGCTGGCCACCTCACGAAGGCCTTCCTTCCTCGACCTACTTATCCTGAAATGACTCACAGGTGTACAAGGACAACCCGTTCGACTTATTTGACTAATTGCAGTGACAGCCTGTATTCGTTTGCTTCTACATCAGACATCTTCCACAAGAAAGCATCATTTTGCCAGGGTTTGCGCGCTTAAAGGTGCAGCGCGCTCATTACGGAGGCTAGACCGGCATTCTCCGTGCCATAAGCGGTCATGTGCACCGCGTTCTCTTGCATCCCTTCAGTCATGTCCTTCTCCAGTGCCCCTCTCGTCCCGTATTGGGATCGCAACAAATTGATAGTAGAACGCGAAGGATGGCCCGAATGTCTCGAAGACTGGGTGGACTGTCAGGATTCGGAATCCAAAGTGGCTGCCTGGCTGCCAATGGTTTCATAGGGCCTTGGTCAGGCAATTCTATCTACGCGCCTTCGATCGTTCGAGATGAATACGGTGATTACTTAAACGCGTTCTCACACACGACTTTTGAACTTGAACGTAGGTTATGGACACTCGACTGGCGAACAACACCCATGTCATTATACGCGTCAGCCGTCCCGTTGCGGGAGACGTGGATGAACAATGGAAGCTCCAACGATTCTCTGGGGAGGTTGGCATTATGAAGTTTTTGCGCACCGTGTCTACGGTCCCCGTACCAGAAGTTTACTTGGTCCACCCCGCCTCTGATGACGAACCCGTCAATTTCATAGTAATGCAACACATGCCCGGGAATATTCTACTCAATTCATTTGGACTACTCGATACCAAAGGAAAGGTGCTATATTTTCCCGTCATTTCGTGACCACACATTGAAATCATTTTTCCAGGAACGTTGCGTCTTATCATTCGCTGACATTTGTCTACAGTTGTTCGACATCGAAGTTCCCCAAAAGATTGGCGGTACATTGCCTGGGGAAGCAGATGATCTCACTGTAGTGCCTTTGATTTCGTATGCCGAGGCAAACTATACCTGTGAACGGGTTTTCTGCCATGAGGTCTTCAGCTCGCTTGAGGACTACGTCGACTTTCTTTTCGCGAATAAGCGACAATGGATTGACCGCCAGGCGATCTCGGATCATGACAAGACGCGGCATCACAACATTCTCTCGATGTTGCAATCCCGAGCTTCCTCTGCCATGCAATCCATTTCTTCGCCATCTCTCCGGCGCTGCGTTTTATGTCACGATGACATGAACAATCAGAACATCCTCATATAATCGGATGGTCGCATTTCGGCGGTTATCGACTGGGAACTACATCTACTACAGCCCGCCATTTTGGTAGCTTCATCGCCACCGTGGCTCGTCTATGACGGACCTTTGAGTCCCGAATTCGCATGGGAGGGCATCATTTGGTTAGATTCCCCTGTAGAAGGCGCCCGTTTGAATTCTGTTTTCGAAGAGGTACGAGACAACTGCATATTTCAATCATTTGACTGGACAGATGTGTTCATAACAGTACGTGCGATCCAAGAATGGAGACTACTACGAAGCTTTGGTAAAGGGGAAGGAATTGCGAGATATCGTCGCTTGGCTAAACGATGTCTACCCTGCCACGGTGGAACGTTTATGCCGTTGGTTAGACTTCAGATATGGCGCGTAAGGCAGACGTGACGATCAAATATGATGTTTTGACGACTTCGTACTAAATGATGATACAAGATGTTCGCCAGTACCACTACGGCCCATGTTCCGTGACTGCCACAGAACAAGCTCATCGCAAGTAAAATGGGAAGCCATCTACCTCCTCTGACATTAGCGGCACGATGCAAAAGATAGAATGAGTTACTAAACAGCGTCTGATCATCGAGGCCACAGCCGCAGGCCGGCGGGTTTTCTAGCTCGGGTTCTAAAATTACGTTGTACGAAATCCCTCACATCATCTGAAAGACGACTTGTAGCACTGTCAAACGTCCATGAACAATTACGATTTGGGCGTTGACATGTACCATCAAGACGCCGAACGAAAAAACAGTCCCATGAATTCTTCGAAACTCTAAGGGATACGATACTGATTACATGCAGATCCTCAATCCCAGGCGTCTTTCGTAAAGTCTAGCCAGAGCTCTAGCCGTTGCATGGCCCTCTGCTTACAGTCGTTTACCCAATCCACGATCTCTCTCAGTTTTCGACCCGCTATCAAAGCTTCATAAAACTCTATGTTTCTCAATTTCACATACTAGACCATGCCTTGTCAAGCTTTACAAGTACACGCTGAAGAAAATCAAGTACCTCTTCAAATAGAACATTCAAGCGGGCACTCTCCGCCGGACTTTCTAACCAAAAGTTGTATCCATCGGTCGTATACGGACTGAGGGTGCCCTCGTACTTGAGCCATGGAGGCGAGCTAACAGCCAGGATAACGGGTTGTATTTAATGGTACTCCCAGTCAAGCACAGCCGAAATATTACCATCCGTCGGATGTATGAGGATGTTCTGCTCATTCAAGTCATCATGGCACAGAACACAGTGTCGGAGACTCGGCGAAGCAGTCGACTGCATGATAGGCACAGCTCGAACCTGTAACAGGGAAAGAAGGCTGCCTTGACGCGCTTTCTCGTCGATGGACAGCGCTTGTCGTTCAAGCCAAAGTCGCTTGCTCTCAAACAGGAAAGTCATGTGTTCTTCGAGCGAGGAGAATACCGCATGACAGACAGCGCTGGTTTTAAGGTATTTGATTGGTACAACAGTCAAAGAATTTCCGCCATCCGCGGACACAGTGCTTGCAATGACTTGTGGAACCTCGATGTCGAATAGTTGTAAGCAGATGTCTGCGTAGGTTAAGATACATCTTTCCTATAACGCCGAGCGCGACGTCAAAAGGTCGTCGATGACAGAAATTAAGTACCTTTGCATCAGTATCAAGGAGTCCGAATCCGTTCAAGAGCGTGGTACCCGGCATGAGCTGCATGACGATGAAATTGAACGGCTCAGCCTCAGAGGCAGAATGGACAGCATAAATTTCCGGTACAGGAATGGTCGAGAGGCGTCGCAGAAATCGCATAATGCCGATTTCGCCAGTATATCGCTGCATTTTCCGCTCCTTGTCCCTGTCATCCTCAAAAGGGCGACTGACGCGCAAAATAACTTGAGTGTTGTCAGACAAGCGCGCCTGTAAAGACAAACAACTCGGGAGTCGGTCCATGGACCCCAACATGATTGAACCTACAGTATTCAAGCCTACAGCACGAGTTCGTGTAGCAATAATCTTCTGGTCGAGATAGCTTTCCACGATTGAAAGCACGTTTCCCTGCTGTGAATCAAAGTGTACGTCGCCTTCGATCGACTCAGGAACGCCTTCAAGGCGGACCATGACGCCCTCCCGGTCCCAGTACGGCACGAGAGCATGTTCAGAGTCGGACATGCTTGAAGGAGGCAAGTCCTACTATTGATGGCGTGCCTCAATGGGGTACTATAATTTACTTCGGATGTTGCCGCCATCCAAGTTGGCATCATGAAATTCTAGCGCACCGTGCCCGAACGCAGCGTGACAGTAATACGCAACTCAAGCCTTTACTAGTAGAATCGGAGCCTTGAACGTCCGAAAGGCGCTTCGTTTGCCGCACGCTCCACACTAAACAAACGATTTCTAGATGCGTGCGATTATCGAAATCACGTCAATATAATCCAAGCGCGCTAGTTACACGAACACAGTGATAGTAATAACGACAAGTGCGCCTTGCGTTTGCGTTGTGGTTCAGCTAGAACTTGGCGGGTCGACGTATGTCGGTCGTATCAGTAGGGACTTCGGCGTGAGGGCACCTAGAGTGTTCTTCAGGGCCTTGTGCGCTGCCGCCACCGTTCCTTCCGTTACGAGAACAGGGAGAAGATCGTCAAGTGCTTTGATAGAAGTCTAAATGGCCGTTAGCAAATGTAAAGAGGTTCAAGTCTTCTTCACCTACCGTCATGAAGCGGAATTTGAAGGTCACCTGGAAAAGGTCAAGCAAGAATGGACTGTACGGCTGCCCGCTCAAGACTATATTGGGTATTGGCTGGGCGTATGAGTCCATGTCTGCAAACGGCATGCTCGTACAAAGACATTCATCGTAAGGAAGCGTTTCAGGAAACGAGATGGCAGTCTCGAAATCAATGAGGAATACGCGAGGACGACTTGTTGGGATTTCCATACGGCGCAGAGAGTTCGGCTGCCACTCAACAAGGAAGTTGCAATGAAACGCGTCCTATAAGAAGAGTAAGAGAATATATGGTGGTGAACTCTTAGGCCTTACACGATGCGCTACGCGTTTACTATGAATGAACTCGAGTGCCTGCTCAGCCTTTGTAAGTATTCAAGACTAATGTAGATTACGCAAGCTTGCCTCAAGCGCCTGCAGGAACATGTCCATGAGATCGCCAACCGAACTGTCCGTTCCAGCTAGAGCGTCGTCTCCATAAAGCCAAGACATAGGTAGCCCAGTCATCGGAAAAACACCAAGAATAATGTCCTGGAAGTGTATCTCTTGAAGCATGGGTAGTACGTGGTTCTCGAACAGAAGCGTATCAGGGCCTGTGGCCAACCTGCGCAGTGCATCAAGAGCATTCCAGCCTTCCTTTCCCACGACGATGAGTCTACACACTGCATCGCGTCCTTCGTGACTGCGTACGGCACGATTCAATGGATTCTAACGTGAAACAAGTTGAAAAAGAGCTCAAGTACTCGATATGAGACGCGTACCACATACTGCCAGATTTCGATCCTATCGACTTCGAAGTGAGAAAGGCCATTAGAAGACCCCGCATAAATGTAGCCGTTTGCGTTTGGAAGGGAGCCTGGCCCACCACCGGGAGGTCGAAGCATGCAAAAGCCGCGCCAGGACCACGACGTCCATCCATGTTTGGCTAGCAAAGGACCTAGCAGATTCCATATGTTCTCAAAGTCCTCATGGTCTTTCTCACCAGGACTGCGCCATTCACTTATGGTTTTAGGCAGCTACATGGTATATCAGCTTCACACAGTTACAGTGTCAGACCGTGGACTAGCCTTGGAACGGTTCCACAAAGCGGTCGACGATGTCCAGAGGAAACACCCCGGAATACGCATCGAGATGCGTTGGGTACCGGCTCATCTGGATATACCAGGGAACGAGGCAGCGGACCAGGAGGCAAAAAAGGCAGCAGAGGATCCGATAGCGTCAACGGACAGAGCACAATTGCCGCGCATATTTCGCAAGCCGCTACCGGCTAGCGCGACGGCCGTCAAACGCGTCTTTCAGCAAAAGTTGCAGACAGTAGCGAAAAAGAGATGGCGAACATCAGAGAGGCGAACAAAGTTCAAACACATCCACGCGGCAGATGCCATCACGCTCGGCAAGAGGTACACAAACCTTATCGAGCCCCTCTCACGCCGAGTCGCTTCCCTCATCACCCAGCTTCGAACGGGACACGCCCCCCTTAACGCACATCTCCACAGAATCCGCAAAGTCGATTCCGCAGAATGCCCCTCCTGCCGTTACCACAAAGAAGACGTCTTTCACTACCTCTTACGCTGCCCGGCTCATCGTGAGCATCGCGAGCGCCTTATACGACGCGTTAAACCCAAAGCCAACGAGCTCAAGCTGTCACATCTTGCCGAACCAAAGAACATCCCACATCTGATACAATTTGTCTCCGACACAGCACGCTTCACCACAGACTTCACACCCGTACAACAGCCGCGATTACCTCCCCGTCCACATGCTGCCACACGAGACCCATTCCAGAACGCCATGTTCTGATTTCACGCATCAGCCGAAACGCACTCGAGATAACCCGCGACACATCTACACGGGAATAGGATTGTCGTAACCCGGCCATCCTGAGCACCCTTCGGGTGCTCGAGCAGAATAGAGGAAGAAGCAGGAGCCACAAACATGCCATTGATATATAGCTACGTAGAAAGACTCGAACATGTACTGCTGTACGCAAGAGTATAAAATTGGAAAAAAAAAAAAAAAAAAAAAAAAAAAAAAGCCTTGGAACGAAGGTTTATGTGCTTGTACCGCGCGTATATAACTGGCAGTGTCACCAGCCCCATTATGAGAGCTAGAGAAAGTCTTCGTACAGAAGACATGGTTCGTTGCAGAAAATTTGTTTCCGCGACGCGACGCGAACAAAGCCAAGTTGTTGATGTTTGGCTCAGGGCAGAAGCACAAAATTTAAGACACCTGACCACTAAAACTTCAACTCGTCTCCTCTTCATCTCGTTCAAGGTCAGTGTCTTCTTCGCCATCTTGATCCTTCTTCGACGCTGACTGTCATGGGTAGACGCCCGAATGTCTCGAAGACTGGGTGGACTGCCAGGATTCGGAATCCAAAGTGGCTGCCTGGCTGCCAATGGTTTCAAAGGGCCTTGGTCAGGGAATTCTATCTACGCGCCTGCGATCGTTCGAGATGAATACGGTAATTACTCAAACGCGTTCCAAAAACACGATTTTTGAACTTGAACGTAGGTTAGACGCTCTACTGACGAACAACACTCAAGTCATTATACGCGTCAGCCGTCCTGTTGCGGGAGACGTGGATGAACAATGAAAGCTCCAGCGATTCTCTGGAGAGGTTAGCATTATGAAGTTTTTGCGCAACGTGTCTACGGTCCCCGTACCAGAAGTTTACTTAGTCCACCCCGCCTCTGAAGACGAACCCGTCAATTTCATAGTAATGCAACACATGCCCGGGACTATTCTACTCAATTCATTTGGACTACTCGATACCAAAGGAAAGGTGCTGTATTTTCCCCTCATTTCGTGACCACACATTGAAATAATTCTTTCAGGAACGTTGCGTCTTGTCATTCGCTGACATTTGTCTACAGTTGTTCGACTTCGAAGTTCCCCAAAAGATTGGCGGTACATTGCCTGGGGAAGCAGATGATCTCACTGTAGTGCCTTTGATTTCGTATGCCGAGGCAAACTATACCTGTGAACGGGTTTTCTGCCATGAGGTCTTCAGCTCGCTTGAGGACTACGTCAACTTTCTTTTCGCGAATAAGCGGCAATGGATTGACCGCCAGGCGATCTCGGATCACGACAAGACGCGGCATCACAACATCCTCTCGATGTTGCAATCCCGAGCTTCCTCTGCCATGCGATCCATTTCTTCGCCATCTCTCCGGCGCTGCGTTTTATGTCACGACGACATGAACAATCAGAACATCCTCATACAATCGGATGGTCGCATTTCGGCGGTCATTGACTGGGAACTACATCTACTACAGCCCGCCATTTTGGTAGCTTCATCGCCACCGTGGCTCGTCTATGATGGACCTTCAAGTTCCGAATTCGCATGGGAGGGCATCATCTGGTTAGATTCCCCTGTGGAAGGCGCCCGTTTGGATTCTGTTTTCGAAGAGGTACGAGACGACTACATTTTTCAATCATATGGCTTGACAGATGTGTTCATAACAGTACGTGCGATTCAAGAATGGAGACTACTACGAAGCTTTGGTAAAGGGAAGGAATTGCGAGATATCGTCGCTTGGCTAAACGATGTCTACCCTGCCACGATGGAACGTTTATGCCGTTGGTTAGACTTCAGATATGGCGCGTAAGGCAGACGTGACGGATCTAAAACGATGTTTTCACGACTTCGTACTGAACGATGATACACTATGTTCGCCGGTACCTCTATGGCCCACTGTCTTTCGTGACTGCTCACTGCAAGTAAAATGGGAATCTATCTACCTCCTCCAACATCGTCGGCACGACTCTCGGCGAAGGCTGTACTGTTAACGGGCTCGATATGGATTTCGACGTTCTGTAGAGACATTGCAGGAGACATTCATTGAATGGATTATGGGTACTAATCAGCATTAGGTGTTCCGGTCGACTCTCCACGCAAGGATGATACTCCTCCGAAACGCTTGCATCTTCGGTGTCGTCGATGAAAGAAGCTTAGGAAGGTTTAAAAGCAGCACGAGTAGCTTTGTCGGGGACGAACGCATCTGTCGAAATTCGGTATTCACCCGGACACATCTGGCACCGCATCAGTCCAATCGCCAGCATAGACGCGGCGGCCCAATTCCCAATGCTCGAACAGAATCTTCGGCCAGTGATTAACGTTGATTGCTGGGTTTGGAGGTGGGGGAGCAATTGCAATGAAAACGACGAGCTTCACCTGACATCAGTTCACATTGTGAAAAAGCAAACTCACACTTGTTAGCCACCATGATGCAAATGTAATAGGTGTTCACTTGCCCCGACTAGAAGAATGGCAGCGCTCGGTCATTTAGCCGCGGTTGGGTAGAAGCACTCATCGGCTTGCTGAAACTGATTGTTAGGAGTAGAGATGCGATGAACTAGAAATAGAAACAGATGAGACTCGGAGCAGAGAATGATCATACCAGCGCTGGTATGTAAACTCACACCACAGTATTCTTGGTCTACACTCTCTTCAGTCGTCTTGAACAAATGTCCTCTTTGATCAGCAAGGACTCGTGTAGTAGGCAGCGGACATACTGTGCATCCAAGTTGGTCAAGATGTCCAGTTTGACTTTGGCTGTAGAAGAGTCGAGGATAGACATATGGCTGTGTCGTCTGAGAAGTGGCAATTCATCCGGGAGAGACCACCATATGACACCTCAAGAGGGCACTTGAACGCCACTCGCAATTTGAACGCCCCTCAGAACAATGGTGACTCTGGAATGGTATAAGTTGCAGAATCCTTGCTAGACGCAAGGAAGCCTCGCCTGACAGTGGCGCACTGCCGTTCGTAAAACTGAGGGTGGCGGCGAGGACCGTGCGCCACATCACGTGCCGGTATTGAAATCGTTACTATGGTTCCAAGACTGAAGCAGTAAAGCCTTAAAGGCCTCCACGTCCGTAATAACAGGCTTACTGCACTATCCTATGAGTCTGGATTCTGGAGGCGTACTCGACAAAAACAGAGGGCTCGAATATCACATGGATACGACTGGCCTGAGTCGAACAGGCATTCAAAGATCATTGTTGATTGTTTTGTGCTTTACCGCTAAGCTACAGTCGTTGCAGATTTAGCATACCTATTATCTTATAAACACACACACAAAATTCACGTTGATAAACTGCCCAAACAATGCTGTCAGAAATCGACTGAACGGTTCTCTTTCTATAGGTACAACGCAGTGGCCAGTACTATGTATAACTACGTCTGTATTAAGCTGTAAAAAGTTCGCATAATGATCTATATTCCCAAACTTGGTCTACACTCTGTTCAGTCGTCTTTGACCGTCGGAAAACGGAGACAGAACGGTGTTGTTCAGCAAGGACTCAAGTAGTAGACAGTGGACATACTGTGCATCCAGCATTCCTATTTGACATTGTCTGTGGCGTACATAGAAAGGTCGTGAATAGACATGCGGCTGTGTTGTCTGAGAAGTGGCAACGGTAGTGGCCCAATCGGGAGATAAGTACCACCACGTAGCACCTCAAGAGCTCATTGAGGGCACTCAAATGCCACTCGCAATCAGGAATTTGGTGAATTTGGAATGGTAAGGGTTGCAAAATCCTTCCTAGACGCAAGGAAGTCTCGCGCGATGGCGCACTGTTGCTTGTAAAACTGAGGGTGGCGAAAGAAGCGCGGAATGAGGACCGTGCGCCACATCACGTGCCTTAAGCGTCTAAAAGGCCTCCGGGTCAATCCTAACATTGAACACCTCTGGCACGACCATCCTATGAGTCTGGAAGCGTACTCGGCAAAAAGCATGGGCATTCGAGCATTATATGTATACGACTGGCCTGAGTCGAACAGGCATTCAAAGATCATTGGTTGATTGTATTGTGCTTTACCGCTAAGCTACAGTCGTTGATGTTCTGTATACCTTTTTGAGAAACAGCCTTTCAAAGTTCACGGTGATAAACTGCCCAAACATCGCGGTCAGGAATATCGACTGAACGTCTATAGGTACAACGGTGGTGAGTACTATGTAAAAGTAAGTCTGTATTAAGCTATATAAAGTTCGCATGATGATCTATATTCCCAAACTCATCGCGTCGCGGTCATCGGCTACCAGCCTGGCGTACTCTAAACATAAACGGTAGACATAGACTATCGGCACCATGTCAGCGAAAACAAGACAATCACCAATAGAAGAAAAAAACACGTACTCCGCATGTCCTCCTTCCGCCCCATGTGTTTCTTCCACTGCTTCCCAGCCCTTGCTATTCTTCGCAATCGGTTATCACCATCTCGCGAAGCAAAATCAGAGGTGGCAAGCGACGTCTCATCCTCCAACCCAGCAGCCTTAACGACCGAAGGCGGAGGACCAGAAAAGTACGAAACGATATTGTATATCTCCTTGTACGTGGTGGAAATTGGAATGAAGTGTACCCTGTGCGAAGATGAGCAAATGAAAAAAACGTGAAAGAGAAAAAGCCGTACCAAGGTTGTATCCAATCCGAAAAGTATTCGTCATACACGGTGTTCTTCACGGGCACCGAATCGCTAGCCAAGAACGCCATGAACCGACCAGAGTAGCCCATGCCATCGAGGTCCATAAGATACTTGTACGCCCAGTGTCGACCCAGTGGCACAGCGTCCCCGAACCGATGCTCCCTCTTCAACGCTTCCATCCCTCCGGGGTACGCGTTGGGATTAGTAGCTGTGACAAAGGCGGCATCAATGACGTCCTCGTTGAGTTCTCCAACAGACACTGTCGCAGAAATGTACTGACTGCCTGAGGGATCTAGGAAGGTCACGGTCCTATTCTCCTCAGTATCTGTGAGTGACGCCATCCGGACGAAGCGATGCCTGTGGTACTGAGACGCGAAACCTGGAGGATTGTTCCCGCCACCCGTCGTAGAGCCACGCCAAAAGACCTTGTCCTGCTTTTCCTCCCAACGCACCTCCATGTCATCAACGTCCCTCAATTCCATATTGATAGGATCCCAGCCATAGGTATACCGCTTCGTGCTGCCATAATAGTAATGGCTAGGAATTCGGATATCCATAAAGCCCTTGGCCTTAGCGGGGCTAAAGACAGGATAGAGCGCAGGTATAGTCCGCCAGTCCGAAAACAGATGACCTTGTTGATAATGCGCATGTGGTTTGGCGCATAGATCGAGATTGGACGATGTTTGCGACAAGAAAGCAAATTCACTTCCTGGTTTCGGATAGGCAGTGAATATCGACCGGACGGAGGAGAATAAACGGCGCGCTGGCGACGAGGGATCGCATGTACGCCGTATCGCCTCCCAGACGTTGCCTTCGCCTCTCCAATCCGGATAAAAGGGCCCACCAATGACGGACTCGATGCCCTCTGTCAAACTATTAGTAGTGGACACCGGATTTTAATCGGCCACCGTACGAGATGAATCCGAATGTGAGAGATTGGCATATTGCCGCGCTTCCCATGGCACGACGACTCGTCCTTCAGCTTTGGCGTTAATGGGGAGATCCATGTCCGGAAGAAGATGTACGAATTCGTCGGTCATGCGAGCGAAGCCCTGGGCGCGGGCGCTGACCTCTGAATCTTCAAAGCCCTTTTCGACATTGACTACAGACACCTTGCCGTCGCGTATCCTGACAAGGTCGATTGACGGCAGGCTGCCAACCTATTCAACGCGTTACTAGTGAGGAGATTGAGAGGTCTGTAGATACGCACCTGAATAGATCGCCTTCTGACTTCCTCTCCAGATAATGCCCAGAACGGCTCCAAGTCCTCGAATAGACCGTCGTACTCGTCTACCATTACATGCTTGTTTTCCTGTGCAAACTCCCACCATTGGTCAAAACCCTTTGGCGGTGACCTCTTATATCTTCGCTTGTATTCTGCAATAGCAGCCTTGAGTGTGGTACTCTGGCGTTCCAATTTTGCCCGGAATTGTGCCTCCGCGTCTTCGATAAGTTGCGGTATTGGATGGTGTATTATGGAAGGTAATATCGAGCTGAAGCCGACGTTAGTGGTAGACTCGGTGTCCGGTTTTGAGTGAGATTTGGTCCCCGTGTAGAGGCCAAGCTGCACAAAGATAATGAAGACACAGAACAGAAATATATAGCCCCCGTGGCGATTCCAGCCTCCCTGGTGATGAAGGTCGTTCCTCATATCGTAGAAACGCGCTCCTTCGCGGCCTGTCAATATATCCAATGGGAATCCTTGGAGTGACAGTCAGAAAGGCCGAACAGAATGCTTGTCTGCAATGTCGTGCACACCTTGAGCGCCGTCCCAGTTAATGCAGTGTCGCTAGGCAGCGTAGCTACGCCGCAGTGATTATGTTATAAAAGAGCGACGGATGCTGGGAAGCACGACAGAGACGACGGCGGCCACGACAACGAACAGAGCTGATGGCTGAAATGCAGAGTCTAGCCGCGAGACAGAATCATGGGTCGTGGGAACGTATGCTAAAATTAGACTCCACTCCGTCCTTCCTCATCAGCTGTGTATAGGTTCGCTGTGTCAATTGGAGACGTTGAACGCAACGTATAGTCTCTCAGTAAGATCACCTTTGGGTCATGAACTTCTGTGAGTTATCAATTTGTGGCGTATCATTATCTGGCAGTACATAGAACGCAACTGTACTAGTGGCAGTACTTCGTCTTCTAGCCTCACGCAAGCGCCCAAGCCTCTACTTTTTTCGCCTCTCGAAGAATCGCTTCCGGCGCACCGGAATCACGAGCAACAAAAATTGAACTGAGTACTTTGGGATAAAAGTTTCGCTCTTGACTGCGTGTGATGGCTTGCACCTTACCTCACAATAGCGATAAAGTCAGTCCGTAGAGAATCTTGCCTACCAGGGCAAAGGCGGCGAATAAGGAGCGGTACTGCTCGACCGGAAAGAGTTTTGCTCTAGGTCATAGACAGAGTCGGCTACTTATCTGCGTCGATGAACCTTGGAGAAAAACGTACTAGACGTTCCTGTAAACGGTGCTAGTAAACGTTCCATCATAGGTGTCATATGTGGCAGCATGAGCAAATATGGTAACAGATACCATGCATGCATGCATTCGAGATAACAGTATCAGTTTCGGCTTCCGCCCGTTTCATCACTCCCAGCTTCAAGTTGCCACAGTATTTCGTCAAAAATCCTCATAGATGAGGGAATCGGCGGCGAGGAATCACTGAGGAATACCTCGCTAATACGAGCTGCTTTGAACAAAATGAAATGAGATTCCACACTGCATCTGTATGGCACATTATTTTGTGCCACATCTGTTGGACCCGCAGAACGAAGAAACCAATACTCTATAACAGGTACATACTGAACTGTTCGTTTCGTAGCGCTGATACAGAGCACAGCCACAAAACAAACATTGCCGACGGCGGGCCGGCCCGCCCTTCTTTTACTTCAATCATGTCAACCAACTTGTGGTCTGCTCACCAGAGTCAGCCTCGTCCTTGTATCTGATCGACGTTGTCGGATGTCGAATATCCTCGACCCGAATCATGCTCAAATTGAGACTACAAGGACATCATCGACTCCAAATCTGTATGAAGAACAATCAACCCACACAGGCACAGAAAATGGAAGGCAGGGAATTGATGCTCGGTTGTGCATATGCTGACACATGTGTTCCATCTCTGAGCCACTATTTCGACTTTGGGTCGCCACATGCATCGACTACTTCTAAGCCTGTCGAACGAGCAAAGGACGCGTCGTACACTGGTTTGTCCAAGTCCGGGTTACGTTTTACTTCTCTTCCCAATTTGGTAGTAACAAAATGGGGAAGATCCACGTGCCCCTGCTCTATAAAGTAGTGATCCTGAATTTCCAGGACTACTTATCCTTCTGACTGTCAAGACCCCCCTCCGCACCGAGTCTTTCTCTACCTCTCTGTCGATTATATCTCGCTATCAACACCTCTTTGCTCTCATCACACGATCCACCGTCCTTCTTGAAGGATATTAACCCCCAGCTTTAGAGCTGTTAAACTGTGGCGCTGACGCTTGTTCGTCGTTTCCTGCCTCTGACTGACATGGAAACTTTCCTAACGTCATGCCAGGAATATCATTCATCATCATGTTCCACACCTCCTCCATCAAGACCTCGTTCCAGTATGTTGAGCCACTCGGTCTAACCCAGACCTGACTTGACGTCTCTGCAGGAAGTTGAGCAAGGCGACAGGATCTGGACGACCCTCTTCACCGAAACTCTTGGAAAAGATATCTTCTTCGTTTGGAAGGAGGAGCCCGGAACCTACGGCTACACCACCAACGGGAGCCACAATTCCTCCGCCACCACCATCTTCCCAGTCGCCCGAGATCGCTTCGCCATTCTCGTTCGAAGCTCAGGATGACTCTCTGGAAACAGAGTTGCTCTTATTCCTCGCAGCCATCGGCACTGGGGACAACCCTGCCACCTTCCAAGAGAGCTGCCACCAGTCGATTGAGCACGAAATCGAGGCTGTCAAGACTCTGTATGTTTTCCCTCTGCCCCGTCATCTCCGTTACTCACTCCAGTTCAGGTCTCAGATGGCGGCCCAGCAACACCAAGCGCCGCCACCAATGGCGTCCGAGTCGACGGCTATGGTCGAGGACCGCCCACGACCGGCTATTCGCCCAATTCCTCGTCGAGCACGAGCTGCGGCCTCTATGCCAGCGCCGTCTCCGTTCGCATTTAACGATATTCCGGATTATCGCCCGGATATCATTTATCGACGGCCCACCACCCCACCACGCGATGCTGAACTTGAGTTCATGCCCGGAGCTGAGCTGCGCCATGAGCACAATCTTATGGAGACAAAAGATCTAATGTTTGTCTTTCAATTACTACTTTTAGAACAGAATCTGATTGTTCACTTATAGTGAGCGGGAGAGGGCCAAAGAAGCTGGGCAGTCGATTAACTCCCACTTATTTATGCCTGATCTGTACAACCGACTCGAGGCAGGAACGTGGGAAGCTACCGCTATGTAAATGTGCTCCTTCTTTGGTGTCAGCCCGATCTCTAATTCCATCATTTAGCATGAAGGACCGCACCAGGTTGTCGGCGGCGCAAGGCGCGCCTCCCGCCGTCCATTCTCCCGCACCTGCATCGCCAGGTGCACTCCCTTCCTCCACCTCGCCTCAAAAAACTCCTCAGAAGCTCGCCAAAGACAGCGATGTCGCGGGTGTGGCTGAGGATTTGGGGCGCGAGGCTGCGCTGGCCGTGTTTGCTGCTATGCGAAAGGAGAAGACGAAGTTCTCGACTCGCATGCCACACCAAAGCACCTGTCTTCCATTCTCGGAAGACCGGTCAATGTCTGGGATCTTCAAGTCCTCAAACCCCACCTCAACAAGACTAAAGGCTGTGCCTATGGATGAGGACAAGACCAAGGTGGAGGAGACAAAGGCTGCTGATGCGCTATGGACTCCGCTCCTATTGGAGTTGAGGTGGCCGCCCCACCGGTAGAGGAGGCTGATATGGAAACAGGCGTTGAGTCTGCGGGGCCCGCTCATGTATCGCTCCCGAAGTTCCACAGCCGGTACTATCGAGACCATTGTTATGGCTGAACCCACACCCGCCGTCGAGGATGCACCCGTTCCAGTCATGGAACTTGAAACTCCCATCACTATTGCAGTCATCGAGCCCGAGCCATCCTACTTCCCCCCATCATCTCCGCTTGCCGACATTTACGCCAACCTCGATCTTGCAGCATCGTTCTCCCCGCCACTCCTTGCTGGACCCAAAGACATCTTCGACCTCAGTGCATTTCCTGAGGCTCAGTTTGGTGATGATCTCCCTTCTTGGGAGTCATTTGCTGGTCTCACTCCTGCCGTTCCTGTTCCGGATGTATCGCCCACTCCAGCTGCAGTTCCTTCTGCCCATACTGCTGATGACGAAGCGATGCTCGTCAACGACGAGTGGGCAATGGATGGAGTTTGGCCTTCAGGAGTTGCGATATCATATCACTATTCCGAGTTCGACATCGTAGTCGACACATCCGCAGACATGGCTGCAGCCGAGCGAGACAGGATTGCGTGGGTGAAGCAGTGCCGCGCCTCCGAGATTGAGGCTGATGAGGAAGAGATACCGGGATTGGTCCTGCCTCCACCAACGTCTTCCCCGGCTTTCCGTTGCGCGTCCTTCGAGTGGAAGACCCTGGATCTGGGACTCCCAGGATCAAGTCTGTACTCCCGCCCTCTCCCGGCAGTGACTCGGATAGCAGTGACAGTGGGCCACCGACACCAAAGGATGTGTACGATCCGTATGATCCAGAGGAGATTGCGCTGTACGGCAGATTCAATGATGGCCTCACAAAGTAAGTTTTCATGATTTTGAATGAGCATTCGACTCATTCATTTCTTATTAGGGTCTCTCCGTTGTTTGAGGATCCCTTCTCAACTGAGAAGGTTGATGCCTTACTGGAGTACCTGGTGGGAGACATGGATCTCGGCGGACCGCCGAGTCCTGGTTCATTGGTCGATAGGAAGTCAGATGTGAAGTACGTTGTTACTCTTTGACACCAGAGACTCTTTCACTTACAAGACACGGTAGGGCTTCACCCAAAAGCGCTACTCGCCGTACACCGGTCGTTGTCCGGCTGCAGCTGCTTCTTTTAGATTTCTCTTTTCTGTTTTGCTCTGTTCCGGACTTGTATTGCTATTGTGCTCTTGCGTTTTGTGTAATGTACTTGTATTGTGCTGTGTTGTTGTCCTTATGTGGTCTGCTCCGTTTGTATCTGCTTCGCTGTCTCAATGTTGTCTGCTCTGCTTGTATTGTTTCCCGCCACTCTGCCCTCTTAGATACTTTTTGTCATGTCATCCTAGTGTGGCATTGTAAATGAAAAGTTTCTTGGAGGGGAGGTGTTTGGGTTGTTTTCTGTCCATGCAGTGTGATCCTTTGAGCAATATTTTCAAGTTTGAGCATGATTGTCTGCTAAATTCTTAATTGAACTATTGCTAGAGGGTTAAACAGTATCAATCTCTTCCAACAAGAATGCCAGGCCCCCATATGGGCAATCAACAAAGATGTGCATCGACTTGGCCATCTTCCCCTCGGCGATTGCCCGTGCGACACCATGTCGAGGGAATGGTGATCCTCTGTCGGTATGAAAGCGACCGTGAACGGGTGAGTGGGGTCCCAAGCCGAGAAAGCGGACAAGTACGTTTTGGCCTGGCGTCCACTTAATTCGGATAGAGACTTTGAGCATGTTGTCTGGGAGCGTTTTGACCATAGCGTGGAGGCCAGCGTTAACCTTACGCACCATCCTAAAGCCATCGGCCCACGGCAGACAAATGGTGTAAGCGACCGCAAGAATGTTAAGACGACCATAGGCGGCCATACATGGATGAGCAGTACCGTTTCTGATCTTCAGAACTCCGAAGAACAGTTGACTATCCGCCGTTCGAGCTCCCATTTAAACCAATAAAAAAAGCGCTATTACAAAGGAGATGATTGAGATGCTAGTGGAGGTGTAGACGTGCGTGAAGATTGATTGAACATACAGAAGCAGACGATTGTATTCACACCGAACACTGTAAATGAGCGGTTCTCCATAATGCTACTCCAGCTAACCAGCAGCCTGCGCGCGCTCCAACATCTTATTGACAGCCGCAGGGCGTGCCGTCGGTGGATGCGAGATATCACTAAGCCTGCCCTCCCGCATCTTCATCACCAGCGCACCCAAAAACGTCGGCGTAACTCCGTCCGCATTATCCTGCACCGATCTCGGCGTGCCAGCATGACTTGCAGACTTGTTCGAGCTACTAGCGGGAGAAGGGCGCGCAGACACCGTTGCATCGGGAAGGTTATCGTCTTTATACCTATCCCACAAAGCATACAGGGAAAGAATCTCCTGTGAGATGGTGGCGATTAGCGGAAGAGAGACGTTCAGGTCTGCCAAGAAGGCTATGGGATCCTGCGATTTCTTCTGCTCGATATGAGTGCGAGATGAGCGTCGCGGTTGCGGCTGTTTCGCTTCCGATTCGGAAGAGATGAGGTGGATATAATCTCCCGAGATGGCGGATGGAGGATTTGTGTGAGGTAGATGGCCGCGACGGCGACGAGATGCGGAGGATAGAGAAGGCAGAGGTTCGAACGATATGAATCGTTGATGATGGACCACGCCATCTGGAGTGCGGATTCCGACATTTCGAGCTTTTCATCGAAGTGCAAGTCGTCAGAATCTACTCCGACACCGAGCTCGCCAGCCTCGGTTTCTTCGTTGTCGTGTGCTGCGGATTCTTTTTTACACAAGGCCATGAGTGTGCGGTAGGGATGAAAGATGGTTAGATCGCACTCCAGGTCATCCACAAGGTAAAACTCGACTTCTGCGAGCTTGGAGTTGTCGGAGGGAAAATGCTTGACATTGTATTGATCTGACGAATGCATTAAATGAAGTACTGGGATAAACGGACAAGCGCTTACGGCTGAAGAGGGACCGAGATTCGGTTACAACATTCTTAATGTGTACGGGCGATTCCTCCGCCTTGGCCGCCACGTAAATGCATGCAGAAATGACCAAGAAGGGGTCCGTTTCGCAATACGAGTTCTTTAGATAAAATCGTCGAAAGAAGACTGTTGCAGTCGCGATGGCACGTTGCCGTAGTTGTAGCTTCTTGCCCAGCTTGGCGATAGCTAAATGGGCATCAGTGCGCGGCCCTAGAAGCGCGAACAGGCTCACCGTTGGAGAAATATATTCCAAGGAATTCAAGATGTTCTGGGTCGTCCACGTATTGCAGATCATCGGCGCGCGCTTGACGCAAAGTCGAGCGGTCAACGAGCCATCTTTTACTGTCGATGATTAAAAATTCTGTGGAAAAGATGAAGAGTACCTACTAGTGAGAGCTTGCCCAGAAATCTGTTGCCATTCCGAGTTGAAGCAGATGATGCAGGCGACTGTAGGAAGATCAAAGTGAAGCGCCTTTGTGGTGGCCTGAAGGCTGACGCTTTCGGACCGTGTGCCGCAAGTGCCGACGGCGCATACGCTAGGCGATCACCAAGTATCCATCCACCGCGGTCCACCACCTCCTCTAGTCCTGTAACCGAACATCTTGATGACAAGTCGACGATGAACAGGTTTACCTACTGTTTACCTTCTCATATAGAGCATGGTCGGTAACGGCCACCTCATGATCAGAGACATACTCAGGTTGACCCGGCGGATAACGATGTTAAACACTGGTCTGCTCTCCACCGGTACCATGACTGACATAGAACAACAAGCAACTGTCAGCCTTAGAACGACTGACAACGACACTCTTCCCGACTCGTCGGCGCCCAAACACTCTCCCACGGGCCTCATACAGCTCCTCGTCTTCACGTATGCCGTGCTCTTGATGGTGGTCTTCGACAATATCATGTTGACGGAGTGCTTTGACAACATCATCTCCCACAATCCCATCGGGACTGCCGTCTTGCTTTCGTTACAGCTGTTGATGCTGGGCCTGGCTGCAGGATACTGGTATTCGAGCGTGTGGGCCCATTCTTGTTTGTATGTAATGTTTCTGATCCTCACCTACGGTCAGTATTTTCTTTTCAGCTGCTGCCTTACATTTCATTTTCAGTAATTTAGGACAACTTTACTTTATGCCTTGTGCGATGTGCAGCGTATGGAACCTACTGATTGTGTCCGGCACCAGCACTTTTGCATTTAATCTGTCTGTGTTTCTCCTATCCGGGGATTTGGACAGAACGGGCGTATATGGTGTGTGTATGGTTGCTTAATTGATATACGAGAAGCTCATGTTTGGCGCAGGGAAAGTTTTGCGAGGCGGAGAAAGAATGGTTTTTGGGTCACTTGTCACCGAAGAATCCTCAGCCTTGCTTGATTCGGAAAATGAGAGAGTGAGTGCTTCCTTCCTAGAACGATTTGTACGCTCATGACATCTGTAGAGCTACGCAGGTACTGATGGACCTGCTAGGTTGGCGACTTGAACGCACCGTTAGAACTAGCGGTAGTTTTCTCGCGACTAAGACGGCCCGGGTGTAGGATGCATAAGTGTCGTCATCGACTCGAGATCAGTCGCCCAGGTATCAATCGCAAAACAGGTCATTACAGTCGTATCATCGTTCACTGCGCATGTACCTTCAAGCTGAACTTGAACAACGTTTTGTATGAAAACTTTTTCGATCCATCTGTGAGGAGCCGACGCAGATTGTGGACTGGGTCTTCGATCATGTCCCAAACCTAGCTGTGCAATTGTTCCCTTTTTCACCGTGGCGCTTTCAACTTCGATGCTGACGACGGAAAATTCCGATTTCATTAGGCATATGCGTGTCAGCACCTTAGCGTTTAATCGGGCTTATGAGCACTGGACACTGGTTTTCCGAGCGCTCAGTCACCGCCCATGTTTGACAATTCACCAATGAGAAACATTCAAACTTATTACTAACCTTCTGTAGTGGCGCCCGGAAGACCCGACCTTACCCATCTCCGAGTCGGAGGTGGAATTCAGCGTTTGCTAGGAATCTTCGATTCTCATCTGGTTGGGCACTTTTTCCCCGGTAGCTGTCAACCCCTCGTACAAATCATCATGTCGAAGCACTTGGCCGCACACCTTGGATTACCACTCGACGCAGCGCCGCGGCTCGTGATCAACGGTGGCACCGGGTGATCCACCCTTTTGATTGCAGTCTGCCAATGCTTGCGGCGAGGATCACATTCAGTGCCGGTCTATTCTTATGAAACCTTATAAGCTGGATGAACGTTAACGAAAAGGTGTCCTCTATGTCTTCACCTAATATCTTCTTTACTGGCGCCACAGGTAGTCGTATTCTTTCCAAAACTAAATTTGGCTTATCATCACAATCTGAACAGGCTACCTCGGCGGTTCCATCCTTTCCAGGCTATTGACTACTGTGAATCCCGCGACGATCACTGCTCTTGTGCGCTCTACAGAGAAGGCTGACAAGCTACGATCGCTGGGCATTAACACGCTCGTTGGAAGCTACACAGACTTTGATGTCTTGACCGATGCTGCATCTAAAGCCGATATCATCTTCGCTTGTGTAAGTGTTGGAAATCTTCACCGCGTCCTGGATGTCGAAATTGATGCTCATGCTATCTAGGTAGATGCAGACAATGAGGCCGCTGCCCAAGCCATATTGAAAGGCATGAAGAAGAGATATCAATCTACCGGCTCTGCGCCAGCTCTCATCCATACATCCGGTACAGGTTCGTATCGTCATGATATTTCATTCTCCTTCCCAATAACGCCCTATACCGCCAGGCGTCGTCCAAGACAATGCTTTGGGTATGCACAGCGACTACCCCGTGTTCTCCGATCTCGACGTCGACCGGTTCGCGAAATTGCCGGAGACACAGATCCATAGGAAGACGGATCTGCTGATCTTGGACGCAGACAAAGAGGGTAAGTCCCCAACGCGTTCCCCCCACCCTTTTATTACTTAACATCAGCACAGGTTATATCCGCTCTTACCTCGTCCTACCGCCGACTGTGTACGGTTTGGCTATAGGTATCGTCGCAGATACCGGCGTTCAGAACATCCACTCCGTCCAGTTCCCCGCGATTGTGAAAACGAGTATGCACAGGAAGCAGGGTGGGATGATTGGCGATGGTGTCAACATCTGGAACAATGTATCCGTAGATGACAGTGGGTTTTGTCTCCTCCGAGTCATTTCCGTGCCATGCTAACGAGCCATCGCAGCTGCTGATTTTTACATTGTCCTGTTCAACGCGATCCTCAAGAATCCTGAGACAGCACACGGCGCGAATGGATTTTACTTTATCGAATCGGGGGAACACACGATGAAGGAGGTCGCGACGGAGGTATCCAAGGCGCTGATCGAACTTGGGCTGAGTACAAACCCGGAACCAAGCTCCTATACGGATGAGGAGAAGACGGCTTTCTTTGGTGTAAGTGCCTTGGCCTCAGTAGTTATTGTTGGTTGCTTATGCACTACTAGCCTCTGTGGCCGTATCTGGGGACCAACGCCCGTGTAAAAGCTGAGCGTTCAAGAGCGTTGGGGTGGGCACCTAAGCATGGAAAGCAACATATGGTGGCGAGTCTGAAAGAAGAGATCAAATCGTACCTTTGATACGCAATGATGTTGAATCACCTACGCACTACCTTATACATGTACTTAATAGATGCTGAGCCTTACAATACCAGATACAGTTGTTGAAATCGAAAGCGTAGTCGACGGGTAAGCGCCCGTAACCCTAACCCTAGCCGGACTTACCTTCTTTCTGCTTCCACCACAATCAAAACACAATCGACCTTGGTTATAATGTCGGACAGTCTTGAACGCCCAGAAATCGAAGTCCGTGTATATAAGCTGCATTTATGACCCATATTCCTTGCTGTCCTGTCTCTAGCTCAAGTCACAACATACGAGACGACAAAGGGCCGCATCCTCCCTCTGCCCTTGCCAGTTTTCGAATCGTCTCCGTTCACCGTTGTGATGACCGTTTTGCTAGCCTCTATCCGAGTTTCCCGCCAAAGAGTACGTCGTCCTATTTCGGAGCTTCTCTGCTGCATTCTAGCATGCTTATCCGAGAGACAGATAGGAAATACTCAACGACGTGGATGGTATGAGTCTGAGTGTCGCGAAAGATGCTGGGCCGTCAAAATTGCAACGCTCAATGGTTCTCCCTACTATCGTTCTCGTATCGTAAAACATATCATTTTAGGGCATCCGATAACAACTTCATTGCTTCATCCGATACAACCGAAATTTCGCACTTGAACGGATAGGGCTGGCTACATCGAACTGGTAAGCTATGCGTTCAGGACATTTAGAACGCCAATCTGACCTGAAAGCGGCGTTCGTGTAGATGACATCCGGGAGGACTGCGACACCATCTGCATTGACACATGGGGCAATATTACATGTCGCCAAGGTTGTAGCAATGGCAATGAAAACGGTACTGTGCGCTAGATGAGAGCCAGGGCATGACCTGCGCCCAAATCCGAATGTGAAATCGGTAGCGTTAGGCGGCTTTGGGTCTCTCAAGTAACGGTCTGGGTCAAACCTCATTGGCTCGACGTACCGGTGTTCGTCGTGGAGAAGCCCCCTGTCCGCCAAGTCAGTGCGGCGTCTACTGTCTAGTTAAGAACAGAACTAACCAGGCATTGGCGATAACTAGAGTCCTGGCCGGAATGTGATAGCCGCGATACGTGTCATGCTTCCGTGAGCAATGCCCCGCTGGACCTATAAGGTAAGTTAAGAACGAGAAAATAGTGTCTACGAACCGAGGGGCACAGAAGGATTCCATCTAAAACACTCCTGGACGATCGCGGCCACGAACGGTAATGAATTTTGGTCAGAGAATTGTGGAAGTCTTTCCTTTCCAATGATGCCCAATATCTCCTGGCGTCCTCTCTGTTGGATTTCCGGGTTCAGAACCATCGCCAAGAAGAACGACGAAATTACGCTGACGTTCTTACCGATGAACATGCATTTTGTTTGTCAGTTGTTCCTCAAGGGCAGCCGACAGAGATCTCACAGTATCAGTCCCCGCTGTGTAGAGTCAATCGATAAAAGATATCAGAACGAGGAGAACCCTTCATACCGCCATACATCTCCCCTGCTGTTGCTTTAAGAATATGACGCTCTTCTGGAGTTAGATCGGACGGTAAAACGTTTGACACGAGCGATGGATAATGTGTTCCGGATTTCTGATATCTTGAGCGGTAGGGGAAATTTTGTCTCTGGAGAGCCTACCATTTGATTGACTATACGTTCGAAGGGTGTATCGTAAAACCTTTGTAGAGTCGATCTAGATGCGGCAGCCGTGCGTTGAAATGAAGCACCAGGAAACCACGAGGGCACAACTTTCACTGTTCTTAATGAGCGACTCCTGCTGTTTTATGATAACGAAAGGTGGTACGAACAGAAAGGCAGAGCATCGACCAGATGTTTGTGAGTCGTCATGGCCGTACCCAAATATTGCATGACCTCTTGTGCCATACTGACAAGATCGTCAGAGTTCTCGTCTGGGCTGTGTCCGTAGGCAATCATCATGATATTCGCGACCGCCATTCTGTAAATTGTGAGTGAAATCTGCGTCTCCTCGTAAATGGAAGTGGCGTGCACTTTCTAATGTTTTTCAGTGGTGGTGGGCATCCGAGGGATCCGGAATGGTCAGCCCGATTATCGGTAACTAAATAGTAACCGTTGAAATAATGCTCTAGTCGCCCTTGCGCTGTATCTTGGGAAATTCTGGACTTTGAAGTGTAAAAATCTTGAATTCTGACCAAGGAGTACTGTAGGTAGTGTATATTGCATGAGTAGGGCGAGTACAACCAGAATGAGATACATCATTACAACCATTGCTCATTGTCTCATCCTTGTCAGCATGTCAAGGCTCATATGTCACCTCAAGCGGCTCAGAGCTGCTCATACTCTGTGAATCCAACACAGTCCAGTTAGTAGACAAGATATTCTCAAGTTCTTCGAGTTGATACCCCATGGGCTGATTGGCAGGTCCTGCTGCTTAATCCGGGAAGGCTTTGGGGGCTCATCTCTTAGTATATCCCATGATATGAGTGTCTTCAGGATGACAGGCTTTGAGTGAGTGTTTCTTACTGTTGCACGACAATGAACGAGCAAGACCATGTCTGTGCGCGACTTGTCACTGTGATGTGACTCACATTTTGGCGGGGGAGTTGTAGAGTTCTAATAGCAAAACACACACTCCGATTTACGCGTCCGGTCATTGGCAGATCTATCTAAATGGTTATTTAGAGGGGATTGATGCAAAAAACATGTTGACAATTCGCATAAATGCCTTGTCCTGCTCCAGATCTCAGAGCAAAGGCATCCTTATTGACATGAATTCAAAATGCATTTGCACTAATGGACTTGAATATGATATAAACCTGTGGTTCATGCTTCTCCGCAGGCTCAGATGTCGATGTGGAAAGCACTATTAAAAAGAGCATTCACACTTCTACGCGTTGGCTGGTAGAGGCTGCCACCAAACAACAACAAGCAGACTGCCTCGGACCCTTCGGATGCCCACCACCATTTTCAGGAAGTGCTCTGGGGCTGTGACGTTGGAAAAGCATAAGTTTTGCGCATTTCGTTCCAGGGTACGCTCATGACCGAGCATGGCCCGAGAGTTGAGCTCGCTATGAAGAAGTTTTCGAGAAGTACGAACTGTGCTATCATCGTTTCGAAAGGCGAGAGTACCTCCAAACCCGCATCTACCACAGCAATCAGCAACTGCTTGCACTTGAACAATGAGCCTACTCACAGTTCTCCCATAAGACGACGTGGCCTATCGGAGTATATAGAGGAGCGCTTCTCAAACAGATCTTGTACAGCCTCGATACTGTTGAGAATCAGAATGGGCCGCCCCAGAACGCGAAGATAGACAAGATCTCCTAGGTTGCAATCAGTCCGTCTATACTGGGGCAGCGGAGGCGCAACAAAAATACCGTATGTGTCCTTCCATTCGCTGAAGCGAAGCCAGGATCGTTGTACATGCATGTCCCACAAATTCCCAATGACAGGCCAAGGCTTTGGACCAGGTGGGTACTTCTTCCATGATTGTCGCCACAGAAAGAATGACAAAGAGAATATTACAAGGCAGAAAGGCAGATTCAAAGCCGTCGACATATCTTGACGCGGGCTGTCTAGTGCGCGATCTTGGATGGGGTTGACGAAGACTGTAGAATTACGCAGGAAACTGTGAAGTTTGAACGAGAAGCGCATGTGAATGCGTCACGACAGGTGAAGAGAGGCCAGTGTCTCGATGACACGATCAAGTGATGGCTTCTTTGTCAAAGTTCCCTTGACTGCGGCAGCCTGCTTGAACAGACGCCTTGAACCAGCACGCTCATCTCAGTTCGCCCGAAGTACGAGGTCAAGTTTCACTTACCAGTCCATCTGCAGTTGGCCCGCAGGACGGGATTTCATAATTCGTATTCTGAATACACTTACAATCTGCAGGATTCCTTATCTTTCCCATATCAAAACGCGTCTAATCCTGTCTTTCGTGGATTCCTTACTCGATTGTTCCGTTCGCACTGGGAAGAAGTCATTTCCAAATTTACTTCGCCCGAATCAAAAGCTGGATCGAGCGTTGATGACTCAAGCGTGGGATATCGTCTCTTCGGCGTTCTCTGTCATCTCGTCTCTCTCGCTAGCTTACCATTGTACGAGGTCATGTCGTGTCCAGTCGCCATCATCGCAGGTACCCTTCAGTTACACAGGAATGCTCTGGTCTTTCTGATTGAAATCTTTTAGGTTTAGGTTCGGGGACAGGAACTGGAGCAGCGACGGCGTCAGTTCCATCACCCTGTGTAAACTCCTGAGGCGAACCGAACTCTTTCAACAGACGCCTGTTCGCAAAAAGGGTTTTGCTGTCGCTTTGATTTCCCGCAACTCGGAGACTCTCAATTCGGTTGCCCAAGAGATCATTGCTATTGGGGCCAAGGTCAATTTCCATCAGGCCCTCTGTTTGTTTTCTGACTGCACTTATTGGCCGCAGGCTCTCATCTACCCCGTTGATGTTTACAGTGCTGTCTCAATGGCGGACGTATATACTACGATCAAGAAGGACTATTCTGCTCCACAGTATTGTTTTCGCGTGGCTTTATGGAACACAGCTGGACATTTTGTGTGGAAAAAGTTCCTCGACATCACTCCGCAGGACGTTCATTCCGTGATGCAAGAAGACGTGGAAGCTGGGTTCGAGTTCTCCCGTCAGGCGATTTCATTGTTCTTGGACAACGATTTGGACTCTCAAGGTAGTCGTGGAGCTCTCTTGTTTACCGGGGCTACGGCGAGTTTGAGAGGTAACACTATGACCAGCGCCTTTGCCGCAGGCTGCTTCGCTCTTCGGGGTTTATCCCAGAGTCTCGCGAAAGAATTTTCCAAGTCCAATATCCATGTGAGACCACCTCCCCTCTTTCCTCAGGATTCTCAAATTCTGAAAATACTTCAGGTCATCCATGTCAGTCTTCTTCGCTATACTATCTGTGTCCCATGCAGTACCTGATGTTCGCCGTCTTCAGGCAATCATCGATGGAGGTAAGGACTTACGGTACCGGGTAGTGTGTAGTTCATCTCACAATCTCCACAGAAATTCTGACAGATAACACCCGGAAACGGCACAATACGATGCCGCATTTGAAGCAAATGAAGACGTTAGATTGGCGCCGGAAGATGTTGCTGAAGTACGTTGAGGAAGAACAGTGGGTCCCGAACTGACATCTCATCAGACGTACATGTACCTCACGTCGCAAAAGCGTTCTGCGTGGACCTGGGAACTTGATTGTAAGCGTGTACCTTCCTTCCTCCCGGTTGTATTCGAGTACTCACAGTAGCTGGCAGTGCGTCCCTCCCACGAGAAGTGGTAAATTCAATTGGCGTCTCAATTTAGTATGCGTGACATGATATTAAATGTTTTTGCTATGTTCTGATGCGAGCCTCCCTTTCTGCGAAGTGGGCCTTAAGCGGTACGGAAAGTCTGTTTTCAATGCAACGACCGTACTATGATCTTTGCGATTATCTGCCTTGTTTTCGTGGCTGTTGTCGTCCCGTTCTCTCTTCGCCGTCGCGCAGTAACAAGCCACATACGGGGCCCTGCGCGGCCTTCATTCTGGCTCGGTGAAAACATTGAATGCCCTCACTCGATGTACCCCGGCTCACAGCTTATACATACAGGGCATGAATGGGTCCTTCGACATCAAGATGACGCTGGCGCGTTAGAGCTGCAGTGGTACCGCCAATACGGTTCAATCGTCCGCATCGGAGGGTGTTTCGGCGTAGGTTTATGGAGCGACGCGGCTTTCAGACACTCAGAGTTCAATAGCAATCCGCTTTGCTCGTATCGGATGCGAAGGCACTAGAGCACATTCTCCAAGGTTCCCCTCCTACCGCCTATCCAAAAACCGGGGATCATACTCGCATGCTTCATCTTGCATTCGGTCCGGGCGTTTTGTCAACTGAGGGTGCGAAAGGCATGGTTCAACTACTTCAACTGAACTCACCTCTTGGCAAGCTCTGATTCACCAGCGTCAAAGAAGAGTGCTCACCCTGCCTTTTCTGAACGCAACTCCGTCAACTACTTGAACTGTTTCAGTCGTCAAGTACAGAGGTCGGTGGATTACATCCATCTTTTGCGTCACCCGACAAGCTCTCTGACGGTCGCCATAGTTGATCAACATGCTAAAACAGAAGGTCGGTTCTGAACCGACCAATGTCAACATCCTGGAATGGACTAGTCGAGCATCTCTCGAAATGATCGGCATAGGTCAATGTCGCGATGATGATACCTTTTGGTGTACTGACTGGAGAACAGCTTCGTTTAGGTACGCGTTCGGAGCAATCAGTGGTACGAAAAGCGAGCTACTGCGTGCTCTTCACCGTGTCATGTATGTCCGCCTTGTTCCTCTTTCATCCCTTCGTTAACATCCGTCCAGTGGAGAAATGCGCTTGTACGCAACCCAATTGGAGATTCTATATGCCTCACTATGGAGATTCCTCCCGCGCTCTGTCCTTCGTATCCTCGAGCTATTCCCTTCCAAGGAAAACGCTCATTTCACAAGATTCCGTCAGACCTGCGAACGCGTGGCGTATCGCATCTTCACAAAATCTTTCAACTGACGCTGAGAAATACACGGACGACGTCAAGAAGGATGTTGTCGGGGTCTTAGGTATTCGTCTTCGCGCTCCTTCCTTTCCTTCTGTGACGTAGAACGTGATCCAGCCGCTGCGTCGATTTCAAACGACCCCAAGAAAGAGATGCAGATAGAGGAGATTTTGGCCCAAATGGCGTGAGTCGTTACTTGTATTGAATACCCCGTCAATGGCCAAACCTTTTGCAGGACTTTCATTTTCGCAGGCCACGATACATCCGCCGGTGCTGTGGCGTGGCTGCTGTACGAGCTTGCTCGACATCCTGAGGACCAGGAGAGGGTGCGAAGCGAAGTATCTGTCGCCAGTAGACAAAAGACCTTGGCAGGACAAAAATTCGACGCGACGGACTACGATTCTATGCCGTTTTTGAATGCTGTCATCAAGGAAAGCCTCGCACTGCTTGTTCCATACCGTTTACATGAGCTAAAGTCCCAACAGGAATCGCTTCGTCTTCATCCTTTCGCCCATTCCCTACCTAGGATTGCAGAACACGACGACGTGCTACCCTTGGCGGAACCCATCGTCGACTCAACGGCAGAATTTTATCAGAAGTTCCGATACAGAAGGGCCAAGTCTTAATCACTTCTTGCTGAACTACAATCGGTGGGTTTTCCTGCTCCCTCCAGTGTCACTCCCCGAAGCAACGCGAACATGAGCAGATCCGAGAGCGTATGGGGTTCCGATGCTGAATGTTGGAGACCATCTCGTTTCTTTGAGACAGAGAAATCGATAAACATCGGGATGTACGCTAACCTGTACGCTCTTCTCCATGCCTACAATCATCGAGGCTGACCAGTAAACAGGTTGTCGTTCAGTGCGTATATTTAACTCTGCGCCTTACTCGCACGGTATCTGAGCCAAGTCGACAGGTGCCGGAAACCGTTCATGTATTGGGTAAGTAGTAACGTTGTCTCTGTTTTGCACCGTGAAACCTGACTTCGCCCATACAGATGGCGATATGCGTTCGTTGATAAATCTTTCTTCCAGGACATTTTCTGACGGGCCGCTGATTTCAGAGTAATGTCCATGCAAGCTCTAACAGCTGCTTTCCTGCAGTCATTCAACCTGAAGCCCCTGGACAATGTAGAAATCTGCCACGCTCCGATGCAGGTGTCTTCTTTTCCGGCTGTGCGAGGTAAATTCCAAGAAGGGCCTCAAGTCCCTCTCCTTTTGAGCAAGAGAATGACGACAGAATGAAATGGCGTTAGCAAGTCGGTAGTACGGGAATGTATGTGTTGGTTAGTCAAATTATGTTTCTCTTCCAGAGGCCAACCGCCGCCTAGTAACCCTTCTCCGAAATCCGTTGAACATCATCTCGAGGCCTGGCTTGTTGCATGGATTGTATCGAGAATGCAAAATCACACGAGCCATTGATCGCGTTGCTTGCTTAGTACACATCGTTCTCAAACGAAAGAGTCACTGTGTGAGGACGGTGTCAAATAACTTTACTCAATGCTCATAATCTTGGTTGTGGTACATTGCGAGCCATTATAGCCCATAGTGCGTAAGCCAACCCTTCGGGGGCTTCCTCGACAATCTGCGGCACCGACCTTAAGTAGTATGTCTGCATCAGGCAGTGATGTATACGGACCATATGCCCTGCTTGAGGAATCCGAGTCACGGAGGCGACTTGAGGGATACCATTCGGACTACAGATTCCGTTCTGAATGAACAATGGCCTTGTAAACTCAAAAGTTAGCGTGTAAACATGAGAAGATTGCATTAGTCCTTACGAATGGTCCGCTTCAGTACCGAAAACGACATGTACAGGTATGAGAGGGCAGATTTCAGAAAGGCGATCAAGCACCTCGAACTGAACATCTGAATGCCGATACGCCGTTGCTTGCACGTCCTTTGTGCAAGATAACGTTACTGTCTTATCGATAGTCGGAGCTTGTGATCGAGGATGTCGCAGACCATGCGTCTGGCGTGTACGCCGTGAGTTGATACAGTAATCATGAAAGGAACATTTTCGTACCACGTAATGGTCCAAAACCCGTGGATCCCATCTGCGCCACGGATTTCGCGACAACATCCATTGACGAGCTTCTTCCCGGTTCTCCCAAACATCTCGCTGTGACTGGCTGAGCGAGATCATTCTATCCGTAAGCAGTGCGCTGCGGGACTGCTATTCATCAGCTGTCGTGTGATCATCACTGGCTCAACCAGGATAATTTTTTCGATGCGATGATCAAGGACAGGTAGGGTAGCCAGGATGCTAAGAGGGCCTAAGTTTCACACATTAGCAGAGCGGGATTCGATGAACTGACACGGACGCGGCCCCAGCAGAGTGGCCGATCAGAATGATTCGTGCCTGCGCGCTAAAGTCGACGAGCCCAGATTTGATGAGAACATCGAAGGTCTGTGCATAGTCATAACCCGCTGGTTGATGCTTCATCTCAATGCAGGTAAACGCGGGAAGTTTGACTCACAGATAAATCGGGGTCTTGTTAACAGCGCTTCTTCATTGAGAATAGCACTCTCCCCATGATCTTGACAATCAATACACCATGCTTCTTGAATGTGCAGCACTGCATGCTGAGACGGTTGACAGTTGATATCAAACAGAGCTTCCAAAGTGGGTTCCCAGTGCTCTTTATCTGGTGACCAATCCGTTAGTGCTACGACTAGAGAGAGGTCCAAAACATACGATACCCCAAGGCATGGGCGAAGAGAGGGATTAAGCGAGGTCCCGAAATGTTGTCCGACCTCTGAGAAGGGTCAGAGTTGCGGTACCGCTTTGCTAAGATCCAGAGGTCGCCTCTATCAGGAAGGATGAATTCGTCTACTGCCAGAAAGGCAGCCATAACGGTTCACCTCAGTGGCCCACTTCGTTTGATTTATCGTCGACCGCGTATTCAAACGCTTGTGAAAATTCATCTTGGAGAGTGAGTGATGTTTACCGCCGAAGAACAGGGGACCGTAAATAGTATAGCTTTCAAGTCGACGGATGCTCCATATGGGCCCAAATAGAGTTAAGATAATTGCCGGAAGGATCCGGCAGAATGTATTCGTGACGTGTGACGGACGACCATTTTGAATGTTTCTACAGCAGTCCGAAAGTAGTCATTCACATATATACTTGCGAACGATGCTACTCTGTGCCAACATCAATCTATCATGGCCAAGCTCCTCATCCTAGTAACTTTGACGTCCATCGTTGCTTGTCCTGCACTCACCTCGTTCTCAGGTAACTGGCGCCTCAGGATTCGTCGCGTCCTACATCATTTCTTTGCTTCTGAAAGAAGGATACGCTGTTCGCGGGTTCGTTTATGCAGAATACCTCTGAGAATTCTCTCGATAACCGGAAACAGGACCGTCCGTGCGGGCAAGATCGAGTCCCTCAAGTCTGCACCTATCAGTCAAAATCCCGACTTCGCGCTTGTGGAAGTAAACGACATCTCGAAAGATGATCTCACCAGCGTTATGCAGGGTACTATCTACTTTTATCTCAGCAGTAGTCAATCCAACGTTCCTCCTAGGAGTCGACGCGGTCATTCACGCCGCTTCCCCTCTGGCTGGCCAAGCCACCCCCGAAGTCATCATCTCTGTAAGCGACCCCTGCCATTACCTGAAGTCATTGACGGCGGCGGCGCCTCTTAGATCGCCCAGGATGGAAATTTGAATGTGCTCAAGACCGCCGCCAAAGTTGGAATTAGTAAAGTCGTCATTACGAGCAGCTGGGGAACAACCATTGATCGTCAGTCCGTCTTTCTCTCATGAGCATTGGGTGCTCAAACTCTTACAAAGCTGACTTGGCTAAGACCTACGCCGGAATAACACTCACTCAGAAAGGTAAATCTACCGAGTGACCAAACCGTGCTGGTTCCTCTGACGCTTTCAGATTGGGGCTCTGTCACAGTGGAGGAAGTCTTCAAAAGCGAACACAACCCTCTTTGGGTCTACATCGCTAGCAAGATTCTAGCTGAGAAGGCTGCATGGAAATTTGCTGAAGAGAACGCACTTATCGATCTGGCGACCGGTAACTCAAAAGTTCATTCTGAAAGAAGTCATCATTAACAGTGGCCCTCAGTGAATCCACCTTTCATCTACGGCCCTCTCAACGACCAATTCCCGGTCCCGGAGCCCGCGCGTCTTGGTGCTAATGTTATGGTGTACAGTCTGATCAATGGCGAACACGGGCGTCCGCTTCCCATGCAGCTTACGCCTCTCTACACTGACGTCCGCGATGTTGCCACGGCCCACGTACGCGCGTTAAAGGTCTCGCCTGAAGTTGGAAACAAAAGATTCCTGATTTCTGCAGGATTCTTCACCTGGAAGCAGGCGGCGGAGTATCTGCAGAAAACAAAGCCCGAGTTAGCGAGCAGATTGCCATCCACCGCCGATGCCGCCGGGCTTCCTGGCCCGGTCTCTGACACGGATGTTAGCCTTGCCAAAGAGCTCCTGGGCCTTGATGAGTATATCGGCTGGGAGCAGATGATCAATGACACCGTCAATTCCTTTATTCGCGTTGAGAAGAAGTAGGTACCGTAGTAGTGGAGAGAACCAAAGTCTGTTTTGTTCTATGTACTACCAATAAGACTGACAATTGATTGGGCCTATATTTAACATGACACGCTGTCGTCTCAATTATTTTCACTTGCGCTCCTGTAGGTAGGCGTGGGAAAGTCCTGGATGAGTATGAGTATGAGTATGAGTTGGGGCTGCTCACGCTCACGGTCGCCAATGCAATGTCACATTTGATTGGGCACACGCCTGCATACACTACATGACGAGATGACGAACGACTATCAGACCCCATGATAGCCATCCCATTAAGCCGGATTGATTAACAGAAAATATAATAACATCCATTGTCCGTGACTATCCCAAACCCCGCAACGAGAGTCCCATGTACTCATCCGCGTCCATGTCATCTGTTGCTTCGTCACCATCGAGTGCCTCATCAGTGGTCGTCTACTTCACACACACGGCGTATCTGTCTTGCTCGTCCTGAAACAGAACCCGCAGACCAAGAGAGACATCCTCGCGCGGTTCAAACCCGAATTCTCCCTGTCAACGCCCGCGACAGCCCGTAAACAGCCTCCTATGTTGTTTTAAGGCCACCCCTTGTCGCTCCAGCAGCGCACGGCTCACCAAACGCCGTCACCCTGGCGAGGAGTGCTATCCCAGTCGAGGCGGACATTGACACTTGCAAGGGGACACCCACGCAGTCGTCCTGACGAGACGGCGCTCTCGTCGAGGTGCACTGGTGCGACTGACCATGCATCGAAGTGTCAGGAATGTCGTCTCGCTCTCGTTTCAAACGACTAGTCGACGCGACAGGTGCCGTGGATTCTACAAACGCCACCTGTGTAACCTTGCCGGAAACTGCGATATGCACATGTGTAGAAGTTGCAAAAGTGTCTCGGAGATCTGCCCAATCAGAGAATGGGGTGTCTACTCCATCCAAAGGAAAAGGAGTGCTATTCGCAGGAACGGTGGGGCGAATCTCATGGTAGAAGTGATCGAAGTCGGGGAACCGGCGCCAGTGACACGATGTACCGAGCGAGCAGATCGTCTTGTGGCCATCATCGACCATCTTGAGGAAGGCCTCAAGCGTCAACATGGCAACGTCTTGGACGACTAAAGTGTGCTGGGGATATTGGTGTTTTTGGTTTGCAGCATGATGGACATATGTTATCGAGAGGACGAGCATGGCGATGAGATTCCAATGTGAAGGTCGTCGTTGTGAGAGCACAATCGTGACAAATGGGTGAACAAGTCAGGTGTTGCTCGGCCGATGATGTCGTGATCGCGACCACAAATGGGCCGATTGAGTTGGCTCGTTCCAACGCTCATGTCAATGTTCACAAGATTCGATTCCGAAGCCCCATTCATTGATCTCGGACTTTGGCTGCTTAGCGTGCGCATGCTTGACATGATGCGTGACATCATACTATAAGTTTGATTCTTTGCCCTCTTCAAGCAGACCAGACGTTGGGCTGTTCCTCGCCCTCGCCATTTATGACTCCAATGAGTCTTCTCCCAATTCCGCCGCGTACTCAGGCCCTGTCGACGACCTTCGTTCCACCGCCTCTAGATGGCTCACTGGACCTACAAGAAGTATTCGACTGGCATCTTGAGCACAATCCAGACCATCGCCTCTTTCTGTTCTATGATCATTCTGAGGGGGCCTTGCGGTGTATCACCTGGTTCGAAATTGTTCATGCTGTCCACAGAGCTGTCCGGTTCGTTCGTGAGCAGGTATCCTGGACTCCGGCGATGTCGAGCTCGCCTGTCGTTGGTATACTTGCTGTATCCGGTACTCTCGACTTTAGGCCATATGCATTGCATCTCACTTTGTCCCAGACACGGTGACGTACTTCACTATGCTGATGAGCGTGTTGCGTTCCAATTGCGTTGTTTTTCCTATTTCTATCCGGAATTCGCCCACTGCCATCGCCCATCTCATCCAGCAAGTGCGCGTGGAGCATCTTCTCGTCAGCGGCGATCGTGCCATGCAACAATTGGCAACCCAGAGTTTCTCATTACTTGAGAAGGATTATGCCGTCCCGAAAGTCCTGCCATTTCCCAATTTCCAGGATTTGTACCTCTCGCCATATACTGTCCATCCTCAAGATATTCCTTACGAGCGGAAAGGTCCAGACCAAATTGTTCTTTACATACACTCGTCGGGTTCGTTGATGCTCTCATTTGTGTTAATCTTCAAGCTGACATTTATTCAGGATCTACGGCCCATCCCAAACCAGTAGGATACACCAATCTGAACAATCTGCAGTCAATGCATATTCCCTGGTATGGAGAGGTGAATCTTACAGGTAGTGTGATATCTGTCCATGCAGTAGCCATGTTTCACGTTATGGGCGTTGTGCAACTTCCATCTACTGTATGTGCACTCGACTTGTCGCAATCATGTATTCAGAACCGAAAAGGCTTCCTGTGGATATACGCTGGCCGTCTTCGATCCAAAGAAACCTCCACATGCACCAACCCCCGCGATAGTCTTCTCGGAGCTACAGGCTACAAATTGCGACTACGTTGTCTGTGTTCCCGCTTTCCCAGAAGTACTTCTATTTCTTCAGTCGTCGTCGCTATCCTGAATGCTCGTAGGCCTGGTCTAAAGATGCCGAGAAAGTGCGGTGGCTCTCTTCATGCGCAGGAGTGGTCAGTGTCTCCAGTTTGTCTTAACCCGCTCCTTGTGTTCACGACAGAGAGAAGATCTGCGGTGGAGGTGGCTTCAACTACGAGATCGGGCAGTATCTGCGTTCACAAGGCGTCAAAATAATTCCTTTGTATGGATCGTGAGTCTATTACTGACATTCGTCTTTGTGTTGCTGAGAATCGCCCGCAGGACCGAAATTGGTGCCATCAGTGTCTTCATGCCAGAGGCTTGCCCGGAATTCGAGTATTTCAGGCTGGCAGCCTACATTTCTCCTCATTTCATTGCTCAAGGGCACGATGATGCGTTTGAACTTGTCTTAAAGGTGCTATCACTTTTTTTGACGAAATTTTATTCAACGCGAAATTAGGCCGGTACTTTAGTTTCGCCTGTCGTCGTCAATACGAGGGTGGACAATGTCGATGCACACGCAACGTCCGATCTCTTGCAGCCGCATCCCACTCGACACGGTTTTTGGCGCGTTTTTGGTCGTCGCGATGACTAGATAATGCATAGCACTGGTGAAAAGGTAAAGGCTTGCTGCATACATGTCACCTAATAATGAGTTCTTCGCAGACAAATGCGGGTCCTCTAGGTTTGTGTTTCTCTATCTCGCCCCTCTGCTTGGTTCTCAACTTGGCGTAGAGAGCATTTTGAACCAGGATCGCAACGTGTTGAGTTGTGTCGTCTTCGGGCGCGGCAAGCCTCAAGCAGGTGACATCTACCACAGCGCCTAGTCTCGGGCCTCATGCTGACAAGTCTGACAGGCGTGCTTGTTGATCCTATCCCAACTTTGTCGATCGACTCCAACGATAGTGCCGCATTGGAAGAGTTCCGAACAAGGATTTGGTGTGCTCTTTCCTTCTGCCTATTCACGCATCTCATCCAATTCATTGCAAGGCCGACGGTACAGCGAATGAATGATTACGCGCCTCAACATTCCAGGATATTCAAAGAGGTCCGCTCGCATCCTAATCTCGGATCTATACACGCTGAAGAGACACCGTTCTCCATCGACAGATGATTATAGTGGCGTCGCCATCGAAGCCTTTCACTTATACCGCCAAGAATACTGCTCGTCGATCAGCAGTAATCGCCGACTACGAAGAAGAAATCGAAGCTGTCTACCTGGCGCGCGCACATATAGTACCACCACCTGAATGGACCGAGGAATCAACACTTACCTTCATTCGTTCGCTGATTCTTTCCATCATGGACAAGGCTCTGCCTGACGACGTTGATATATTCGAGCATGGATGTGACAGGTGACGATGTTTCTCAGGACACTGATTAGTTGGCTGAGCTACCCTTAGCTTGCAAGCGAGCTGGATCCTTAATACGTTATCTGAGTCATTGTGGAAATCTCTGGGCAACGACGCCATAACACTCGATCGTGACTTTGTTTATTCACATCCCTCCACCACGGGATTAGCAAATGCTTTCATAGGCCACATAACCGGCCTCAGTAGAGGAACTTTCAGGGACGAAAGGCTCTGCTTGATGCGCGCTCTCCTAGAAGCTGAGCTTCTTTCTCTGTGTTCGCCATCGGAGCGGATTGTCGATATCGTTCGCGCTGATCCAGAGGAGCACGTCGTCCTGATCACCGGGACTACGGGCGCACTGGGATCATACATCCTCTCTGAACTGATCAAAGATGCCACTGTCAGAACGATTTACGCTCTCAACCGTTACTCTTCCGGAGAACAGGAATTGAACGAACGTCAACGACGTGCTTTCGAGTCTCGTGGTCTCGACCCTTTGCTTCTTGATTCAGGCAAAGTTCGGTTTCTTGAAGGAACTCTTGCCTCTGAGCAGTTGGGTCTATCGCAAGAAGTATATTCCGTTGTGAGTATCGCATAGTCTCTGTGATGACCTATCTGAATATGATACAGATCAACAAAATTGTTACGCACATCATACACAATGGTGCGCATATTTCAGGTCGACTATGTGTTGCGTCTTTTTAAAGCGTGTCAGCCTGGCCGGTTAACTTTCGGCATAGCTTGTTGTCGTTCAAGAGCTCTATCAAAGGCGCGCGGAATGTCATCAGTCTTGCCCTTACGTCGCCCGTTAGACCGAAGCTGACCTACATTAGCTCGGTCTCCGTATTGCAGAGTAAGGATTTCCATTTTTGTCTTCAAGCCATCTCACAAGTTTCATTAGACAGTTTCTCCCAACAGCCTATACCAGAGAGGTCGGCGAATATTGTCGAAGCCATAGGCACAGGCTATTCAGAAAGCAAATGGGTTGCCGAAAATCTGTTCGAGAAGGCGTCTTCCTTGGGGCTAGTGGTGGATGTAGTTTGCGTTGGACAGCTGTGTGGAGGTGTCAATGGATGTTGGAATGCATGGGAATGGATCCCTGCTATGATTCGCAGCGCCACGGTCTTGGGCAACATTCCCGATGTCGCGAAGGTCAGGAATCCCAACTATGAATGTGTCTCTTCCTGTTTGACATTAAAAAGGATATTACCCTCCTGCGACTGAATGACGCAGGGAAGGCTGTTAACGAATACCGAGTCTCGCAACCAAACGTCGGACTACGTTTTCTTCACCTAGTACAGCCGCGCCCACTACCATGGACCTCGCTTGCACAAGCGATTGCGAGGATCTTAAACGTTTCCTTGGTGAATTACGGCATATGGCTCACTGGGCTGGCTGCATGCCCCGTCCAAGTTCCGGCTAGCCATCTTCTCGGATTTTATGAGCGGGATTTCGAACCCTCCGCTCAGGATGCTTTCGGAATGGCGCGGTTCGATTGCAGCCTTGCTTTGGCAAATTCTGAAAGCTTGCGCGCCTGCGAGTCGGACCTCACTGGGGATGTACCCAAGTGGATAGAGTGGTGGGAATCAGTGCGAGAGTAGTGTAGAATGACGGGAATTTCTATAGAGGATGATGCTGGTAGCGTTTGGTACACATGCATAGTCATCAATCGACCATCGTCTACGGTGTACTTCTTTTTCTTTGGCCCATTAATCAGGAAGATAAGAGACACGCGTACTTAGACAGTCTATATTTAGCGTATGTTCCCTCGTAAACGAAAAATGTCTCGTGCTTCATTTCAGCCATCAGCTCTGCTCGACGTCGTGGCCGCCGTTGTCGCTGTTGAGGAACGACCTACGTCACCAGGGAGGCCACGGAAAACAAGCACGTAATGGTCGGCAATAACGACGACTCGTCCTTCAGCTTTGGCTTTAACGAGCAAAGCCATGTCCGGAAGAATTTGTAGGAATCTTTTGGTCCTGGGTGCGCGGCGCGCTGACCTCTGCGTCTGCAAAGCCACTTTCATCGGCAACTACAGACACCTTGCCGTCGCGTATCCTGACAAAGTCGATTGAGGAAGGGTGCCGACCTTTCGAACGCGTTTTTAGGAAGATTGAGATGTCTGTAGATACGCACCAGAATAGACTGCCTTCTGACTTCCTCTTCAGGTAATGCCCAGAATGGCGCCAAATCCTGGAGTGGACCGTTGTGTCGTTCGTGATCCTTCGTCTGGCTACAGAGTATAAGACAGCCCAGAGTTGATAAGGACGACATCCTCTTGAAGGATGTATATGTCTGCTTTAGAGAGTTCGGTATATCCCCTCGCACATACTGACTTCTGTCCGACTTTCCGGCGTCTGATGGAACGATGCGTTCATCTGTTTTACTCGACGATGTACAATAAATTGCAATCGTTTTCGTTCGCTCTCAATACTGTATGACTTCCTCGTCTCACACTGTATAAACGCCTTTCATTCAAGACACTAATTCACCAGTTCCTACGGTACGAAAGAATATGTCTCGAAACTTCAAGTCATACTCAACTGGCTAAAGGCTTTGCTAGCTTGCCCAGGCGGTCTCGATAGAAGACAACGTCGTCTAGTTGAACAATGAGTCTTCCCATGCTGGGGTGCGAATAGAATACTTACCTTCGTCGTCAATGAACTGGCAGACTGTGTAGTTGTGCCAGAGTACCTTGAACACCGGCAAGGAAGAGCGGTGGTAATGGGGACCCAAAACGTGACGAAGGTAACCTGTCGCTGCCTCACCGTGGTACCATGGCATTTTCGGGAAGAAATGATGAACAACGTGGAAGTGTGCGACTACATGCAATCCAAAATCCTTAGATGATTTCTTCCAAGGGATATGAGGGGCACAGACCATCGTGTAAGAAGAATCTTCCTTGCCAGCCCAAAAAGTCGCGATCAATCGTTGCAGCTGCACCTCGCTGAAAGTTCCAGACGCCTTTGCGGTAATGAGGGAGAATGGGATCGGAGTGATGGAGGTAGGTGATCATCACAAACCAGTGGTTCACTGCGAGCCATGGAATACCGTAGAATTTCAGGACTTGCAACCAACCAAACGTTGTACAAAAATGAGAAATGAGCAATGTCATGCTGATCATGGCCATGTCGGAAAGGATGACGCCTAATCTCTGGTCGTCCGAGAACATAACGCTGTGGGCTGTCAATAAATACAGTTCAGCGGACAATATTTAGAAAGATATGATACGTACGGTTGAAATGGTTGGACCATCGCGGATAGGACTTCTGTCCAGAAACGTTAAACCCTATGGTACACAGTAAGACGATGCACCATCTTGAGAATGCTATATTGAACTTACAGAGATAAGCCGGAAACGCGAGGACTTGCTGACGGACGAGCATGAACATTGTATAGATTGGCGTATCGCCGAAGTACTCCTCAAAGTGGCCGTCGTCGTGCCTGGGTTGTGGCAATCCAAGCTCGGATCGCGTACGAGGAATATAGACTTCGTCATGCTCGAGCGACGCATGGTTAGAGTGGTGGCGGCGATGAACGTACTTCCAACTCCAGTATGGAGTGAGAAGAGCCGTGTGCAACAGCTATGGAAGCGGTTCACGTTGTGGGAAATAAGGCAGGGCGGAAGTTCGCTTACGGATCCTAGTATGTCGCAAATGTACTTGTTCGATGAAAACGCGCCGTGCCCGCACTGTATGGTGTTCAGATTCAGTGGGCTAGCAGGAGGGAGATATATACCTCATGACCGATGACCCAGAGGCCGGTGAACGCGAGGCCTTGGAACCACCAACTAGGACAGGAATCAGGTAGTACTAATCGCAGTATTCAATGGCGAATGGACCTACTAAACCGACCATAGCGTCAAACGTACGAGGACAGGTCGATATGAGCCCAATTCCAAGGTGACGGTAATGCGCGCCACGAACGGCTCGATCCGAGTCGCGAGTAGAAAGAATGTCGAAACCAGACAGATATCACGTAGAAGATACGCAGAAGAGATAAATATGTTGGAAACTAGACCGTGTATAAGTACGTCTCAGTACACTGTATCATAGCGGTACTGTACCTAGACCGTGTATAAGTACGTCTAGGTGATATATAAGTTAATCGTCCCGTCATACTAATGAGTGGCTTACCTCAGTACACTGTATCGTAGCGGTACTGAGGAAAGCCAGATGAAAGAGATTGCGCGCCTACGGCGCGCCACGCGCTCGACCCTGCCGATCCTGATCTATCCGTAATCTCCGTATTGCGTCGATTCCAACACTCCTCCTCAATTCGGAGATTCCTTTAATCCCATCCATCCTCGTAGAATGCGGAACTGCGATGTTGGGAGCGCTTTGGTGAAAGCATCCGCCAGATTGTCTTTGCTCGGTACATCGACAAATTTGACAAGTCCACGTTCTGCGCATTCGCGACTATAGTGGTGCTGCGTCTCGATATGTTTGGCGCGTTGGTGAAAAGATGGATCTTCGGTGAGGATTCTTGCTCCCCAATTGTCGATGAAGACGAGTGTGGCTTTTGGTTGCTCGTGCTCTAGCCCCGATAGAAGATTTCGCATCCATACTGCTTCCTTCGTGGCCGGACACGCTGCCATGTATTCCGCTTCTGTGGACGACGTTGCCGTAGTGGCTTGCTTCTTTGACATCCAGGATACTAGTCCTGATCCAAGAGAGAAGCAATATCCGGATACCGATCGTCGAGTATCGGGGCAGTTTGCGTAGTCGGAGTCTGTGTAGCCGGTGAGTTTTGCGATCCTCTGTCCGCCCAATTCTAACTCTAGGTCTCGAGTTCCTTTGAGGTACGCGACAACGTGCTGTGCCGCTTTCCAGTGTGTTTCCCGTGTCCGTTATTGAAACGACTGAGCGTGCTGACGGCGTGCATAATGTCGGGGCGCATAGATACGGCGAGGTACATCAGGACTCCCACAAGCTGCCGGTATGGCTGCTTGGCGGCCTTTTGTCCCTCCTCCTCTGATTGTGGGAGGTCCTGTTTAGTGAGTCTGGCTCCTGCTGGGAGTGGTGTTTGTGTTGGATTAGCGCCGTTGAGGTGGAATTCGGTGAGAATCTTATCGATGAGAGCCTTCTGCAAAATGTATACGGCCTTCTGCTCGCGATCGCGTCTGATGCCTATCCCGACTACAAAACTGGCTGGCTCTCGCAATATCTGCCATTGCTGTTGCAGTTCCGACTCGAATCTCGACTCCTCCTCAATGCTACTGGCGGCTACCGTGAAATCGTCGACGTGTACGGCGGCGAAGATTGTTCCCAGGTTGCGTCTGCGGTAATAGATGCAGTGCTCCACGCTAAGTTGAGTGAATCCCAGTTCCTTCATGAACCCATCCATTGTCCTGTTCCACAGGCGCCCACCCTGCTTCATACCGTAGAGCCCTTTCTTCAGCTCCCATACCCAATCTCCCTTTCCTTTCTCCTCGAAACCTTTAGGTTGTTCCATCCAGGTGGTCTCGTCGATTTCTCTGTACAGGTACGCGGTTTTGACGTCGAGTTGTGTTAACTCATAGTCTAGAGCAGCTGCGAGGTGGAGTAGTACGCGGAAGGATTCCATGCGAGCGGTGGGCAATGTGGTTTTGGTGTAGTCCTTCCCGAAAATCATCTCGAATCCTCGAAGTACGTATCGCGCCTTGTATCTGGTGATCTCGCCGCTCGGTCCCCGCTTCGTTCTGAAAACAAACTTCCCTTGCATGACCTTCCTACCGCTGGGCACCTTTGATCTCGGTACGAGCTCGTATACCTCCATTGATTTGATTGAAGAAAGCTCCTCCTCAATTGCGGATCTCCATTCGCCGCTCTGGTTGCTTGCCAAAGCTTCGTCTGTGGACTTTGGGTCGCTTGGACATTCAAGATTGATTTGATTGTCGTCGTGCAAGCTGGCGAGTATTATGTTGTCCACCAGTGAGTGAGCGTCATTCTCATTCGGTATTCCTCGTTGCTCGGCCTGTTTCATCAGCTTCCGCGCCCTTCGTTCTGCTATTCTCCGCTCTGTGATTGCCGCCGACTTTGTTACCTCTTCTCTAATCTTCTCCTCGTTCCCTTTTCCTGGTACTCTACTGCTTTGTCTTGGTCTATTGACCTCTGGGTCGGGATCGAGGTCTGCCTCGCCGTCTTCCCCTTGTTGGTCGTCTACTTGGTCCTCCTCGTCTTCGGTGTCTGAGTCTATGTCTATGTTAGGTACACTACTTTCCTTTTCTTCTGTTTCTTCATTTACTATTCTGCCTGGTTGAAGGGGTCGTGGTTGCGATTGGTGGGTTTCGATGAATTCGACGTGGTATGAGGTGATGACCTTGTGCGCCTTTGAGTTGGTTGCGTAGCCTATGAGCTTGCATTCGATTGAACGGTCGTAAACCTTTGGATTGTGTTTGTTCTGTATTAGAACGAAAGCGCGACATCCTATCTCCCGTAGGTGCGACAGATCCGGTTTCGATTCGTTGTATGCTTCGTAAGGCGTTTTGCGGTTCTGATACGTTGTTGGTCGTAAGGTCGCAATGTATGTGGCGGTCTCCACGAAGTAGTCCCACAGATTTGCTGGGGCGCCACATGCATTGCGCATGCTTCGAGCGAGTTGAAAAAGTGTGAGATGGCGACGTTCCACTATGCCATTCTGCGCGAATGTGTATGGTGCTGTGGTTTGGAGTTTTGTACCGTGCTCGGCGAGGTGCTTCTTGAATGTGTCGCTGTCTAGCTCGCCTCCGTCAATTCGATATATCCCGACTTTGACTCCGGGATTCTCTAGCTCGCGCTCACGTTCCCATCTCTTGACCTCTAACGCTGCCTGACTCTTCGTTTTCACAGGGATAGACCATGTGTAATCTGTATATTTGTCGACAAGTGTAAGGGAATAACGATTGTGGCGTGAGGATTCTACAGCTTGTGCTCCAGTCAAGTCTGCGCAGATGACCCCCAGCTTCCTTCTACTTCGCCCGTTCGTACTCGTCTTTGGCACAGAGGTTCGTGTCTGCTTTCCGAGAATGCAAGAGGAGCATGAGGGTGGTGTCTCGGAGAAGTCGACAGGCATACCTGTCGCCATCCCGCACGTAGCCATCTTCTTGATGGTTGAGACGCCGATGTGTCCCATTCAACGGTGCCATGTTTCAAGCGAGGCGGCGTTCGCAATAGCGTTGTGTTGAGCGCTATGCTTGAGCTGGGCGGTAATCATCCCATTGAGAGCGTAAAGCTTGCGATTGTGGCGTATACCTGTCGCGACGATGGTCTTGCTCGAGTTCAGGACCTGGAACCCCTCGTGGTCAAAGAATACCTTGTACCCATTGTCGCAAAGCTTTCCGATGGAGAGTAGGCAAACATTGGCCTTGGGAACATAGAGGGTGTTCTTGAGTACCAGTGTGATACCTTTGCCCATTTGTATGTGGATGTCTCCCTCGTACTTGGCCTCAACGTAACGACCTGCGAAGCCCCAGATTGGCTTGGGCGCGATGGGCCGGAGGCTCATGAAGTCCTCTCGAGCGTTGGTGATATGGGTGGTTGCCCCGCTGTCGCCATAGAATGGAGACGCTGACATGGTGGTTGTCTTGTTTGTTTGGAGGGCTACGATGTGTTATGAATCACCATATTTTCACATTTTCAATCTTATCATATCTTATTGGGGGGGCTTGTCTTATCAACCAACGGACTGTTTCATCATCTGTTTCGTCACCGATCATACTCCTGTTCATTACCGAAGCCGTACTCATGTCGGACACACACCCAACACATGGATGACATCATACATGCCGATACCTCATGGACTCCCTATTGTATACACACCGCCGACACTCGTAGCACACATGGTCGTTTCAGTATTATTACTTACATGCAGTTACCACTCGTATTTAATGGTTTCACGGACTAGTAGCATACAACACTGGGTCAAGGGCGTGGAGCATCCCTAGTGGAAACACGTATGGACAAGGAGTCCCAAACACAGACTTACTAGTATATAAGCAGTAGTGTAGTATCATTGTACTTTAGTTCCGATCTCGTTTATACACCTGGCCTAGCCTAGTCTTACGAACGCGAATGTTTTCTCTTTCAGTTCTTGCTGTGGTACCTGGTTGAGTCTCGTGGCTTAGTCAGTCGCTCACAGAAGATCAGAACTACTTTCTACCACCTACCACACATCCCTGATCGTCGATCAGCACTTCGCTGTTTGATCATCGCACATTCCCCATTCCCTTTCCCTGTTTACAGATTGACGGATTCCTAATTCCAGCGCACGTCCGCATACATATGTATTGGTCCCAGTAGCGCCGGCTAACAGTTAGAGATAACTGCCTCGGGTGCTGGAAGAAGCCGCTCTCACGAGAACGAACTTTTGGCAGTTGCACTTCAGTGGGCGCTGTTTACGGGTCAAACCCCGTTCCCAGGAAAACTTCGGCTTACCTCACACCAGAGGGATGTCGGCTGGGCAATTGCAAACTTGTGACGAGCTCTTGGGCTCCGTAGATACGTAGCCAGTAGTCGGTAAAATAGCGTAGACAGTTACGATACCTACCTACTTTACTTACCTTACGATACACATCATCATTCCCCACCCTACCAAGTCCTGGATTCTATCTCAGATCTAGGCACTCCTCCTTATTCATCCAAACCTCTATTCCCTCACCCGTTTCATCAAGATCTGCATCTCCCATATCTCCACTTTCACCCTTTCACTCTCCGATCCTATCACCTCGATTCATCATGTCCAACGAAGCACCCGAAACCGCTCCTCACACACCCGCTTATCATGCCGATGTCGAAATCAAAGGCCAATCCCTTGTCAACAAGCCTTACACTATGACGGGAACAAGTCCAAGTACAAGAGCTGGTGGCGATTGATGTTCACATTCATCCGTGACAAGAAGAACAACCTCACATCTGACTCCGAAAGGATCGATGTTGTTCTCTCCTATATCCGAGGAGATCACGTAGATGCATGGGTCCAGAACTACTCGGACCAAAACTTCGACGAGGAAGAAGAGGAATGGACAGTCTCTTGGACAGAGTTCAAGGAAGATTTGAAGGAACGATTCGTGGATTCCAACCTCGCGCGAGACGCGCAAGACCAGATTGAGCGGTTGCGCCAGGGGCAAGACACCGCTCAAGATTTCTTCCAGAAGTTCGAGGTCCTGCTCACTCAGGCAGGATACTCAAAGGATGACACATTTGTTGTACGACTTCTCGAGACCAATGTCAACGAGAAGATCATCGACCAGATCTATGGCAGCCGAGACGGGTTGCCAGAGAAGTACAAGGATTGGAAGGCACAGATCCTACAGATCAATCAGCTGTGGAGAAGGCGGGCGGCGAGCAAGAGGTCCGGCATGCAGTCCCGGCCTCAAGCTCCGCAGGTAGCTACACCGAGAGCTAATCCCACGAACCCACCTCCGACGCCGATCACATGACAAGATGCCACCGGTGTTACCTATGGAGGAGCCGGCAGGCCGATGGACATCGACAATGCACGTCGAAGGGGACTCTGCTTCAGCTGTGGCAAACACGGCCACGTCAGCAGGTTCTGTCCGAAGAAGGGTCGACCTCAGACGATTCGGGGTTTATGGACCGAAATGAACAACGAGGAGAAGAAGAAGTTGGCCGAAGAGTTGGGTTTTGCGAAGCTCCCGCAGTAGACGCAGTCCTGCCGGAGCAGTCATCAAGGAAAGGGTCGTCAGATGCAGAATTATTTACAGTACGGGTACTGAAACATCTAAAATATCATCGACGACTTTACCACCAAAACCTGCGAAAGAAAGATTTGAGCCAAATACGCCCGAGTGGATCGCACAACGGCTAAGAGAGGATGATGTGCCGAGAGCAGTGGGAATTTTGAGAGCATGGATGCCGGAGCGGAGAGAGAGAGAAGCAACGGAGGAGAAGTGATGGCGATCAGAGTGTTGACAAAGGAAGCTGCGGTGGAAGTTGTGACGGAGTTGAAAAAGTCGAGGAAGTACATCCGGAGAACAAAGGGGCAGGACATAAAACTCCAAGTAACCATAGAAAGTGTACACACAGGCTCTGAATGGGAAACGAGTGCCCTTCTTGACAGTGGAGCAACGGGTTCTTGCGTCAATAAAGAATTTGTTGAAAGGAACGGACTCCCAATCAAGGAGTTACCGGTCAAGCTTCATGTCTACAATGCGGATGGAACCCTAAACGAGGGAGGAGCAATCAAAGGTTTTGTGGAGGTCCGGATGAAGATCGGAGATCACGCCGAAAAGATTGAGTTGGCCGTCACCAATATTGGCAAAACAAGTATCTTTTTGGGGCTAGATTGGCTATGATATCACAACCCCACAATCAACTGGACGGAATCCACATTGACCTTTGATCGATGCCCAGACCGTTGCGGTTATCTACCCGAGTACGACTCACCGGAAGATGAAGGAGAAGATGCAGAAGAGAAGTTGGAAGAGGGAGAGCATTTGTTCTGGATGGACTGGGACAGTTATTGCAACAGCGGTGAAAAGCTGAGATCACAACAGCCTTCATCCGCTGCTGCACCTTACATCAAGGAATCCTCCGATGTATTCAGCAAGGCAGACTTTGACAAGTTACCGGAGCGAAGACCCTGGGATCACGCGATAGAACTTACGCCTGGTTCCAAACCGGTTGACTGCAAGGTTTATCCCCTTAGCCCATCCGAGCAGAAGGCGTTAGATGAGTTCCTGGAAGAAAACATACGGACGGACGTATACGGCCATCAATTTCACCTATGGCGTCACCCTTCTTCTTTGTCAAAAAGAAGGACGGAAGCCTTCGGCCAATACAGGATTATCAGAAGTTGAACGACATGACAATCAAGAACTGATACCCCTTGCCGTTGATCCAGGAGCTTATTGACAAGTTGAAGGGAGCGAAGTGGTTCACAAAGATGGACGTCCGATGGGGTTACAATAACATTTGGATCAAAGACGGTGATGAGTGGAAAGCGGTGTTTAGAACAAACCGGGGGCTGTTCGAGCCATTGGTAATGTTCTTCGGACTCACAAACTCGCCGGCAACATTCCAATCATTCATGAATCACATCTTGAAGGAGTTGATTGACGGCGGAAACGTTATAGTTTACTTGGATGACATACTTATCTTTACGAACACGTTGGAAGAACATAGGCATATCGTATGACGAGTATTAGAAATATTACGGGTAAATAAGTTGTATTTAAAACCCGAGAAATGTAGTTTTGAGGCACATACTGTAGACTACTTAGGAGTTATTGTTGGAGGAGGAGAGGTGAAGATGGATCTGGCAAAAGTAGCCGTAGTGAAGGAATGGAAGGAGCCAATGAAGAAGAAGGAAGTACAGTCATTCCTGGGCTTCTGCAACTTCTACCGACGTTTCATCCGGGGATTTGCGGGAGTAGCAAAGCCATTGACATCGCTAACCGGGAAGGGCGAGTGGGTTTGGGGCATGGAGCAGCACGAGGCGTTTGAGGAGTTGAAGCAGAGAATGACGGAAGAACCCGTTCTGATCGTACCACGCGACGACGGCAAGTTTTGAGTCGAGGCAGACTCCTCGAACTATGCGAACGGGGCGGTTCTTTCCCAGTTGGTTGACGGAAAATGGAGACCAGTAGCCTTTTGGTCTCGCGCGCTGAACGAAGTAGAGCGCAATTATGAGATCTACGACAAAGAGATGATGGCTATTATGGACTCGATTGACGACTGGAGACAATATCTCCTTGGAGCAAAGGAAACGGTGGAGGTGTTTACCGATCATCAAAACCTCTAGTACTTCCGGAAGCCACAGAAGTTGAATCGGAGGCAGGCAAGATGGGTTACGGAGTTAGCGGAGTATGACATACAGATGATTCACAAGCCGGGCAAGACGATGGGGAAAGCTGATGCCTTGTCAAGGATGACAGGCCTTGAGAAGGGGGAAAAAGATAACGAAAACATTGTTTTGCTCAAGCCGGAGTTTTTTATTTCACAAATTCAATTTTCTTTACATACAGTAGATACACCGGAGGACGAATTACTTAACAAAATCAAACAAAGAAAAGGAAACAAGGACAGATACATACAAAAAGCATTAGAAAACAAAGAAAAAGGATGGGAAGAGAAGGAAAATGGACTTATTATGTGGAAAGATCGTATTTATATACCAAAGGACAAGGAATTGCGGGGAAGAGTTATTGGAATGCACCATGATGCACAGCTTGCAGGGCATCCGGGACGATACAAGACTCTTGAGTTGATTACATGTACCTATTGGTGGCCAGGAATCAGCCGAGACGTCCGGGAATACGTGGAAGGGTGTCAAAAATGCCAGGTCACCAAGTCACATCGCACGAAGCCGGCTGCACCTCTTCATCCTATTGATGTGCCAAGCGAGCCATGGGAGATAGTAGGGACGGACATGATTGGAGAGCTGCCGGAATCGGGAGGATACAACACAATCAGCACGTTTGTGGACCATTTCACAAAGCGATTACGCATCATACCAACACACACCACGCTGACGTCAGAAGGCATGGCTCGCATCTACCGAGATCGCATTTTCCCCATACATGGGATACCACGCCAGATGATACATGATCGCGGTCCACAATACCACTCGCGTTTTATGAAGGAGTTGTACCGGTTGTTGGGCATACAAGGAAACTTTACAACGGCGTATCATCCACAGGCAAATGGGCAGACGGAACGGCTGAACCAAGAGATAGAACATTTCTTACGGTTATTTGTCAACTACCATCAGAACGACTGGCACGAATGGCTACCCTCTGCCAAATTTGTTTACAATGATCGGGTACACTCGGCAACCAAAGTCACTCCGTTCTTCGCAGACATGGGCAGACACCCCTACAAAGGCACCGCCCCGAAAACGGCATCGAGAAATGAGACTGCGCAGGAGTTTGCCGACGGCATGAGGAAAACATGGGATGAAGTGGGGTCGGCATTGAAGATGGCCAAAGAGGACATGAAACGGTTTTATGACAGGAAACGGACAGAGGCAGTGGAGTACAAGGAAGGCGACAAAGTATGGCTGGAAGGGACAAATCTCAGTACGGACCGACCAATGAAGAAGCTCAATGACAAACACTTTGGGCCGTTCAAAGTGATCAAGAAAGTCGGGACGAGCTCTTACAAGCTCCAGATTCCTCACACATGGAAAAGCATTCATCCTGTGTTCAATGAGGCCCTGTTGACGCCTTACCACGAGCCGCAATTTCCGACGCAACCTCGAGACATGCGTCCACCACCTGTGCTGGAAGGAGCCGAACCGGAATGGGAGGTTGAGAAAGTGGTTAATTCCCGAAAGTACCGCGGGGGTTTTCAATACAAGGTATCACTGGAAGGGTTATGGCACACACAAACAGACATGGGAACCGGCATGCAATCTCAAAAATGCCGACGAAGCTATCAGTGATTTTCACCAACAATATCCGAACAAGCCGAAGCCATCCGCGCTTGCCCGCATTGAAGTCCCCATGTCGCAATTCCCATCACATTTATTCCGACCCATGCCACTGCCTGACACCGAACCCCTTGACGTCACACTACCCTCTGCGGTCCTCATGGAGCGACTCTGGCGCAGAATGGAACTTGCGCCTTAAGGAGGGGGTGATGTTATGAATCACCATATTTTCACATTTTCAATCTTATCATATCTTATTGGGGGGGCTTGTCTTATCAACCAACGGACTGTTTCATCATCTGTTTCGTCACCGATCATACTCCTGTTCATTACCGAAGCCGTACTCATGTCGGACACACACCCAACACATGGATGACATCATACATGCCGATACCTCATGGACTCCCTATTGTATACACACCGCCGACACTCGTAGCACACATGGTCGTTTCAGTATTATTACTTACATGCAGTTACCACTCGTATTTAATGGTTTCACGGACTAGTAGCATACAACACTGGGTCAAGGGCGTGGAGCATCCCTAGTGGAAACACGTATGGACAAGGAGTCCCAAACACAGACTTACTAGTATATAAGCAGTAGTGTAGTATCATTGTACTTTAGTTCCGATCTCGTTTATACACCTGGCCTAGTCTAGTCTTACGAACGCGAACGTTTTCTCTTTCAGTTCTTGCTGTGGTACCTGGTTGAGTCTCGTAGCTTAGTCAGTCGCTAACACGATGGGGATGGATGGATTGTCGACGTAGTTGGGGTTGGTGAACTCCCTCCAGTCAATAGACACTTTGGCGGGTGTGTTTGCGAGCATGGAGTATTCAGATGATGATGGGGATGATGCGCGGTGTTGTCCTCCGTATGTCTTGTACATCTCCTTGAGCTCTGTGTTGCTCGTGAGTGTCATCGCAGTGTTGACGATCTCCTCCTCAACGACCTGGTAGTAGATCATCTGTCCCGCGACGTTCTTCACGGGCACCGCTTTGCCTTGGGTGGGAGGCGCCGACTTCGAGGTGTTGGGATTGGAGGGTGTTGTCGACGCGGAAGCGGGGTTACTCCTCGCCTCGTACGCCTTCTTCCTCTCCTCCTTCGCCGCTATCACCTCGTCTCTGCGTCCTTCCATATCCCCCCCTTCCTCGTAGCAATCTTTAGTCCAATGGCGTCCCCCACAATTGCCGCAGGGCTCATACTTCTTCTTCGAGCCGTTCTTCTTCGGTGGGGGCTTTGCGACGTTCGCCCTCTCCGCCTTGGCGAGCTCTTTCTTCTTCTCTTCCTTTACCTGGACCGCCTCCTTCTCGAGCAATTTGATGATGTCTACGGGGGAGGTGGTATCCTCGTGTTTGCAACAGATATCCTTAAGATCGACATGAAGTGCTTGAAGGATGACGACGGCCGCGAGGCTGTCGGCTGTGAGCTGGCCGACCTTGAAGATCTGCTTGCATTTGTCTCAAATGACTTGTGCGTTCTTGACCATGTCGTCGTCGCGTCGTATAACGGTGGTGAGCGCGTCGCTGAGGAGTGAGGTTTGAGACTCGGAAGTTTTGCAATGTCACTTCTCGAGGGCCGTCCAGATTGTGTGGGCAGTGGTGAGGGTGGGGTCATGGTCGCGGAGGTAGTCTTTCTCTGCTTCCAAAATGTTCATGCGTATATTAGCCTGTGCAAACTGATCATTGTTGTTCCACGTGTTGAGGTCGGCGGCGTCAGAGGGGGATTTGGTGGTGCCGAGGACATAGCCTTTTGTGCCGGTGATGAGAAACGCGTCTAGCGCGCTGGAGCTCCAGCGTACCCAGTTTCTGGCGTCTAGGTCGAGCGAGGAGCCAACCGTGACCTGTTTGGCTTTGAGCTTCTCGAGTGGCATGATGTGGGATGTGTGGGGGGTGGATGTGTTTATGTGTAGTCTCGTGAAAGAAGATGCGAGGTTTTCAATGTCGAGGTTGCTCGTCATGCGCTAGCGGTCGAGTTCCGTCAAAGAAAATAGCCCATAACCTGTTGGAAACTAGACCGTATATAAGTACGTCTCAGTACACTGTATCGTAGTGGTACTGTACCTAGACCATGTATAAGTACGTCTAGGTGATATATAAGTTAATCGTCCCGTCATACTAATGAGTGGCTTACCTCAGTACACTGTATCGTAGCGGTACTGAGGAAAGCCAGATGAAAGAGATTGCGCGCCTACGGCGCGCCACGCGCTCGACCCTGCCGATCCTGATCTATCCGTAATCTCCGTATTGCGTCGATTCCAACAAAATATATTTCTGTCAAAGAATTGAGGGGGAATCTTCTCTTTGACATCCTTTAGAGTGCTAGGGAGCTTGGAGGTCAGAGAATATGACCTATGCAAGTCATTTACCTGTTCAAAGGAGCAAACACTTGGTCACTGTTGGGAGAAGAGTTCTCTTGAACCATTGTTCTGTTCGTGAGCGTCAAATTGCGGCGTTCCAGACTGCTTCAGTTAGATATCCTTGACGAATAAATATGCATCCCTTAAAAGCTTCTTGATGATCTTACTAGCGAATATCTTTTACCACGAAGGAGAAAGGAGGAACCCGTGTCACAAGAGCTTGAGAGGAGATAAGATATTGTTGAGGGAAAAAAATTACACACTACTCCATTTTAGAAGAACAGTGGGTGTTACTAGCGAACCATGAATCGAGCCGTGATGAACTAGGTTTCGATTCTGATCTTGAAAATGTGAGCTATTCGTGGCCCAAGCGAAACTGAGTTTCTGGGCATGAGGAAACCGACGACTCGGAAAACTGGCGGCTGCGATTGGATGCGGGTGGTCGAGTCTAGCGGTGGCAGTCCTTACGACAGATGATTGCGCGATTTGAGAGATGAAAAGAAAAGTTCTGATGTTTTGCGGGATTTCTGAATGCTCAGAAGCTGCTCGACATCCGAAGGTGCTAATTGCTACCGCGTGATCGGCGACGGCCGAGGTGGATGGATCAGGGTAAAACTTTAAACTTGACACTTGGCACATTCTCCATTCGTCGTCAGAGCTCGGAGGCATACCCGGTGACGCTCGCGTACAAATCTTAATCTTTCAAACTCCCAGAGATGTCACACTTATCTGAGAGTAACTCCTGGGACGCTGTCATATAATGTACGATGCCTGCACGTACTGGAAATTGTACTGAGCATGATGGCCGAAAAGTTTTGCCCCCCTCATGGTAATTCGCATTTCTTTGTATTCAGGTGCCTCGGCTGACTCCCTATCGCGTACAGGAGCCTTGATGAAGTCAAGTCTAGAATGCCCAAGGAAGTCTTCGAACATCGCCCAGCGCGCGCTCTTGCTGTGCTCGCGCGCCACATATCCCTTGCCATTCTTTTTGGCTCTGCCGTCGTGATTGCCACGTCCCTCGTAGCGGCCGAAATCCGCAAGCTTGAGTCTGACATGGCCCGCGTTCTCTGCCGCGTTTTTCTGGCCATTTTGTGGTCTTTGTAGTAGGTATCGAGATGTTGCACATTTATTTTTACTACCCCTTCTCTTAGTTGCTGGTTCCAAGGTCTAGTCTTCACCGGCATTTGGGTGATCGGCCATGAGGTGTCTCGAAAATAATTCTTTTTTGTGTCCCTCTGCTAACATATTTCAGTGCGCGCATGAGTCATTCCTACCGTCGAAAGTGGCGTGTCAAGTCCTTGGACTGCTGACACATTCATTCTCATGGACGCCACACTTTGGTTGGAAACATGTCCACAACTTGCATCACCGTTATCACGGACTGATGGAAGACGACCAACAGTAGGCTTTTGTCCAGCGCTTTGCTGCACCTTTTGTCATGCTGAAATCGGCCAGCTGGATTCCAAGGACCCGCGCTCAGATTGGCGAATCATTACAGGACACCCCAATTGTCAACCTGGCACGACTCATAGTGCAGCAAGCCATCGGTTTCCCTTTGTATCTACTTTTTCACGTTACCGGTCCCCGACATTATCCGTGGTGGACGAATCACTTCAACCGTCGGTTGCACGTCACTCTTGCAACGACACAAGTTACTGAAAGTCTCTGGTAGCATTTTCGTTCTTTTACCATGACCACCGAATTTCTGTCATCATATCGGACATTTCACTCGTACTGGTGGCATACCTAACGCGGCGTGCTAGTGACGTTTTCGGAGTCGGGAACATCGTCTTTCTTTACGCCATTCCTTGTCTGATCGTGTCACACTGGGTTACCATGATTGTTTATCTCCATCATACGGACATACGAGTGCCACATTATCGACGGCCAGCATGGAACTATGTCCGCGGTGCTCTGGCCACAATCGATCGCGACTTCTTAGGATGGCAAGGTCGTTTTTTCTTACACGACGTAAGGATGTCACGTTCCCACAAGGCACATGCGCTAAATCCGTTGAACAGATTGCTCACTTCCATGTGGTGCACCATATATTTCCTCGTATGCCGTTTTGTGGGTACCATATTCAGTACGCGACTGTCAGATGATTGTCAACTTCTTACAGATCACGGAGAAATCGCGACCAAGTACTTGAAAGCTGTGATCGGATCTGATTATCAAATGGTCAGCACTCCCGTCTTCAAGGATCTATGGGAGACGTATTCAACTTGCCTATTCGTGGAAGATAACGGTGTGTGATGGATGGCCGTCCCATGCATGACTTGACTTACGATTCTCAGGCGATATTCTCTTCTATAAACGGAACATCAAAGACCTGTAACTCGTTGTTTGTTTCATTCAATCCAATCTTCCAGCTCGAGATTGCCGCCCGTAAATGACAGAACGAAAGTGCAACGGACTCTTCCCGGCTCCATCAGGAGGTCTCGTGAGATACATCGCGTTACGCCGTTATAAGTGCGACGCTTGAGAATCAAGATGCCATCTATAGCAGCTATGTCTTCTCCCCGGGATGCTATCCCGCCAGGACTGGTACCTGCAATCCCGTACAGCGCGCTGGCACATCAGTAAGGCGCTTTGTTCATCGGCGTTGTTTTCTCTATATTGTAGGTTGTATTGTCTTGCTTCGATGGCGCGGCGCTCAGTCTGGCAGCCTCTTCGGGATCTCGACAACCCAAAGCTGGTACTATTACCAGCATTATCAAGCTTATTCCAAGCTCTAGACTTCTCCTCTTGACCAGCGCGATCAGGTAGCAACCCTGTGGTAAGTTCGAAGTTGCCGGCGCATTGGGACTTATCTCACCTTAGCTCTCAGGCTTTCTCGATGCTATCTTGGCGTGTCGCACGATTTACTGGTACCTCGTCATGAACTATTCCAATCCTGAAGCTCTGGGTGTCTCTATTTGGTGAATACGTCAGGCTTCCGACACTAACGCTGCAATTCTGACGCTGTATTTGTATTGGTTCAGGAGCGCGAATGTATGCTTGAGCAGCATTCTCGTTTACATCATTACTGACAGCATCGGTGAAGCTGACCTTGCTCGCGTCGGTAAGTAGTATGCGGCACATCTTCTTGAGTACGAAGCTGACGGCTTACCTTCAGGCTTTCATCACACTCATTGTCCATCTCTTCTTTGCCTGGAGAGTGAGGATGTGTACGTTTTTTTTTGTTTCCAGATGAAGCTACATCATATGTGCTTGCAGTAAGCGGAGGTCGTTGGCTTATTCCAGTGCTCATTGTAAGTCAAACAATCAAAACGCAGACTGGAGTTGACCCTATTCCAGGCAATCATTGCACTTGCATCTTCAGGCGAGTGCTGTCTTTCAGCGTGCGTCTCGCTCTGATTTCGACGCTGTCGTTTGTAGCGTTCGTTCTTGGTGAGTCGCGTACAACTCCGGCAGAATGTCACTCACTACCTTTCGCAGCGACCGTGGGCATGAGGTCTACGATTAGCTACTTATCAGTCTCTTGTCTCATCACTTCCACAGCTTCAAGGCGGGGACCTTTGCTGACTATCCCGAACCCGACATTGAAGTTGTTTCGAGCACCTCACTCGCCCTCTCTGTGTTAGCGGACATCATGATTGCGGTCTCTATCGGATACTACCTCAATCGGGGACGTTCGGGTTTCTCCAAGTCAGTCGAACAGTATCGGAGTATCGCCTTGTTGACTCCAACCTCAGAACGGACCACTTGATCAACAAACTCATATTCTATGCTCTGAACGTCGGAATACTGACAAGGTGTGCATCACTACCTATCTTCACACTCCTCCCCAATACTTATACTCCATGCTAGCATCCTTGATTTTGCTGTGCTCATCACGGTAGGTTCTTACTTTTCTGCTCCTCGAACACAACGTTCAATGATTCGATCTCTCGACCAGTCGGAAGTAGACGACAGCTTGATTTTCCTAGCTATCTTCGAAGTCGTTGGCAGTGGTGCGTATCCGTATCCACGTTCACTCACACGACCTACGCTAATCCAGGCCTCCAGTGTATTTTAACAGCTTGTTGGCGATGTATGTTCGAGTCACTGTCGAAGCACTGCTTACCCTTTGATCAACAATTTTGTAGGTTGAACATTCGCGCTATCACGCGGGGACAGGTGTTGAACGAAGACGGCACCTCTTTGGAACTTCATTCGACGAATTTCAAGACGACGGTTGAGTTCAAAGCTGGTACCGACGGTAGTCAGTCTGGTATCGAAACACCTAAGAAGCGAAGCCGTACTACACTGTTCGGTAGAAGCATGCAGGTGATTGTTGTTCAACCCTGATTCGAAGACAATGTCTCATGCTAGTTGTTCAGAGTAAGACCATGATCCACACCGAAGTCCACGAATTATCCGTAAGTTTAATTGCAGACCTCCTGGAGCAAAGAATCCACTGACGCGTACTATTGTAGCATGATCAAGTTTCTGAGTTTGAGGCAGCGCCTAGTACCGAGCATCAAGTAGCCCATGAACTCAAGGAGATTGTCTAGTGGCTCTAATCCTATGTCGTTGTTTATGTGTTGTACTGAATCCAATCCAACTGGTTATATATCATATACGTGAGATTCTGACGGGAGAGTGGAAAATCGCTGTGGGCATCCGCCGGAGGTGTCTCTGCTGGAGGTGAGAATTCGAGTGAAGCTGCGGTCAGCGTAATGGAAGGAAACCGTACGGTTACTGTATCATCGAACCTATGTTGAAAGGTCAGCAAGCGCCGAGTGGGGGCTCTGATGGGGCCGAGGGGTCCACGCACGGAGCGACTAACCAACACATAGTGGATTAGGTGGGTAGATGCGAGAAAGGTGGCTAACAACCCTGACAGTGCGAGGATGGGAGTTTGGAGAAGAGAGAGGCGGACGCCGGACACGAATGACAGGGACAAAATCGGGTCTTGCTATATGCGAAGCGCGCCCTCTCCATCTCGAAGTCCACTCTTCCGCGCCCCTGTCAGTGTCGCTCGCACCCGAGATGGCCACGTGACCCGAAAAAAAGCTTTCGGGTCAGCCTAGGCTCGGGTCCATCCGCTTCGCAACCACGTGGCTGCGCTGATCACTTTTTGCGAAGCGGCTGGTCCCACTTGTTCCCGATTTGGCGGATGCTGCCAATCCAGCCAGCGCACTTTTCCTCGACGAACCATTTTTCTCCCACAAAAAAGTAAAAAGTTCAAGAAATGGAAAGTCGTTTTTTCGTCGTTCTGAGTCGAACGCCAATAGCCAGAAAATACTTTTTATATAAAAAATTTCTGACTACTTAGTACTTGTCATAACTTTCATCAAACCAATCGATGTCAGCTCCGTCAAAGCCACCTTCCTCTAAGTCGTCTTGTTTCTGGTCCTGCACTCATTTTCAGCTCATCCCAACCTCTGGTGTCCGCGTCAACGTCTTGTCTAACACCCGGTCCCGTACCTGGCTCGGCGTCTGGTTCTTCACGGCCAAAATTGAACCCGAACGATATAGCGGTGCGGACAACGGCTCCGCGAAAGAAGAAGCAGAAGGAGAAGATGACCCCAGAAGAGATTCACCAGCGAGACGCGTCTCTGTTTGAGGCAGAGGCAGCGGCACGACAAAAGGAGATTGAAGACCGGCTTCGCACTGCACGGGCACAAAACCATTAGAAGTAACACAATAAAATTGTAAAATTCATACCTAGTGTTGCAGTAGTTGACGGCCGCGAAACGAGCAAACTGTTTCGCTCGCGCTTATGCGCCTTCAAACTCGCCGGCACGTAGCCAGACGAGTTCACCGTCTCCGGAAAGTGTTAGTGCTAAGACAAGTCTGCCTTGATTGCCCAATCCCCTCAAGTCCTGTCTGCTCAAAATCGACCACATTCGAAAATTCAAGAAAAAAAAAATTATTTTCTGGTTATTGGCGTTCGACTCAGAACGACGAAAAAACGACTTTTCATTTCTTGAACTTTTTACTTTTTTGGGGGAGAAAAGTGGTTCGTCGAGGAAAAGTGCGGTGGCTGATTTGGCAGCATCCGCCAAATCGGGCTCATTTGTTTCCAGCCGCTTCGCAAGAGTGATCAGCGCAGCCACGTGCGAAGTGAGCTGGTCACGAGCCTAGGGTCAGCCCATTGTGTAACGTACTGCGCTCCCGGAGAAGCATCTGGTGAAAAACATTGTGTAGGTAGATGAGTGCATTCATTTCTGA
>JADNYV010000111.1:0-116530 GCA_015501055.1 Mucidula mucida | reverse complement strand
ATATTAAGAGGCATCCCCAATTTTAAAAATTATGTACATCGCTCGCCTGGAGTGTCAATCCCTAAGCACATTGAGTATCAGCTCAGCATAGGTATGCGCTATATGTTTAAAAGCGCACGCAATTCGGCGTTGATCCGAAAAGCGTGGAACGACTTTCAACGACGTTTACGTTGGAGACTGTTCTTTGCCTTCACTGAAAGCGATGAAGATCGCGAATACGACCCAGACTACGAGGTGCCGGACCCTACCAAGGCCGACATCATACCACCTCGTTTACCGCACTATCTTGAACTCGGCCTCAAACGGGGTGAGACCTTCGTTCACCGAACGATATCTAATATACCCGTTGAGACGGCCTCGGACGCCCATAAAGCGTTTACTCCGAGCCCTCGCCAGATTCATGAGTTCTTAACTGAGAATGACTACATCGTCACCAGTACTGATAAGAACTTAGGGATAGCGGTGTCTAAACGCACCTGGGTTAACGAACGAACACGCGCGCTCCTCGATAATACTGATGATTATCGTAAAATAATGTATATACATGTAGTCGCGCAGTGTAACTGGCATAATACACAGATGGAATTGCTCGCTGAAACCGCTGAACAGCACCATCGTAACGGGAAACAACTTGGCCCCTTCTTCCGGAGTAAGACTACCCCAGTCGGACAAAAGCCTACGCTTCCGCAATTCTACGGTATTCCTAAAATACATAAGGAACCCGTGAAGATGCGCCCTATACTTCCATGTCATAGCGCCATCCAGAACCCCGCCGCCAAGTATGTCAGCAAAAGACTTAAACCGATTGTTAAATCGGCGCCAACCATCCTCCATGGATCCAAAGATTTGGCGCTAAAATTAAGCAAAGTTAAACCGACTCAAGGTCGCCAGTGGTATATATGCACTGGTGACGTCGTCGCGTTCTATCCAAACGTACCATTACAACTCTGCCTCGACATCGTCGTCGAGTTGTATAAAGAATGGTATACTAACGATATTGCGTTGAACGAACGTTCCGAAGAAAGTCTTCGGGAAGAGTGGCTCTTCATTAAGGCCTTAGAAGTTGGTAACAAAAACTTAGTGTTTCAATTCGATGACGAATACTTCGAACAACTCCGCGGCCTTGCAATGGGCGTAGCGGACTCACCGGACTTAGCCAACTTATTTGGTTGGTACTTCGAGAGGAAGTTGAACGTCATGGGCAACCCGAGATTCTTATTCTACGGGCGCTTTATCGACGACGTGTTATCCCTTGTATACGCCAACTCTGAACAAGAGGCGTTGCAAATCGTGGAAACCGTCAAGTTCGATGGATGCACTATTGAGTGGAACGTGTCCCACCAGTCACAAAGCTTTTTGGACATGACTGTCTATCGTGATCGCGATGGCAGCGTACAGCACATGCCCTTCCGGAAAGCACGTAACCACCAGGAAAGAATTCCATACATCTCATGGCACCCCGAACAAGTAAAACGGGGAACCTATATAGGAGAGATGTCCCGTTTAGCAACGCTATGTAGTAAAATCGACCACTACAGTGACGCAATTAGGAGCCTGGCAGCTCTCTATTGTACGCGCGGCTATCCGTATGAAAAAGTAGCACATTGGACTCGAGAGAATTTCTCTAAACGTTGGGAAAAGCGCCTCGAAGACCGAGAATCTTCAACCGGCGCGCACGATGACGTGTTAGTCTTGAAGTCTCAATATAATACTGCTTGGAATTACTTTTCAGCTAAGGAACTAGGAGATACAGTCCTAGGATATTGGCGCGAATATATGAATCGCGCCGAAGCAGGCACCCTCGGGGGCCTCGACTTCCCGTTTATCGATGACGTTGAAGGCCAGCTCGTGGCTACTCCAGGCCGTCTACGGACGGAGGTACGGAGCCAGCGCGGGATGGCCAAGACGCCAGACATAAGAAAAATAAATATCCTAAACCGTCGAATGATTACGAGTTACAAACGTACTCGTAATCTATTCGACTTAACCAGTCTTTGGAAAAAGACTGTACTCTCTAAACTAGACGAGGACGTTGTTCTTCAAGATACTAACGATATGCAAGTAGATTCCCCTCCGGAATCGCCACACCCGAACCGGCCCCAGCCCGGCGACCTTGAATACGTCTATCTGAACCCCGTTTGGTGAACCCTGGTCAACAGAAATCTGCCCGGATGGAGCGGGCCCCTCTGGGGCCCCGTCGAAGGTGGCCGGGTGCATTCGCCCGGTCTTAATCAAGTCTTGAGATGTAAAAATCCGAGTCCCACGCCGAGAGGCGCAGGTATACTCGGTGTCTGGAGACGGCCTCCGATTTTCCGCCGCAAGCAGGTCATATGTTCCACGCATTCACTTAGTTACTAGTTCCCGAGCCCCTACGGTAAGTACTCACACCCTTGTTCGTCTACGGACTTACTAACCACATTTTTCGGGGAATAACACCCCCTTAACCCTCACCCTAACCCTAACCGTGAGTACAGCGTTTATTTAACGTTGATATACTTAATAACTGACTCTGTCGCTTTGTTAGCCAACCCTAACCCTCAAACCCTAACCCGTCCTAACCCGGCGGTCCGGATCCGGCCCGAAGTACCGGCCCGAGGTGCGCCACAGTTATCATATGTGATCTAACTCTTTTCACAGGCCGATGGCAGTTCCCCACTGACCAATAGCATAATCGCCTTCGGGCCCCAAGTATATCTAGACCGTATGGACCTCAAAACACATGTCGATGCCGAGTAGGATCTGAAGAGCTTAAAAGCGAAAGGATTCAGGTGTGTTACAATTAACACCCCCCCTTATTCTACTTCGCCCCCACCCTTCTAGCGCGTTTTTTGTCACAGCCACCCTAACCCCCTAACCCTAACCCTCCGGCCGATGAATCATTACCCACTGAACGGCAGAAACTTTTTGATTTCAATCCTCTATGAAGAGGAGCGAATCAATCTCCCCTCCTACGCCATCGCCACCGCTGCACTTTCTGGACTGTTACATTGCGCATTGAGACTTGACTCTGAAGCGCTTGAGAATCCTTCCTTCCTCGGCAGTCGATCTCTATCGCGCTTTAGATTCCTTCTCGGATAAACTCGACTACTTACACAGATCATCATATGCCAATGGGCGCTGACGCACCCGACAATGTTGCTCTTCGTAAATCCGATGTAGCCATGGCATTGTCGTGGTCGCCTCAAAACTTCTTCATGACTCCCAACCGGAAGTGAATACGGTGCTCCAGTGGGTGGCTCCCTCCGCTCATCTCAAGTCCACTCTTATAGAAGAGAAATTTGTTTCGTAAAACTTGTCTTTAGGCCTGTTTCCTCTGAGTCATCTTACTACAACGGGAGGAACTGAGTGCGATTCTATATAGCATCCACGAAGCGGGAGTGCTTCACCGTGACGTGCGCGCGACTAACATGTCGTAGGCTCATTCTACGCGCGAAGAGACTCGATTACGTTGCGGAAAAGGAGTGTCTAGATACGTTCATTGGAGGAGAATACATTGAACGAGCGCATATCGTTGGCGAGGATGATCTCTCGTATTCGCCATCTGCCTAAGTGTAATGCTTATTTATTCTTCTTCAAGTGTACTTATCCACCTTTAGGGACTTCTTCCTCGCTGGGACTATGGCATCACATGCGGGGCGAGCTTGTTGCTCCACAGTTGAAGTCATGACTTGAGTGCCAGAGTAAATCATAGCAGTCGCATGCAGAACGACCTGGCGGGAGCTTCATGATCACTAGAGTCGGACGTGAGTATAGAATAAAAAAAGTACTCACGAATAAACTCATACTCATCATGCAAGCCAAGAGTATACTCGCACGTGAGTAGAGTAGAGTCTAGAGTCTATGGTGAGTCTAGAGTTTCAGTTTGGGGCCACGAATACTCGATAGACTCATACTCATAAATATTCGTGAATACTCATGAGTATTCTTATATTCGTGAGTATTCGTGAGTATTCAGCTCCTAATATATATTTTTTGAACAAAATGAACCCCGTGAGCATTGAACCCACGGAGCTCAGCCATTTCTGTGCATCAGCACAACAACGAGTATAACCACTGCGCCAAAAGGGCATATTCATTATACAATTTCAGTCCAGATCACACATAATTAGGTAAAATGCCATTAGCAAAAAAAAGGACAAAGGCCATGAAGGCCATACAAAATGTTGTGCTACAAACAAACCTGATGCGAGTACTGTTGCGAAGCGACGCATACGACGCATCAGGTGAAGAGTATGCTACATCTAATATACAAAAAAACTACAAAATCGTCCACAAAAACGAATACTCTACAGTCCGTGAGGAAGAAGACGCAGACGGAGGTGACGATTCCTCGGAGGATGCTGCACCGATGGATGTTTCCGATTCAGAGGTGGAGGTTGTCGAGGAGGTTGTCGAGGAGGATGAGGTTGTCGAGGAGGACGAGGTGGTTGACGAGGATGAGGTGGTTGACGAGGATGGGGATGATGTTGAGGAGAACTTGTGGACCAAGAGGAAGGGGAAGGGCAAGGCTGTTGCACAGTCGGAGGAGATGGACTTTTCTGATTTCCGCGATGGTATGGATCCTGTCTCAGAGTTTGACACGGGTCATGATGGTGATGTTGAGATTGACGATGATGACGATGATCTCTATGAAACGATTGAGCAGGTAGTTTTGGTTCGACGGCGCAAGCCTGCTTCTTCACCTCAGGATACTACTGATATGGATGCTACTGATATGGATATAACTTGATACACTTACGACCTACTTACTTTAATCTTCACTGTCTTTATGTTTGAATTTGCTTGCTGATACGTGAGTATACTCGAGTATACTCGGATCGTACTCGAGTACTCGAATACTCGAGACTCATGAAGTACTCTCGAGTAGAGTAGATATTCGAGTAGAGTCTCGAGTGAAGACTCGAGTCTTGAGTATTGGGTTTGAGGTAAGAGTTACTCATACGATGAGTCCGAATATACTCGAGTATGGACTCGTGTCCATCTCTAATGATCACCGTGCCTTCGGCGCTTTCGAGTCCTTCCCTCTCCCCAATACATCATACTTGAAGCTCTCTTTGAAATGTCAGTGCCGGTGCATAGCTGAAGGTTGCGACGTCGGAATTGCTATTGCTTTCTATTGTGAAGGCGTTAAAGTATCATGGCAGGCCGTGCCGTATGAAACCTTATTCACCAGTCTCTTACGAAATCTGACCCCAGTAGTATCGCTGTCATAGAGTCGACAATAATGTGAATTAGGTCTTCTGTTTCGTGGCAGTCTGGTCGACAGGTCTGGTGTCTGACGTTGCTGATGTGGCGTCGCAGATTGTCAATCCATCACTTGGTTACAATGTCCGACTGCGCGGTAGTTTGTTCTTTGACTAATCTTGTACAGTTATACCGGCGAGTCGACCTGGTGACCTCACACGCATTGACAGGAATTCTATCAATGATCGGCGTTGCATTGACGGTGGCGTACTCATACGTAGCTCATCTAGGGTATAATGTACAGGAAACAACAAAGTAGTCCGAATCTCATAACAAGGGTGTACGTGGTAGTGCACACAGTATGAAGAGAATAATCGATGCGAACGGAATGAGGAATAGTAGGGTCTTTGGACGAGACGAAGCCCGAGGAGCAGCGTTTGTATCAGAAGCGGAAGCAGTCGACGATGAAGTCTCTGTCCTCGTTAACGTGCCCGAGGAGGTCTCTGTCGCTGTCGCTGTCTTCCCACTTGACACGGTAGATGAAGAGGTCGCGTTGGAAGCAGTGTACGTCCTGACATAGGCGATCTCGAAGAAGGCATCGTCGTACTTCCCGCTGCCTGTGCCCAGCACCCAATCCGGAACCTATATAGCGAATTACGGCCAAAGCTCAAAAGTAATAAGATGACATACACATTCGCCGGTACAAGATGAGCTGAACAAGGAAGGTACACCGGCCCTAGAGAGCGATTGAACAAAGGACTCTGAAGGCTGAACGGTTAGACACGAACCAGTTACCGCAAAGGGTGATATCTAGTATTAGCTTCTGGGGTTTAAAGATCGCCTCGAGGTCGCAGCCTGTCGCCGGGTACGCAGCAGAAGGGAGGCCCCAGTCAGCCGTGTCCATCGTAGACGTCGATGTGGCGCCTGTGATAGAAGCTGGTATGTTCGCGCGCTGTCGCGTCCATCAATGAACCGTCAGAGCGCAATTGGTGCGGGGGAAGCTTACACTCCAGAACCATATGAACGCCCCCGAGATGTCGAATTGCAACGCGAAGACGCCGCCCCCAGCCTGGTTGAATCCGGCGCCGAAGCTGTCGGGTTTGGTCTCGGCGACGCGACATCCTACCGTGCCAGCCTCGTCTGCGCATCCGGCGTTGACCGTATTGCCTACCTGCTGAGCACCCGCGGTTTGCACGCAGGATGACACGTTGGTGTGCAGCGCCATTTGGTTGTTCGTCATCTGGTTTACGCCTTCGATTATGTCAATCTCGCCGTACATGGGCCATTCGTCGTCGGTACCGCCTAAAGTCCAGAAAGAGGGCCATACCTAATAGTTGATGAGGACATACGTCGCACCAGAATAGTGTATGTCACGACATACCGAACAACCAAAGGGCATATGCGTAAAGTCAGCGGTGATCAAACTTCCAAGAGGGTATACGTCCTGTGTGATGATTTTGACCTATATGACTGTCATAAACCCTTCTCCTGCACTCTGTGTGAAGACGACATACGGAGTTACGATAGGCTAGCCCTTGTGCGTTAGCAATCACAACGCTGACATTGTCTACGCGCAGAACCGCATTTCCTGCCGTATTTACGAAGGCGAGTTGAGCCGATGTCGCAGTCGCGTGGTCCACGAATGTGACGTTCCCTATGCGAGTTAGTTGACAGTGAAGTGCATGCGATTTGGACATACCCCAAGTGGTATTATCGATGCTCCCAGGAAAGTCCCATCCATCGAAGAAGCTTTTTCCGGCGTATTCGTGAACGGGTGCGTATAGCGCGTGAGATATGTCCAGGAGGGCGAGCAGAACTGGCAGACGTGCTCGGGTCATGATGGTAAGTTGAAAGTAGCGGTCGGCGTTTGGTAGCCGTGCTTGCGGGAACGTATCTTATACTCGCCCAATCCGCGTGCGTGATGACCAATAGAAATATCTTTTGTTTGTGCCTGGTCAAGGCTACTTACCATGTGTTGAGGTCGGGCTGTTAACCGGAGCCTGTTGGGACGGAGGATTGGTACGCGGTATAATATAGAACAAGATCGCACCTGTGTGAGTTTGTTCGGCGAGTATGTGAAGGATTCGGCAGCGCCAAAGACCTCTATCGCGGTACCGTGACCCACCCGGATGACTTGAGGTGCTGACATTGGAAATGGGAACTGGATGAGAGTCAGCAGTGGGGTATCATCATACTCTCGGCTGTAACGAGAGACGTCGAAAGTACGGGAAGCTACGGCAGCAACTAAACGACGAGAAAATGCACCGTCGTGGTAGGAATCAAAAACAGCTGCTGAGTCATCGTACGGAACCATGACGCGCTCGTTGATACGCCAAGCAATGCAGTCGCGCCTTCTTCTCTTCGGCCACCCAGTCCTGGTTGGGTCTATTTTTGACTCGGAAAGCAGAGGCCAGCCTCGAACGCTGCAGATCTCTATCAGGGTACATCAATGATTACTAGGCACATCGACAGCTCTTCTTTTCTTCCTGGGCAACTGTCTGGCTTGGAGTCATGAACGATCAAGTCGTTCGTCTTCTTGAGGCAGCTGTCTAACTTGAAGTCCTCAGCAACGCGTACTTGGATCCGGCATCTGTCTACCTTGAAGCCTTGGACACCGAGCCCCGATGTGGAACGTGTAACGAGCCGGAGGATGCTTTACCGACGATCAATGTGCGTGTTGCTGTAAGTGTGGAGGCTATATATGAATCTTCTGGTGTATAGAAGCGGAGACCTGAAGTAGAAACAGTTTCCGTTCATGAACGGAGGGCAAACATTGGATGGCAACAAGGGTGAGCTGCTTTGTTATTTCGACATCGTTCAGTGGATCCTCCAACGCGTTACTAGGTTAGACTTCCGTGTCCGATGTCCTGAGGATCGCAATTGTCGGAGGACGGCATCATGATGAAAGCCGTGCACCGACAGGCACCATGCCACGCGAGGATATGGGCTCGTACTGCTCGCGCGTGTTGAGAGTCTCATTTCCGAGGGTCGAGCAACGAGGAGTGGACCGCCTCGGGCGTATGTGTATCCTGAAGTGAAAGATTAGTTTGCCTCATGGTTTCCGCGTTGACGTGAGCGATCGCCCAGTTTTCCCTCGTGTTACGGATAGAAGGATGTATTTTTACGTTGTGGAGGTACAACGTATGGCTTTCCCCGTGATGGAAACATGGCCCGTGATAACGGCTGCCGATCGCGAACAAGCCACTGGTTGGACATGTTTTAAAGTCCATTGGTGCATCAAGAGGTCCTCTTGAATCGCACCTCCGGATATTTCGCGCTTGTGGCTGGAGGTTTAGTGGATTGCAGTCCGTCGCGCCACAGCTAGCGAATGAATAGCAGTGACGATGCTAGTCCCAGTAGATTGCTGACGGTCCAGATCTCCAGATACGTCTTGAACACTAAAGGTAGAGTCTATTCGTAATTCCGGGTGCTGCTTCTTTTCTGTACGAAGAGGCGGGCCATGTAAGTAAAGTTGGAACTGCGAATAAGTAAATGGTCGCGTCGGAAGCAAATAAAGTACACGAACACCTGTAGGCTGATGTAGCCGATTAATCATGTCGCACTAAACAAGGAAAGTAACTGGACTGCCAGTGGCACCTCGATTCGACAGTGCGTGTTGGGAGCTCTTCATTTCGAGTGCCACTGTTCCTTGTGCACAGGTACCCTACTGTCAAGTAAACGAGTATTGCTAATAAGAATGGATAACATCCGCGTCTCCTTCGAGATATCGGAACTAGACCGGGGATTCGGGGGAGAAAAAGCAAGACGGGTTCGGATGTAGAGCATATCAAAAGCAGAGCCACGACAATCTGACAATGGACAAGGACGGTGGATGGCAAGACTAGAACCAAAGGAGCGTTCCTGAGGTGTTATCGAGGATTGACAGCGAATCCTCCGGGCAATCTGTGGCGTTTGTGAGAATACCGCGCGGATCACGTGTGGGGAATCAGATATGGGCCGGAAAAGGAAAGAAGAGGCGAATGAGCGGAGTTTTAAAAAGCTACGATCGCGTTTCTCCCTTCTTCCTGCTCGACATGAGATTTGGGGTTTGTCAGCAGCTTCGCAGGTATAAAAGACGGAGGCGGCAGATGATAGACCGCCCACTCTCTTTCTTCCCTCCCGCCACCATCTCCGGTCACCCCCGCCGCCCTCCGCGATGTACTCGTTCGAATTCGCCGTCTCCGAGCTCGCCAGTAGCGCAGCACTCGTCATCTTATCGCTCGGCGTCGCGTACATTGCCCTGAACATTGTATACAACCTTTTCCTTTCCCCGCTCTGCGCTATCCCCGGTCCTTGGTACGCTGCAGTCTCCGACATGTGGCTTACCGCACACGTTCTACGCCTCGAACAGTGCAAGGTTATCCAGCAGCTCTTTGAGACGTACGGCCCTGTTGTCCGCGTCGGCCCGAACAAGGTCGTCTTCAACGATCTCTCTACTATGCGAAGCGTCTACTCTGTCCACAAATTTGACAAGAGTTCCTACTACAAGAGTTTACTTACGTGAGTCGCCCCTCGCCTTTATTTGTTTACTTATCTCGCTCTCCTAGGAACGAAAATGACCATGCGTGCGTATCTTGACGCATATATTCGTGTTTTATGACTGATTTCGCGTGCAGGATGACCACTCTACAACATTCCTCACATTCCATGCGCCGAAAAGGCTACGCCCCACACTACGTTCCCGCGAACATTGCCAAATTCCAACCGGAGATGCACGATCCCACCCTCGAGCTTGTTTCCGTGCGTTCTCTCCCAATTACCGTCAATCCAGCTAAACAGATTATAGACCCTCGATAACATGGGCGGCAAGACACCACTAGAATGCCTCGCGCTCTTCCGTAACCTCATGGTCGACGTTTGCGTCTCGACCTCGTATGGTTACCGTCTTGGCGCCGTTCACAAATGGGCATTGAACTCTGAAGACCCCCTCTCCACCGCCATACACGACTTCCCGAAGCGTGGTATCCTGGTATGGCGATCTATTCCCCCCGAGATGCTTAACTGACACGCATCCAGCGAAGCGCTGTGCCGACCTGGGCCTGGAATCTTATCTGCAAGATTCCCAATGCGCGTTGGCGTCAGATGTGCGACTCGGACAAGATTATGGCAGAGGTTTGTTGGATTTGATGCTTTTATTTCGGTCGTCGTTGACCCCGTGTCTAGTTTGTCAGCGAACGCGTTTACCAGACCCGTGCCCAGATGAACGCCGGCAAGCTGGAGGAGACTGAAAAGGTTCCCATGCTTCACCGTCTCCTCAACTACAGCTACTCTTCGACGAAAGACGCGATGCCCGACAGTGACATCATTTCGGAATGTATGGGTCATATGTAAGCTGTCTTTTCTCTTTTCGACACGCCGGTCTAATTAATCTGTTAGGATCGCTGGATCTGACACGACATCGACGACCTTGTCGTATTTCTTTTGGGAGCTGAGCCGCCGCCCCGATATCGCCAAGAAGCTTCATGCTGAACTCGACGAAGCCATGGTCGATCCTCGTGCCATTCCCGATATCTCGGTCCTGCAAAACCTGCCGTATCTAAATGCCTTCATCAAGGAAGGTTCGTAACATCTGACAATCACTCAACTAAACTCGGGTTTGACGTTCGTTTCAGGTCTGCGAGTTTACTCTGCGGCACCGAGCCTTCTTGAACGTGTTGTGCCCACGTCCATCTCCAAGTTCGGTCCCGGAAACGAGGCGTTTGATCTCATGGGCTTCGCGCTCCCACCAGGAACCGTTGTCGCCACTCAGGCTTGGTCGATGCACCGCAACCCAGCTGTCTTTCCATCTCCAGACACCTTCCTTCCCGACCGCTGGTTGGACGACGCGGTACCCGCGGAGTCCTTGGCCGTCATGAACCAGCACTTTATGCCTTTTGGTACGGGATCAAGAGTTTGCGGAGGCCAAAACCTTGCGCAAGCCATGATGAAGGTCGTAGTCGCTGCCGTGGCAAGAAACTTCGATATCGAAGCTCCCGCGGAGACGAACGAGAGGAGCATGGAGATCAAGGACAGCTTCGTAAGCGTCCTTTGGCACGTCGCTCATCCCATTACTGACACGTACATGCAGGTCATCTTCCCCTCGGCAATGGAGTGCAAGCTCAGCTTCAACCCGAGAACTCCTTGATCGGACTTGTCCCCTACGTTTTCTTTGTTTTCTTGGTTATTCGTTCTGTTTTCACCCTGCTATCGACATCTCATACCCTTTCGCGATCCCCTAGGCTTTCTTTCATCGCTATCGTTGTTGACGTTTCTGACATGTTCTTACTCATCTTCTTTGCTGCCGACATCGGTATCTTCCATTTTGCTATCAACACTCGTTTGGAAAATATCGATGACTATCTGGATTGGATACATGTTGTCGCTCGATGCACCATACCTTATCTTTCCCTTAATACCACGTCTTGAATACTTAGTTCTTTTGTCGTTCAAAACACAGTACTTATCTTATATCAGCCTCTCTGCGAGGAAGTAATAATATGTGGTATCCTACATCTGCGACCGTTCAGATGTTCCATACAGCGAGGTGTACATGTGTGAGTGCTATTTCTCTTAAGAGGTTGCTGTTGACGATGTTGTTGGTTACACGCTAGACTGATAACCGTACAAGTGCTGTATAATACAAGAAACAATCTCTACTGGTTTCGCGCCGGCTGAGCCTTGTATGGTCCTGCTTGCTTCGCTGCACAGCGTGAGTTTTATCTTTCCTCTTCTTCTCTGAAAGTTGCTTCGACTTTTGGTCAACAAAGAAGCGGCAGCCTTGAGAGTCCAGACTAACCTTAAGAGCACATCGGCTCAGAACGACGATTTACATGCCATCGGGCGTGATAACAAGTCGGGCTTCGATGGGTCAGTTTGGTTGGGTGTCGCAAGACGTCGTCGTTCTCGATAGAGGCATTTCAGGCAGTCCACGGTCTTGCCTTTCATACAATATTCGCCGAGGAAATGCTGCATCCTAGAAAGTAAACCCACTGCTACCAACCTTGGAGATTCCAGCGAATGAAGGAGCTTTGAGAAACTTGTCGAATGTTCGGCGAGCCGTGCGTACTGCGCAGGAAGGACGCAAGCGTTGCAGAAGACCACGACCACCTCACGAAATGGACGAGACGATTATGCGAACCCACGCGTATACCACAATGTATTCCATCGATCTAGGCGTTTGATTAAAACGACACCTCAGCAAGGAAAAACACGATATCTTGCGATGAGCTGGGCTTTGTAGAACCAGCGTCTGTGCACGTCTTGTCACTTGGAATCGGTGAATGGAAGCAATTGCTGTGCGTCTACTGCCACAGGACCGCCATGTCCCCACACACCGATGATCTCGCATTAGCAGTACAGATCGCCATGGCTTGTCGCATAGTTCAAAACAGGCCCTTATCGTTTCTGCAGCAATGGAACTTGCATTGATCCGCGAGCCCACTACACAAATGAAGAGATACAGCGGAGAAAGTTTCGCATGCTTGAGGCGTATGGTAGCTAAATTGATCGAAGGGATACACGCGTCGTGCGATGTAAAGAAGCAGCGGCCAGGTCGAATATGAGTGCGTCAGACTGTATGATAAAATCTAAACCGTCAGCAAGTATACGCATATGTGCGCCTATTAACCATCACTGCCGGATCGGACGGGCATGGAGGCGCGACGCACGCAGGGGGGTGTATGTATCAGCCATATTCGACATATCACGTCAGTCCTAATACTCATCTGATATGGGAGGCAGGACGCGCTCTCTGAAACTAGGTGAGACTTGGCAAAGAAGGGTGTGTAGTACACGCACATCGGGCCCAGTCGGCGTTATTCAACTGTTTGGCGGCGATGTCAGTGCGAAGATGCACTGCGCGTACAGAGCACAAACGGCAGACATATTCGGCGCCATCGCGACAAGGGTGGGCACAATGGTAAACACAATGTGGCGCTGCCTATATCACCTGTGAGCTGTTCAGTGGAGCTGATCAAAGGGTTTGCACCGTTTAAGAACAAATAATGTTGGACGATATCCCAGGCGCTATGGCGCTATATGGTCTAGAAGGCAGCGCGTACACAGCTAAATATGGGGGCGTGCAGAACTAAGGACGCGTCCCTGGACAGGCTACCATGTAGAGGTAAGAGAAAAGCGGCGGATCAGATACACAAGCAAAAAACCCCAATAGCATTGCTGCTTACCCAAGTCGCCCGACTCGTTCACTTGAGGCGATGTGCTCTTCGGCGACTCATCACCTTGTACGAGTCCGCCTTCAGCCGTAAAACTCCCCGTCTGGAGTTATATAGTAAATTACTTCATATCCTACACGATATCGTAAAGAAGAAGCTGCTAGGTGATCTCATACATCGATATACAACAATCGCAGAACGTACGGGAAAGAAAAAGTAAAGTAAGAATACACTTGGAATTCATTGGTTACACTCGACTACCATTCCTCGAGCAGCGACTGTTCATCATCACCTCGCACGTCCAAGGCCAGTCCACTCCGTGCAAGACCTTTCAGTGCAGTTGCAGCTCCATCCCGAACATCATTTAGAGGACGCATCGACACAGATTTCAACACGCCTCTGCGCCACAAAGATGAAATCGTGCGCACAACGTCACCGGTATTGATTGTCTGCCATATGTCCAAGTGTTCATCCGAAGAAAAGGCAAAACTCTTCTAGGAAACTTCCAGCGACACTGAAGACGGCCTCAATATCCCCAGCATTGCGGAAGTGCACCGCGATGTGGTTTAGCGACGTAGTATATCTAAGGATGGTGGCCAGCACAGTGGATTCGTGATGGTTAAAATCATCAACGACGAGGTTAAGGGTACGCAGAGAGGAACCTATGCCATATCCGAAGTTATCGTGGCTCATCGTAGCAAACGAGTCTGTATCGAGAGTGAGCTCTGTCAAGTTGGGAAGAGCGACACCCTGAAAAACAGCGTATAAAGTCAAAGATTGATACGCGTGCCCGCGTACCTCCCGTAGCGTAAGTCTCCGCAGGCCTATACTCTTCGAAGCGTGGGGTAAAGGCATCATACTTGCAGACTCTAGCATAGCACTATTGTGCAGGAATAGACATGCTCCCATGGCATTGACAGGCACCCCGTCACCTCCGTGTATGAGATGTCGTACGCGGCAACAAAGGACTGGAAGCACTAGTGGTAACATCCCGACATCCTTGCGAAGCTCGTCCAACTGCACTACGTCATCGAAAGTATCAATGTTAGGGGTGCGAGAATAAGACCGAACATCATGTATGTCTAACGCCAGCGTTTTCAAGCCCATCAAGGCGTGCTTCATCTCCGCCAGGACGAAAAAGTCAGCAACAAGAAGCGATAGGCAGGCAGGTCTCCAACGCGAGCAGCTCTGAAGGATCAATGGAATGCAATGAGGTGACATGGCGTCAAGACTGTGCAGTGCAACAGATAACGGAAAGCCTCGAACATGCTTCATGAGCTCCGTCAGTAGAAGGGCGAGTTTTATCGACTGCGCGGGACGGTCAAACGATAAGACAATATTTGTCCAGCAGGGAGGACAACGCTGGATGGCATGGCGCCACTGGCGACATACATGGGAGAGCGTCCACGATGGATGCCGCATGGATAAGGAGTCGACGACGTCGGCAGACCGGATGTACTCCAGCGTGACTTCGGGGAGGTCTTCCACGGCAAGCTGTAGCGTGAACGAATGGATGGTCTCGTTCAAGAACGTGAGATGGGCGCGACCTGTCTCACGGGACGCTTCCATTTGACGGCGTGCGTCATCAGTTGGAACATCATTTGGACTGTAGGAGATTTCGGACGCCATGAGACTCGACTAGAGCGGCCAGATGGCTACTCAAACTGTTCGGTCGCACGTCCATAAGTCTGAGCAGTATACTGCACAAGTAGCGTTAGTTATACTACTATAGGGGCGCAGAATCAGTGCTTACAATTCTGCAATAGAGACGCGAAGGAATCGAGGTTGTGGTCAGGACGAAAGATATCACGCGTACCGTGTACCTGTCGAGCCGGGAACTCAGGCCGATTTGTTCCTAGTACTCGGCCGGCACTCGGTGATTTGCCCAGTACTTGGTGGTCATACTCTACTTAATCGGAGCGATACTGTAGACGATCACGGTTTACGAGTTACAAAACTAGAGAAGACATATTCGGTAGTATACAACGCTCATGGCGTAACAACTCCACCTCCAGAAGTACCAGTGTTTCCGCCGCCACCCGACCCTCCGTCTCTGGTGTTCTTCGGCACGAGTATAGTCAACGCATGTCCGCATGCTTCACAGGTCTCGGCGGTAGTCATGTTGCCGACGTTGCACTTGGGGCAATTCTTGCGGTCAACGGGCGTGCCGGCAATCGAGACTAAGGACGACGTCAATTGTGTTAGAATTGGGACGCGAGAGACAAGAAACCGCGCTGGTTGACAGGGATGGATTGTTCAATATCTAGGAATACGCTCTACATTTAGTGAGGACCTGGTCCAAAAAGGAGACCATTGTCGCCGGCGGGATTTTCACACAGATCGACTGACAGACGCTTTCTAGAAGAACCATCAGACCCGCCCTGGCTCGCTGGGACCTCCAAAGAGCCGGGTCAGGAAACCGCAATTCACACTCCGCCAGAAACGCCTGGCGAAGGTCGGGACAGGATGGATCTTCGGCATCCTGATCTTTGGACAAAAATTCGGGAATGGTGGTCAGAGCCCACAGTGGGGCGGTACGGCTGCACTCCCAGTCCAATATCGTCAACTGGGATGGGTCTGCAGCAGAAATCATGATGTTTCGATTGTTGAGGTCGGGATGTACTAGGACAAATGGCCCGAAGAGGTGAGGAAGACGCGCGTCGATCCCGGGGAGACTACAGACAACTCGTGCAAGTCGATCGTACGCCGCGAGATACCCGGAAAGAATGGAATCCCATCCCAGTGATGCTATATCCTCGTCTTTCCATTTCGCTTCCAGCTCGGACTGGTGAGCGACGGCCCAGGCACGTTCTCGGGCGATGCAAGCCAACAAGTAATCGCGCTCTGTGCACCATGGGCCTGAATTAAGAGAGATATCTCGCGTGAAAAACCAGGGGAGGGATGGAGGGAGCATTGGGCCAATCACCACTCCGGAACTAGAGCTCGACGAGGGATATATGCTGCCAATGCTGTCAAAGCGTGTCTGGGCAAGGGAAACAATGATCCTGGCGAGTGACTTCACGGCCACATGCTTCTCAGCGAGAGACATCGTTTGCCATCTCTTATCTAGCGTCATATCGCGCACCTATGGGAGACTTAGGAATAGCAGTAAGGGCCAAGCAAGAACACAACCTTTTCCATGACCATGAACGGTGCATGAGCCTCGTTTTGGTCCGTAGGACTGTGGTATAAGATTGTCGGAACAGGGACATCAGTGGTTTGAGCTAACCAAGCGATTGTGGCGACCTCGATGACAATGAGGGGTACAGCCAGATTAACAGATTCAAGAAATACCTCAGATTCCATCTTATGCATGCCACGATATTCGAATCTGTCAAATGCAACGCGAACTACGTATTCTGCCCCGCCGTAACATTGCAGAAAATAGACCTGAGAACCGTCAAATAGTGTCTTATTCAGGAGTGCGAGACTTACTCGATTGAATCCGCCTATATCAGAGTCCGAGTGAGGAGTATGAAACGGCAGAGTAACGTTCAGCCCACCTTCTGCCTTTATTTTTAAGTCAACGCAACAAATACCAATTGCCCTAGAAACGGCGGTCTTGAGGCCCTCGAGATCCAAGCGAGCGTTCAAGTCCTTGCTGCGGGCAGAGCGCGAAGTCATTACGAGTAGTTCGGTACTAGAAGTGTACATGATTGGGCGAGAGGAAGAGATGGAGAGGCCGTTGGGACAAGCACCGAGCAGTGTGCCTGAATGTTGAACACGCCAAATGGAGATAGAGGTACACCAGTTGGCAGTCTCCGACAAATGGTTAAAGAAACGAGAAATCCTGTATCAACATTTGCGAAATAGCGGTCCTTACCCTACCAGCAAATCGACAACGTGGCGATGAGTATGCTCTGTCTCAGACTCCAAGGTTTAAAGCGACGTGAAGTCGACGGAGATACACACCACACGCCCACAGTCTAAACTGAGGATATGACGTACTCGTTTGAGTAAGCAAAAACAGCAACCAACGCAGAGCAGTACCTTACCCTCGAGGGGTCAGCGTCGCTTAGACTCTCGTGCCTCACGGGCGATTGCGGTGGGAGTATGAGGCAATGGTAGAGCGGGTGTGAAGCTAAAGTCCCGTAGGTATGCAAGATGGAGAGATACAGGAGAAAAGGCGACAGCCAGAGAGATAGATGATAGCAATGAAGTGTGCACGAAAGGGAGAGCTGCACTAATCCGAGCCGAAGACCTGGAAGGAAGGAGCCACTGGAGGAGGTGGTGCTTTCGAAGGGCACATATGGGATCGTCACAAAGGAGGTTCTCCTTCTCAAACGAAGTACGATGCTGACCAGAGTTGACCCGATTTTCAGAGCGCAAGATCGTGGTAAACGTTTTGGCCTTTCATTCGAATGCCGATCTCTGTTATAAGTAGTACATATATAATAAGTAGATTCTGCCTTACAGTAAGCCTGAGTCATTTGGCACGAGTCGGTTCGACGAGGAGCAGGACGACGGGGAGGGAGTCAAGCTGCGCATTGACTGCTAGATATAGCAAAGACGCTGGTGCATACCCCGAATCCCGCGGAATGTGAATAGGACGTAGGTCGTTCAATTAAAACGCTTCTCAATGGAACGTCCACATCATCGACCCAGGGATTCCGCACAAGCGACGGTTTGGCGTCCTGAGCGCGGCAAAAGAGAATGGTTGGATTATAATGCCTGGACACTTACACGTAGGCTGTTCTGTCCCAAAGTGTTGCTCGGGTGGACGTCCTCCAAGCGCGTAAAGTCGTTCACAGCCCAGGGGCCAGGCGACAAGAGGAGAGCCCGGCAATCTGACCTGGTCCGTGGCAAGGTAAGAGGCAATCGAGGTGGTGGTCAGGAAGAAAGATATCACGCGGACATGCCTGAAAGTCCTCAGCGGCGTTTTCCGCGTCGGCCCGCACATTCTTTGTTTCATGACCTCTACACTCGCCGGTCCGTTATACTCGCTAAGGTGAACATCTACCTTGATATGAGTAATCAATTGCTGAAAGCTCAGAATGCTTTCCTCCACCACGAAGCTGTTTGAACAAGTGGTCTTTTCTTCTCTGCCACGAAATGGACTTCAGAGACCTCGTTGAACCTCTTTCGGCCCATACTGGAATTGTTACCCACCAAGTCGACAAATCGCTATTCGTTTCCCTATCCAGCGAAATCGACGTCGGTTTGGCAGTCTCTTTCACACAAGTACTGTGATCCAGAAGGAGTGCAACCCATGAACTTGGAAGCATAGTGTCTTGTTCTAGTCGTCAGTATGGATAAGCGTGGGAACGGGAAAGGAAGGGCCTTCTAGATAAGTTGGAGCGTCAATGCATGGATTCGGAGGCCGCGTCTTTTCGGGCTGCATCACTTAAAGCGGAGCTCGACTGGGAGCGGACAACGATCCGGGATATCGAGGGTCACAGGGAGACATTGGCCGCCCGGCTTGACGCATTAGCAACGACGAAGGAGTATCTATCGCAGAGGATAGCCGACCTCGGCGCACCAAATGCTCTACTTCTCACGCAGCTCGAAGCGGCCGCCCAGACCGCCGAAGATGACAGTCGCGTTCAAACACAAAGACTGCTCGATTTGGAGGCGCAGCTCTGTACTACATTACGCGATCGAGATATTATGGAGAAGGACATGGCGTCGGCACGGAAGGTATGGGACGAGAAGGAGGCCATCTTGTTGTTGAAGACGGATGAGCTGCGGGCAAAGATTATTTCTTTGGATGGGGACCTGGACACTACGAGGGCCCAGAGCGCAATCGACAGGAAGCTTCGCGTATCAGCGGAACTTGGACTTCAACAGGAGAAGACAAGCCGGATGCGCGCGGCGGAGACGGTGGACGGGCTAAATACTAGGCTCAAAGATGCGCTCGACGAGAAACAAAGACTGACGACGGATTTGGATCGGAAAGTCCAGTCTATCCGAACGGGGCGGGCCATACTAGCGGTCGCACGAAAAAAGCTATGCGATGTCACGTCAATGCGGGATGCCCTCCTCGGCGAAGTTGCTGCCATGAACACGACTGTCGATGCCTTGAGGACGCAGAGCGCGACCCAGACATCTCAAATCCAGACGCTTCAGCGACAACTCGAGCTGGCAAACAAGCGCTGGTCAACTCACGGCCAGGAAATTGCTGACGAGCAGTTAGTCTGGAAGGACGAGGATGAAGTTGAGGCCGAAAAGAGACAGCACTGACACGGGAGAGGTTAGCGAGGATGCGTGAGGAAGAGTTGAAGAAGAAGGATGAGCAGGCAGCGAGAGAACAGAAGCGTTCAGAGGAGAAGCGTGCGCGGGAAGCTGAGGATAACGCAAGAGAAAAGAGAAATGCAGAGGAGAGGCGTGCACGAGAAGCCGAGGAAGCGACGAAACGACGATCTGACGATGAATTGAGGAGAAGGGAAGCAGAGAGACAGGAACAGGAAGAGACAGGCCTATGAACGCTGGAGGAAAGCCTCTGTCGACGAAATGCTTCGGCATCAATCAATTTCCCGAACCCGATACTACGCCAATCGCGGAGTGTGGACGAACGCCAAGGCACTCAATCGGTTTGTCGAGCTGCTGGAGGAGTTTCAGGACGTGACGTTCTCTGCGGAACAACCGCTGACGTTTTGGAGCGTTCCGTGGCCTGTCCTTGGGGAATTGGCGCCGGAGAATTTTGAGTGGGAGGACGTTGAAGCATTTTTTCTTTACGCTAGGAAAATTCTCTCCGCAGAGAGATACAGCGAGATAGTGTCGAGGGCCCAGAGGACATTCCATCCTGATCGATGGGTCGGGAAGCTTGGGTTTATCTTGGATGATGCAGTACGAGAATCACTGCACAAGGTCGTCAACATGGTATCACAAGCCATAAATGGTTTGACGAATTACGGTAAATAGATATTAGGAATGCGCAAATGTATACACGCACCATAGTGACCATACTTTGACGTGCAAAACCTTAAAAGTTACACAGACCACTTAATACTCGAAGAAGAACGTGGTGGAGACGTGTGGCAAGGATTAACGCGACTTGTCCGCCGGTGGAAATCGGCCGTGATGGTCAAAAGCAAGAGACGATTGACGTTCTCATGTGGTTTGATCGATAAATTTGAAATTGTTCCTCCTCAACATTGATTCACAATTTATTCATGATCTGCGCCTTGTCGTTCTTGCATCAAACGCTTGTTAGGTCGTCTGTTCACCCAAGTTCAGGAATACGCTGACACCCTAACAAGACGAAAGGACCCGCTTGTAAGTAGTTTCGTCGTAACCTCTGCAATTAGTCTAAAGGTAGTAAAGTACAAACGACGAATCTAGGAATCCTCAGTCCCCCAGTGAAAACGCATAAGTACTTGATCATAAGTCGGCGGCGATTTCCGCTTGCCACGAGTTTTCGTATACGTTCCAAACCGTAGGATAACAAGGTTTTTCATTTGAATACCATCAGCACCCACTTTCCATGGTCTCTCTGCAGCATTAATAGCTTTGTATTGAGTTTACTTTGAGACCATGCGTAGCAATATAAACAACGAGTGTACTTCGATGAAGCGCATATTGTTTCCAGCGACAACGTACCCAAGCTAGGCCCTCGTTATGGGCCCCGTCTTGGTGTTGACGTCGACAGAACGGTACCACTCGAAATGGAGACATCCGTGACACTGCGCGAACAATCAGCAAAATGCGAGAACAATGAAAGAGAAGGAACTAATCAGTATGTGGAAGGTTATCCTGAGAACGCCTGGCTTCGTGAACACAGTGTCCTTCGCGCCGATGATGGCAGGCTTTGCGGCACCGAATGCTTTCATGGGAACGCCCTAGTTCTTGAAGCCGGGATAGTCGAAGTATATGGTCGGGTTTTGCGGTGGCCCTTTGCGATACGCGTCGGCGGTCTGGGAGGGCAAACTTAGCATGCGCGCTAAGTGGACACCTGCGAGGAGGATGGGAGCGAGGCGGGATGTAAGGCGTTGCTGTATGACATGGGGAGGTTGATTGAGCTGCCATCTGGGCGGCACCCGATCAAGTTTCATGAGTCGAAGAAGAAAGACTTGATGGGTTTTTGAGAGACATCCGGGTTCATGAAAGATGTTCAACGGTCGTGCGGGTGGGTAGGAGGCGCGCCGTGATATTAGGACAGATGGACGTCTAGAGAGACAAAGACATTGGAGAGGGGATGTGACTTCAAGCAGGAGCGTAACGGATCGGTGAAATTGCGGCATGAGTCGGTAGTTCCGGAGTTTCAGGAATCGCATGTGAAGGAGGACACCGGGCGTATGTGCTATTATAGCAGGTTTGAGGGCATCGGGTTTGTCCAATCTCGAGGGTGCCCACGTGGATTGATTGTTCTATGGACAAGCGTAAGTATTTTGTAGAAGAGCTGGTATCGAAGTCTGGTATTGAAAAGTATCCTATTTTTGGAGAAGGAGAGCTTTAGGGGTATTCCAACCAAAGAGCACGATATAGCTTGCTTTGTGTTTGGCCGCGCATTTTCATGCACGATCACCCAGGTGAATATCAGATGACATTCACTGCGTATTACGGACTGTAGATCAAGGCTACGGCAGATGCAAGTTTGACGACGTCGACGTTAAGAGTAGGAGATCGGGTTAAGCCGAAGACCACGTGTCGACTTTTCGTCCTACTCTCATTACTAGGCTCGGTGGCGCGTCCTAGCCTGGACTTACCGACTGACGATAACTTTACTGTCTCGAGCAATTGATGTGTCTGACGTGGCCAAGTGTACTTGCTACTTCGGACTGACTCCGACATCCAAAAATGCTGATGGTATGTTTTCGACTTCCTTGGGGGCTAGCTCCTTTCGCATTCATCTGTGAGAAAGACAGATCTATTCGCACAGAGACCGTTTTTCGTCCTCCCACGCGCTTGCTTTGTGTTGCCGTTTTGGGAGCACTGCATTTCGTACCGACACTCTGCTATGTTCACAGTTGTGTGGCCCATTGACCTCGAGCAGGCCGCGGCGTAATCTGCTGGACCGTCGCTGATGGAGACCCCCCTGGAATCTGTAGACATAGCTTCCTGTCCGCCCCCCTTCGATCACCTCCTTCTCAGCTTGTTACGCTTACAAACGTCAAGCGCTCGTCCTCTCGCCTGCTCTCATGTGCATGAGGAAATACAACCCCCTCATTCCGACTCTCTCGAGGGCAATGGGACACTTGACTAGGGCATTGATCTCCATGACATGATACGGCGCGTCCAGCATGATGTCTTCGAGGTTCATAGCGCAGCCCGGGAAGCTGTCTCCGAATGCCGTGAGCAGGGCGAGCGGGTCGGTCCTCCGTTGCTCACGCTTCCAACCATTCAGCACTTGCAAGGCACCTCCGATCACTACTGCGGCGCCCTGCACGGCAGCCTAAAACGCTTATCAGATGCCTGACTCATAATGATTACATGGCAGTTGTGGGTTGTTCGCAATGTCTGCCACACCTTCCTGGGTCGAGTACAGCGCGACTGGGCGCACCATTCCGCTCGGGGTCTGAAGAAGGCGATCTCACGAATCAGAACTGCAGGATTTTAAAAACAAACAGTTGCACAGCCACAATCATGTTGGCGTTTGACGTCGACATTGACAAGCATCCCCTTCCCTCTATCAACCAGGATGGACTCACGGCTCGTAAAGACAACTTCGTCGCCAAAAAATCATTTGCTGATGAGGAGCCGAGCGTCCTCGGACAATATACTCGCGCGTATGGACTCCGATGATGATAACTCCTGAGGAGCCCCGAACCCCAAACGCCCACGAGCTAAATTCCCTTCACTGCCATCTCCAGCGACTTCAGATGACTTGTCTACACTACTGGACCTCTCCGCTTTATCCGACGTAGACGCCTTGCTTGGTCGGTTCGACGCCATTGCCGCCGCACTCTTGCACGAGTATGACATTGTCGTGCGCTCAGAGTCCGGAAAGGAGACTATATTAGAACCCATGGAAGTCGAGTTTTATTTCTGGTCGGAACTGCATCGTGACGCATTTACGCATGGGAGCGAGGAGCAGAGGATTGCAGGCAATTGGTAAGAACAAGGGTTTTGTTCTTTGTGTGCGATAATGATGATGATGACTAGGTACTTTCATCGTACTCCACGACGATCAAAGGATGGCGACGACTCGCATGTCATTGTGGGATCCACCGGATATCGGGGAGGAACGCGTAAAGGTCTTGATCTGACCTTGGGCAAAAACTCCTCCCCAGTCACGTCGTCCTATTTCTTGACCGTAAAGGAGACGGAAAGTACTTCCGTTGCTCCCAGAACCTCCACTTCTCGAGGGGGCATTCTGCTCCGAACCGTCCGCGACCAGTCCACCGAGAAAGTTACATCTGGACCGTCGCTTCTCGTAAACCACATTCTGGCGCTCAGCGGCGCAACTTCCATCTCATCACTGGTCACGGAAAGGTGGGATGGAAACATCGGCGCATTGAATATTCCAGAATGCTTCGATGCTGGCCGGGCTTACATGTATCTTGCGCCGTCGAAAGAGAAACGACTCTCGACTATCTACACGTCGCCACGCATCGGCCTCGAACTGTCTAATCCCAATGTAGCATGTACGCTGGCGTGTCCGCGAGTACACTTTGTCGGCAAGCATTACAGGTACTTCGTACACCCAGAACTCTTGGTGGCGAACGGGCGTGCGCAGACGATGTTGGGCGTTCAACGCTCTTTGTCCAATCACTTGACGGTGGACGCCCTGTGTACAGCAACAGGTATGAAGCTGAAAACTGTGTTGGGGTACCTTGAGGCGTATGAGAAAGGGAAGGTCGGAGAGGTGACGCTTGATATGTTTGTGGGTGCGAAAGGGAAGGGTGTTTGTTCGTCTGCGGCTCGTTATTTGCAGATGATGGGATGCATATCGCGGATGGAAGAACAGGAGCTGAATCAATAACCCTTCCCTTCTTTCAAAACTATATTTGTACAGCGACTGCAGGTTCGGTACTGAAGTGAACATTGTAGTTATTGAAGTACTCCTATGAATAATCAACGTCTCCTTCGTCTTAACGTATCAGACTCCGCCATTTCTCGTTGTTGCTTGTGATCCGAATCGCTACCGCCGTCCTCCTCTGGCCTTGCCTATCACCTCCTTTTCGACGCCCCACAGCAGAATACCGCGCGCTACAAGCCCCGGGCAATCATGGGCGATAGTACGTTTCGACTTTGCGCTGTAATCTTCGAGGCGGAAAACCTCGAGTCCAGGAAGATATGTAGTAGCCAAGTTCTCGAACAGCTTAAACACTGAAGGCTTCGTGCCTTGATATGGTCGAGAAAACCGCACGGTAACTGTCTGAAGCTGTGGCATTCCTAACGGAATGGATTCACAGAGCCATTTGAAGTAAGAATAGCTGATGTGCAATGTCCCGAGGTGGCGAAGAGACAATGGAGGCAGGCCTGTTCGAACAGAAATGTTACATTTACCGAAAAGAGGAGACTCGAGAGAGGCACTCACGCGTTCGGGGCGAATCATGGAATTGCACATCTTTTAACTCGAGTGCTCGGAGAGGAGCTTTTTGAAGCAGCGGACCAAAGCATGCCGCCTGCATTGATAAGTAGGACAGTTTCAGGCTCTCCAGATGCGGTATTTCAATAGTTCCGTCGGCGACACCATCAAAGAATCGAGACATGTTGGAGACAGAACACGACAGCGTCTTCAAGGCAGGAAGACGAAGAGTTGTCGTGTCGGCCTGAAATTCCGATGTAAGCGCAAGGCTGGGAATGTCATAATCCATTCCGAGGCTCTTGAGCTCAAGATTCTCTGCGTTGGGTAGACATGTCGCGCCGCAAGAGACGAAATTCTGGAAACTGTAAAATGGAACACTGTTGAAAAGGACGTGCGTGATAGTCTTGTCTGCGAAGATACCCGTAACGGTGGGTGTCCAATGATCGAGCGCAGTACCCCATATCTCGACGCGCCTGACGCGCACAAACAAGGACATGACATGAGTGGCTTGGGCCCGCGAAGCACTCTGCGGACCTCCTATGGATTGGAGGACGATAGTGGTTACGGAGCGGACGATGTGAGGTGACTTGGATAGCAGCTCAGCGAGTTTGTCCCAACCGTCGGGTTCATCAAGAGGGCCGACATTGGCAGGGTTGAATCGGCGGAAGAGATGACGGATGGTTCGGGGGCGGAATGAGTGAGAGGCGACAGAGCATGCAATGAGAGCGTCGCGCGACTCGGCCTGGAGAGCTCCAAGTCGGTCTGTTGTCGCAAGCTCGTCGATTGTTCTGTCTAACAGCTCCTGGGGAAAGACTGCTGCCGCGAAAGGCGGGGACATTTTTCTGCTACGAGAGTCCATCTGAGAACAAGGGGAATGACAGACGATGATGACGAACTTGCCTTGTTGGGTTTTCAAGCTGGGGGTAAATCTGCCGATGCCAATAAGTTGTAAGACGTGAAGCCTCCGGATACAGAACAAAATGCCTGGTCAGGAAGCGGCTTGGGTTTTTTGATGATGGTGGTTGAGAATTGAGAACAAGGAACCGGCAGACGCCGATCCTTCTTCCCTAACCGTTAACCCTAGGGTCGCAAGGCTTGCGAGCAGATGACAGTCAGTGAGTACCGCTATGCTTCTATGATGATGAAGTACGCTTTCATTTCGAAATCCAGTCAGTCCCTTGAAGAGCTCGGCATCCACCGAAACGGCTTATCTTCCACCAACGTGTTCGACATTTCAGCATGTGCTGATTCCTATAGAGTACTCTCTCCAGAGCTCTTTACACTCTTCCTCTTGCGGAGCCATGTACTGAACTACTCTCAATAACCTCGCTGGGATGATCGGTCCACTACTTTCTCATCGCCAATTCCAGAGATGACGACAATCTGTCCGTCTGGAAAGCGCATCTGACACACTTTTCTCAATGATGGTATCAACGGTTTGTTTAAATCGCATTCTAGGTTGCGCGATCTCAGGATGCTGAGGCGCTGAAAAGAATATACGTATAAACTCCACTGATTACTGCACGCTTTCGATATTAGAGTGTAGGAGCATTTCCTTTTTGCTGCAGGAATATAAGCTCTCAGGCCTCAGGTTCAAGTGGAGAAAAGGAATGGTAGAGTGATGGATCCATCAGCAGCACAGCCACATTGCCTCGGTCTTCCTACCATGATCAACAACTCTTGGAAATCTGTTTCACCCACGCGCCGTATAATATCCCGAAGCTTTCGTGGATACGCTCAAGCATGGTTTTACGTACGGCGACGGCCAGGAATCCTATGTTCGCGCGTAGAGAGGATGATTCAACGCGACTAGCATGGAACTCGTGGTCACAAACGGACGAGCTTACTGCGCGCATGAGGAAGATGCAGGTGAGGCTTCTCCGCCTTGTTAATGGTGTATACAATGATATCACGGTACAGACTGTCTATGCCCCAATCATTTCGACTGCTTAATGTTGTCCTCCTCGACTTGGTGCGTCGTCCATCAAATGATGCTTCACTCCAGTCTAATGCTGCTGCCAGGTGGCGCCTACATCTTTTTTATCGCTGAGGGGTCGCTCCAATGTTACACGCCCGCCAATATCAGTTGGTCAACCCCGTCCAAAGCACCGTGGCGCTCCTCAGCTCCCTCGACGCCACGCATGTCGCGATACTAAGCACGCCCCACGTCACCCACATCGCCGCTAGGCCCTAGTCAGCCACCTCTGCACGAAAGATTGCAGAAAACGCGCAAATATGGACGGTGTCACGGCGGGCCCTGACCTAGCAGCCACGATATGACCAACGCCAACGGCGGCGGTCATGCATGCGATAGCTTGGTTGAATCCTGGTGCGGCTGCCGCGTCAGAGATGTGCTGGATAAATACGACGATGAATTCCAAATGTCTGGAAGGAAAAGCGCCATACAAGTCCGTTGTATGATCCGACAGCGCACGTGATGGGGTTGTTGTATATGGCGCTCGGGTTGGCTGTGAGGAGGACAGCGACGAGGAGGTCTGCGTAGCCTTTGACTGCGATTATGCTGGTCATGGTGGTTCTGGAGGAAGGGCGAATCGGGACGCAGGGCTGAAGATATTCGCGTTTCAAACCGGGCATTGACGGTAGGGCCTCTTTTCGTTTGTAGTACAGTAAATCTGACAGTTTTGGTGCAGGTTCTTGACGCGCTCATTCTGTAATTAGCCCAGACCCAGACCCAGCCGTAGCCCCGGTTAGGTACAACCGCCGGCTGGTTCGAGCGCATAACCCCAGAGCTACTCGACCTGATCATATCCCGCCTTGTCGATCTAGCATGCGCGCTTGTAAATCCGACTTGGATCAGTCGATGTTATATTTTCGTCCCTCATAGACTCAATCACCCTTCTAGTGTGCCCTCGTCAATCCCAGCCGCACCCATATCAGTCGGCATTATCACCCCCACTCTTATGCTCTCGTCGGCTCCTGGACTCGTGCCAAGGAGCTAGACGAGTTGCTGTCTTCGTCTTTGGAGACGCTATCCCGGTCCATTTCCATCAAAGCGTCAGCTACACGCATACATACAATTGCAACTATCTATACAAAGGAGCTGCTTACATGGGGATGTGGGTGATTCCGATACTGTCGTCGCAGAAGCGCTCTCAAAAACATTTCTTTTCATTGATTCGCGCTTGAACATGTTGGGTTAAGTCTTCTGACTGCGCTGGATGCATCGGCAGCTTAGATCAGCGGAACGTGCATTGGCGTTCAATGTCCAGTCGGTCTCCGAACCATGGTAAGCTCCAATGCATGTCCCGAATCGTTTGCAGATTTTTAATTGACATCCACAGTAGGATCTCCCACGGACGCGGCGAGTCGCCAAAAATGGAAACACGCGGCTGGTCTTTTTGTGGACCTGTGGCCTTTCTTTCATTTCGTCCAAATCGGGAAGCACAATGGGCGGCCACACGTCCACAACGGCAGTGGCGTGACACGTTTGACGACTATATAGAGGAGCACCGACGTTTGTTGAGACCCCCCACAAAGTTTTCTCTCCATACGACCCAACAATTGAATTGCCCCGTCTAATTCTTCCGAGTTATGGCAGCCCAGTATGTGCTTGTACGAAGTACCGCGCATTCGTTTTAATCCTCCTGTAGATCGACATTGAAATCATGCTCTTCATGTCAAGCCGCATTCACGTCTTATAGCCAACATCCACCCTTTGCCGGCATTCCTCAAGCCAAGGCTCCGTTTCAATGCCTCGCCAATTTAACCGTCGACACCCATAGCCGGGGGTCCTCGCTTACGAACAAAGGCAACTGCACCATGGCTCTTCACACCGGAGCCTTGATCGCTGGCCTCCCTATCGAGTTGATCATCATGATATTCCAATACGCGTGTAACGACATCCAACGCTGGCTCACCGCGCTCTCCCTCAGCCTCGTCTCTCGCGAATGGCGCTCTATTGCACACGCACTCCCCGAACTCTGGACACATATCGTCGTGGACATCAGACGCACAGGACGCTTGGAAATGGTATTGTGGTACCTGCATCTCTCTCGCGATGCCCCGCTGGACGTGAAGATAGATATTCTAGGCGATGAGTGGGAATCCGAGCACACGCTGAGTTTGCGTCAAGTTTTTCGGAACGCGACGAGGTGGCAGCGGGCAGATATTCGGTGTTCGTCGGAGGATCTTCAAGTCTTGAAAGGGATTAAGAAAGTGGGCGTGTCGATGTTGGAGATCCTGAGGTTTGATGTAGCTGGTAGCGGGTTGGAGGTGGAGAAGTGCAAGGCGTTTTGGGATGCGCCGAGGTTGAGGGAGTATGCGCCTGGTGGTGTGGCTCCAAGCGAGTGTGTGGTGGCTTGGGGTCAGCTGAAGACGGTGGTGATCAGAGATTTCTTTGGTGGGGAGCTGTTTGAGGGTCTGCGTGATGCCGAGGGGATGGAGGAACTGGTCATGGATGAAGAGTGCTTCTTTGGCTCTGCGTTTGGGGCTGGGATATCGATCCCGCTTTCGGCTTCGAGGTTGACGATGAGGTCTGTCCCGCGTCTTGTGGATAGCACGTTTATGGGAGCATTTTCGCTTCCTTCTCTTACGGTCGTCGACATTTCCATCGCACACGGCAGCGCTGTGGATTCGCGTTTCGTTCCGAGCCTTGTTGGGATGTTGAAGCGCTCGGAGTGTTCGCTCAGAGAGCTCACGTTGGTCAACGTTCCTCTCGACGATGAAGCGGTTCTGAATATCCTGGTGTGTACACCTCAGCTCCGTGCTCTGGCGCTCCATGAGCCGGCGAGGGAGCATTGTATCACGAATGCTTTCCTTTCTACTGTGTCGCTGCCCGAGCTGCGAAAGTTGGATTTGGTTTGGAGTTATGATGCATGTGAGGAGCGCGTGCTCGACTTGGTTGAGCGGTTGGAGAAGCTGGAGGCTGTTGTCTTGGGCAGGCGGTTTGGGTTAGGATTGAGTGAGACGACTGTCGAAGGGATGAATGTGCTTAGAAAGGGCGGACTAATGGTCAGTCAGTGGTAGATATGGTGCTAGGTTACGGTCTACTTATGCCGTATGATTCTCTTGTGGCATTAGTGTTTCATCTGTTCATGTTAGTGTTTCCTCTGTTCTTGTTCGTACAAGTGTTCTGTTAGGTTAATGTGACATGTACCTTTTTTCGTACAGCCGTGTTCTTAGTAAAGGCAGAAAGTGAAGCTCTCTGTCCATTTAAAGTTCCTTGTCGTTGTACACCTGCTTCTCCGTTTCTGCTTCGAACGCAACCTCTTCATCTATCGAAGGTCGTTGTGCATGCGACTGCTATGAGTTTCCCTGACAATCAAGTAATCACTTCTCCCGGGGAGATTCGCTTCGGGTGTGATCAATCACAGCTGGCTATTTTTCGAAAAAGTACACTCGAAGAAAAATGAATAAGCATTGAAAGTTAGATAGAAGGCGAATACGAGAGATCATCGTCGCCAATAACAGCCGCTCGTTCAACGTATTCACCGTCAATGAACTTATCCAGACGCTCCTTCTCCGAAACGTAATCGAAGCTCTTCGCGCGAAGACTGCCTCTATCGAAGTCAGTGAACCTGAGGCGCCCAGAATGATCCTCTAATATGTTAGTCGCGCGCACGTCCCGTTGAAGCACTCCGGCTTCGTGAATACTGTTTAACATCGCTCTCAGTTCCTCCCTAAGTTCGAGTACGATAAGCATCAACAAGAAGGTTGAATGTATCAAGACTTACTTTTGTTTAGTCGAGAGGTACACCTTATGCTCGTCGTCCATTCGATGGGCAAGCGAATCTCCAGCATCGGATAACATGATCGCGTACACGTCGGCCGCCGCGTTTTCCCGGACACCAAGAAGTGACGGTATACAAGAGACGCCCGCCTTTTCCAAGTGGCGATATATATGTACCTCGTGTCTCAGACGTCGAATGCTTTCCTCCCCAGTAGCAATCTTGAGGATAAAGGAGGGATAACCTGCTTCTGAATCTTGCAGGCAAAGGTCGGGGTCAATGGTGACGCGAAACACAGAACCTACAGCTCCCACACCGAGGCTTCTGTCGGCAACGATGCTGATATACTCTCGAGGCTCGTAACGTCGTTTCTTGACGGCTCCAGGCGGAAAAAGAAGAAGAGGAGCGGGAGAGTCGAAGTGGTCGTATCGAAAGAAGACTGCAACCAGAGGAAATGAGCCGATCGTATCGATCAAGTCCTGATACTATCCGTGAGCTTTGATAATAAAACAGAAAACCAACAGGTGCCATACTTTAATGCTGGGCACAAGGCGGGTCGTGGACGGTTTCCTTCTCTTAGATCGGCGTCCCTGTGCAGGCAACGTCGTTTTCCTCTTTCCCAGGACATCGTTTTAGAGTAAGGGCAGCCTCTGAAGAGCGTCGAACGTCACAGCCATGTCCAACGCCACCATCCTCCGTATGACGGCTCCTTACACGAACGGATGTCAATCATATCCGACAAGTATAACGTTTGCGTTTCCCGGTGACGAACACCGATCCTGACAAAGTTCCCGCAGTCAAAAATGAGTGTCGATGCATCGACTTTAACCGCCGTGACCCAGGCCTAGCGCATTCAATGAGTTGAACGTCCCAAAACCGATGAGAGAAAATGACCTTTTGTACATAGTCCTCGCATTTAGGAGTGTATACCCCATCTCTTTCGGGCGCCGTTTCGATAGGGCCTACATCTTTTGGCCGCTGAGCCACTTCAGGACGTCCGCGGCGGCTTCGGCGCGGTCCCTCTGTAACTGGGAGTGTCCATAGAGTTGTCGAGGCATCGAGCGGCTGTGGGCGAGGAACAGGTAGGACATCGTTCGAAAAACGCGAATGGAACTGCCAAGGAAAGGCTCCTATGGTCTCGAGGTCTGACATGGCTTCCGTGAGCGGCTGTTCATCTGTGCAGAACACCATGCATGAGTTGAACCTGTGGAAGTTCTTTAACAGACGGTTGATAGTAGCCCTGTTTTTTCTATTATAACGTTTCAGCTCCCCTGGAAGAGGAAACAGGCCTAAAGACAGGTTTTGAGAAGCAAATTTCTCTTCTATAAGAGTGGGCTTGAGATGAGCGGAGGGAGACATCCACTGGAGCACCGTAATCACTTCCGGCTGGGAGTTATGAAGAAGAAGTTTGGAGGCGACCCCCGACGATGTCATGGCTAGACCGTTTTTACGAAGAGCGACAATGTCTGGTGCGTCAGTGCCCATTGGCATGAGATCATCTGTGTAGACGTAATAAGATCCATCATTTAGCGCGTCAAGTTTATCCGAGAAGGAATCTAATGCGCGATAGAGATCGACTGCCAAGGAAGGAAGGATTCTCACGCGCTTCAGCGTAAAGTTTTTCGCAATGTGACCGTCCAGAAAGTGCAGTGGTGGCGATGGCGTAGGAGGGGAGATTGATTCGCTCCTCTTCATAGAAGGAGGATTGAAATCAAGTTTCTGCCGTTCAGTGGGTAATGGATCATCTGGCGTGATGTCCTGGTTGCGTGCAGGAGGAGATGTCTCCGGGCTTGTAATCCATAGAGTACGAGGGGGCATTTGTCGACGCGGCAAGTAACTGTACGAGGACGGAAATCAACATGATCACGTTCCCGATTACATTCGCACGCGGATCCAGGTTCATGATGTCAATGCCAAATCAGACCGTCTCTTTCTAACCCCATCTGGATCTGGCCGTGTCGTAATCTCATAGCAGCCTGGTTAGCTTCCGGACCATATTTATTACATATCGTTATCGTCGTGAATTGTGTTTAGCTATGCTTCCGGCTTACACTCCGTTTCTTCCATGGACCATCAAATGCATACCATGTGTTTGAACAGCCTCTTCAGTGATTGCCGCCCTTGTTGTCAATCTGGATGTTTGTGTGTCCAACGACGCAAATGGAACAAGAACAGCCCCCAACAATAAGCTGTTGACGGTGCTTAACTGCTTTTTGTTCTTTAAGTCTCAGGCCTCTATAAAAGACCACCTTGTGGGAAGAATCTCTCTCAATCCTCCTTTCCCGCCCTGCCATGAATCCGCCAGAGAATGTCGTAGCAGAGACTACGAACGTCGAAAATGTTAACAGTGTATTCTATCACCAAACAACTTGAAAAAGTCCGACGTTCTGGTCATCAACCCATTATATATGTGCCCTCTTTGCACAACTTCATAAACTTACTGAACCCTGTGGACATCTCCTCGAAGCAGGCCAAATCCTCCGCCTCCGCCTCCGCCAGCGCCGCCTTTCCCTGTTCCATCACCCGCTCGACTACGCTGGCCATCATCTGCGCCGCCTCATGGTAAACCACCTGATTGTTATCGCTCATGCGCATGAGCAAATACAGCCCCCGCATTCCAACTCTCTCAAGCGCGATGGGACACTCAGCTAGCCCATTGATCTTCACGAGGTGGTACGGCACGTCTATCAGGGCTTCGATGTCCATACCGCCACCGCCACCGTTGAGTGCTGCGAGCAGGGCGAACGGGTCTCCCCGGGTGCTCCGCTCCTCGCGCGTCCAACCATTCAGCACCTGCAAAGCCCTCCCGATCACGACTGAGGCGCCCTTCGTGGCAGCCTCATTGTCCTTGGTGTCTATGACAGCTTTGATACCTGCGGCCAGGAATAACTGCTTTGCGCCTTCGGGTGAGAGCTCCTTCTCCGCGGCGATGGTCTGGAAATGTGCGAGGTATGCGATACCGCCACGGAGGACTTTGCCCTTGAACCAATGGAACCCGGAATACCGGTACTCCCACCAGGTATCGATTCCTTCGACTTCTTCTTCAAAGACCTCGTCTGTCTCGAAATCCTCGGGGTCCTCTTCGCCTATGCGAGAGTCTGAAACCTGTCTTAAAATCAGAGCCTCGCGAATTGTCGGTCCCGCCCTATCATCTGACAAGCGCATCGTAGCACCAAAATGTCTCATGAGTCTAAGTCTTGACGCGTGGTGCCTTTGGATGCCCGTACATCGCGCCTCGTTCTGGTCAACTGACGCGGTGAGTGGAAATCTCATGTGCATACTTGGCCGCAGCCGGTACGTCGTCGCTGCCACATTATGGCGTTATTGGAAGGAGTTAAGGGTCGAGTTATGATGTCTGTACGCAATGAGATGAAGGGGTCAGATCCATTTCCTTGGTCGATTTTATTCGTGAATGCTTTACCACAGTATCTAGAGGTGCACAGCCACTCACTACCGTTTTTGCGCTCTTGCCATCATGATCCTTCAAACTATCAGCAGTATGCTTTCTAAGCGGAGCCACCCACAGCGCACTACAGCCGCTGCATCTGAGCGTGTGCCCCCAGAGCTAATAGACCTTATCATTTCCCATCTGGTCGACGACAAGGCTACACTTCTATCGTGCGCACTCGTTCACAGCACATGGACCCGCACGAGCCGGCATTACCTTCCCCCTCTCACGCTCGTCGTATCGTGCCCGACTCGTGCTAGGGAGCTTTCCAAGCTCCTTTCCTCACCGCGGGATACACTCTCCCCTTCCATCGCAGCCATCACGCTTGTCGGCTATCCGTCTTCATCACTCTTTGAGCGTGATACGGGGGCTGTTGTCCGTGGTACACCACGCCAGTACAAAACGCTCATCAGAGCTCTGAAGCACAACGATAACACTAGAAGGAGGTGGAGGATGATGCTCAAGCTTTCGTCCTATACGCCCAGGTGTTTGCGCATCATGCCTGACTCGCAGTGATTACATGGCAGTCGTGGGCTGTTCGCAGTGTCTGTCACACCTTCGTATGTCGACTTCAGCACGATTGGGCGCACTTCAGAAAGGCGGCAAGACCAAAAGCGACAGATGCGCTTGTTGGTGTTACCTTTCAGCATTCGTTCCTCGTACCCCATGCGGACTTCGCGTACCGCTGGCATCACGTCTACAGACAATTGACCTTCCATCCGACTATCATGATTATCGACATCTTCACTACTGTCCCGCATGCTATCGTGCATTCCTCTGTTGATGCCGTTCGAACACTACAGCCCAAGTCAACAGAACATCTATCACCATCCGAATTAGAAGAAGGGCTTCTTCATGAAATCCGCCTCCAAGTTGAGGCACATCAAGTCGTCATCGTCAACGGTGTAAGCATTGATATCGACGGTGAATTTAGCTATTATACACATGTGAGCCTCCAGTCGTTCTAAATTCGAGATGGAAATACACCGACCGCGAGGTATGTCATTCGGAAGCGCGACGGTGTGTACTACAATGTGCGGTCCCTTTCGCATAGGGCAAGAGACATCGTATCTCCTACGCCACGAATACACATATGTCAGACGTGCGTTAAATGATGGAGCCATACGCTTCCTCGCAGATATCAAATGTCGTGGTAAGAATCTTAACGCGACCCAACTTGACGATGACTTCCGCATAAGCACCCTCCTGCTCAAGAAATCAGTGGGAAGCTCATATCGGCGGAAGGGTGGACGCGCACGCACCTCAACGGCTTCTGTGACCAGCGCTCTGACGGTGACGGTCAAGTCCTCGCCAGCTTTGGGGGGATCGGGGGATACCGCTATGGATTCTAGTTGTATAGGGTCGGTTGGTCGGCCTTGACACGATGAGAGTTAGACGACAGTTACTATTACATGCATGATAACGGGATAATACCACAGTCGGTGTAACTCCAGCTCTCCGTCGTATCGTCAGCTATAGGAGCAGCTCGACAAACTGGCTCAGTAACAGCGGCGGTAGCTGCAAAGGCGACGAAAATAAGGGAGACGAGAGGACGGATCATTATGGTGCTGGCAGAGAGGCTGCGTCACGTTGTGACTGGCTGTCTGTACCGGACCACAATTCGCTGCTCTGCATATAGGATAGAGGCGGCACTAAACAGGTCTTCCTAGCGGATAGAGAAGCAAGATCAGATAAACACGTCCCGACAAGGACGGTGATGCGCACTGTCAGCACGACCTGCCCTTTGTGTCGTGTGTCGGGAAAGCAGTGTCACTGTCACCAAAGACACATTGTTTGGAGTACTAGTAACTCATGTGCTGCTTACCTCTGTGTGCGTGCTCCCTTGCTACTGCCTGGTTCGACTTGAAGTTCGCGGCTTGTCTCGCGTGACAATGGCGGCATGGTCCATCTACATTCGAAGTCTTGTTTGCTGCCTGGACCGCAAGTATGTGTTCTAGGCAGGGGTGCATACTCCCCGCGCATGTCAATATCAATGGGAGGCTCAGCTTGCATCGACACTGAGAGTCAACCTGAACTGGCTATGCCGGTACACAGACAGTGCCGCTGTTACATGACGAACAAGTCAATGGCTACTGTATACTTGTCGATGCACTTCTTCCGGTATACAGTCGCCTTCATAGTAAACAGGCGACGGTCTATTTTATCATCAACCCAGTTCAAGTTCAAACCGGAACTCGTTCCTCACCTCTGCATTCGGAGTCTGCGACCACGCCGCCTGGCGCAATCATGTAGACAAGTCTTTGGAATTGAAAGGTACCGAGATATGTTGCTCATTGGCTCAGGATCATCCGAGAATTAGATATCAACTTGATGTTGATCTTACCGTCTAACATTGAGGTCAAGTTTGAAAGCGGGTAACTATTCGTGCACAATCCTGATACGAGCAGGATAGTACACGCCCCCCGAGACACATAAACCACAGAGAACTGGCATAACATTGGCAGCTGACCGTCTAAGATAGAGTAAATCAGCTTTAATGCTTACCGACATAGCCAACCGAATACCTGTGTGATACCTCTGTCTCCGACGTAGTGTAGACATATAACGGAGCCAGCAAGTCAAATGGAATTTGGTTCATTGCAGGATACGTAGTCTATAATAAGAGTTATACGGTGTCCAATGGTATATAGAGTACAAAGATGCAGTCCCAGGTCAAGTAACAGTAAATAAAATGACATTCAGTCGTCGTCCGCATCAGGCTTCGCTCCAGGCTTCCTATGCTCAGGTACCTCTGCATCCTTGGGCTCGTCCTTGTCCACCGCCTCACCAATAAACGTAGGGAACCGCGGGACCCCGTCGCGCGTAAGCTCCTGGAACCGATACGTGATAATCGCGCCAACCTTGGGCGGATCCTTGCGCTGCTTGTCGTTCAACCCCGAACCGACCTTGAACGCCTTTCCAGACTCCATTTTGCAGAGAAGCGCTCCGCAGACGCCAACATTGCGACCGTGGCCCTCGTTGTGTCCAGTCACGATCGCTTCGGCGTCGTAGAAGGTCTATTGTCATGATGAGAATTTAGATAACCGACTAACAGATGGAAACAAACCTTGACTTTCAGCAGAGTCGCAGATCGACGCCCTTCGTATCGTGAGCCAGGCTTGCGGAGCATCAAGCCCTCGCCACCAAGAGTCTCTACCTTCTTGAGCTCCTCGAGAACGTGCTCCCGGCTTTTGGCGGCGATGTGCTCGACCACCTCGACCTTATCAGACGCATGGGTGCCCTTCTCGCCAAACAATCGTTCCAGGTGTTTGATCCGCTTTTCAAATGGATCGTCGCCTTTGGATGGGATGTCGAATACTTGGAAGGTAATACCGCTCCAGTGTGGCGAGTTCACGGTCTTGACGATAGATATGGTGTCCTGAAATTTGCCTCTTCCGGCAAAGAGCTCGCCGTCAAGTGTCACGTCCTTGGGCAGTTCTAGGGGCGCGTTAAACGAATCGTTTCGGTGCACAGGGCAAAGACGTACTATCAAGGAACCATTTGGGAGGCGTGAATGGATTTCCGAGGCGACTATACATATGCTTGCCGTCGTAAAACGTCCTAAACGCGTATTAGCATTACTCCTTGATATAAACGGAGCACATACCGAACACCATCCAACTTTTCGGAGATAAGCCACCCCGTTGGATCAGGACCCTTTTCGATGTCCCATTTGTTGGCCAAAAGCAGTTCCGGTGCAGCCTTGGACGATGGGGGCCGCGAGTCGTCGCTTTTCTTCTTCCGAGCAGGCTGCGTACGCGTCTTTTTGGCCAGCTGTGCATCATCGTCATCGTCCTCATCGTCTTCATCGTCGTCGTCATCCTGGCCACGCTTCCTCTTGGTGGGAGTTCTCGCGCCCTTGCTCGCCGGCTTTCCCGTCTTGCTAGCGGGTTTCGACTTGCTAGCCAGCTTCGCCTTGGATTTCGACTTGGATGTGGGTGCTGGGCCTTCGGGATTTTTCAGCTTGAGACGTGCGATCTCGTAGGCCTCGCCGAGGAGCTCCTTGAGGTGTTTGCAAGTGCGCGCGTTGACCGGAAACCCGCCTTGGTTTCTCCATGCCTAATGCGATCAGTCCGAGTCGGGAAAAGCGACGTCGGGTACACGTACAGGGCATGTACTGTTACGAGCATGAGCATTCGAGTAGATTCAAAAACGACGGTACATACCAGTAGTAATGATCCCAGGTGCGCTTGACCTTGTACACGGAAGAGCTGTTCAAGGATCAGGGTTACTACTTTAGGCGCCTGCTTAATTGGGACAACGAACCTCGTAAGCGACTTTACCTCCCGCTCCTCGCCGTCCTTAAGCGTAACCTTCGGTTTGACTCCGTTAATCTCAGCCAGTTCATCGTTGGAAGAGGACGACATGTTTGCTGATTGACAACGACGGGCGCCCACCTTATATCACGGCGACTTATCTCCTAGCCCCTTCGAACGCTTACCGAAATGGGACAAATCGTCGGGACCGCCAAAGCGCAGCCTGTGGGAATGATCGGGATGACTCAAATTGGATAAGGCGCGATCGGGCGGGTTACCGTTTCAGGATACTTTCCCGCTCAACCAGCCTATCCTTTCAGGACAGACATATCTAGCGGGATACTTCCTTAGGTTGACCTTGTTCACGTGCTACAGGAAAACTACGAGCTCCACGTCAACCATCTAAGCCAAACAAAGGGCCACACATTCGCTCAGGTCTATGATAGCTTGATTCGTATCGCAGACTGGTCTAACAAAAAATCATGTCAATCACATCATGATACGTTCGTTTTTCCAATTCCCGACCGTGAAAAGTCTATAGATGCTTTTCCAACACTGCTGAAGAATAATACTAATGTACACGTGTGGCGCAGGATCTTAAGAGTGACCATTTATTCAGATCGCAGAAATAATGAAGATGTCCATAAACATCGCTAACACCTATAACTCTACTGCCAAAATGGCTTAGAAAACAGTCTACCGAGGCGTAACAACGACCTCCATCCGCGGCCTCAACAAATTATAATAATCCCTCAAGCCACTCGGCGACGTCCCATACTCCCACCCCTCCGAGAACCGCACATCAAACTTCATCAACAACGCCACCGTCAACGTCAACATCTCGCTGCTTCCCCACACAATTCGCTTACCCATACGAAAACGGTATAAATGCATCGCGGTTCATCTTTTCAGCATCGCTCCGGCTTGAACACCTCCGGGTGAGGGAAATACAACGGATTACGGTGGAGAGAGTAGGGAGGGACGTAAATTTGAGTTCCTTCAGGCACCATACTACATATGTAGTCACAGTCAGTCGAGAGTTTATAGTAGGAAGAGAACCTGTAACGCACATATCTCCAACCATATGACCCCCACTTCCCAATGGCACCTCCAGCCCATGTTACTGACCGGTGATACCGCTCGCAAAGAGTCCAAAACGGATCATCCTGCGCACTAGGAGTCTTCATCATCTCAATGCCCCCTCCGAATCTAGAAAAAATATCACAACTCGACTCACCTGCATCAATATCAAACGGAGTGTACTCACGCGAAATCACCCATCAAATCAATACTACTAAGTTCTCAGCACCAGCACCAAGAACCAAGAAAATAGTCACTTGAAGCAACTCACGCCACAAAGTTGATCCAACGCGCAAAATCCACCACCTCTCCTTCTGTCAACTTAAGCTGCTCCACGAGCTGCTTCGTCCGATTCAACAGACTCTCTTCATACTCTTTCAGCGCCAACCCATTCAGCCCTCTAGCCCACCGCTTCCTCCTCACCGTATGCGCCTCGCCCGTAAGCAAAAGCAAACTACCAAACTTGTTGGGCGCCCTAATAGTATGGACTACAGACCCGTTAGAGCGTACCAGTACAGGCGATGAAACAACAACAACATACACGGTCCTTTAGGGAGCTGTCCCAGTACGGGTTTGATCGCCGCGACATCGATGATAGAAACTTCGTTCGGCGCTAAAAATCGCAAAGATGATTGATTAATACACACTGAACGTGCGGGACAACCCACCTGTCCTAACAACGCGCCCATACCTTTCGTGCATCTGCCTCGTGCCTATCTATATCCACAGAACACCACATAAGCTTCGTCACCTTGTCAATCGCAGGCCCAGGTATGTTTGCAAGCGGATAGAACGGCGAGAGCCTATCGAGGCTGCGAGGGAAATCCAAAACGTCAACGCTACAATGACGAACGACACTGGCGGGCTGTGGGCGAGGAACGGTCTCCAAGGCGAGTAAGGGAACGACGAAGCGTATCCCACTTGGGGGATACGTGTTGAAGAAGAGGTGATTCATCTAGTCATCTAGAATACAAGGGGGCCTAGTAAAGGCGAACAGGAGAAGGCAGGTTGTACTCACGATGACAAGTATGCCCGCTGAAAGGTAAGGACTGTGCCAGTTCATCATCATCATAGGCAAACGGCGCCCTAGTGCTGGCCCTTTTAAACGTGCAGCAGCCTGTACACACTGAATTGGGCGCTCCGATCGCCGAGACTGAATTCAGAGCCACGTTTGATGAGTATTGATAATAGGGAAGTCTGCTCGAAAAGGCATCCATTTTTAGTACACGACTAGTTTCGAAGCACCACCAAGTTCGATCACGATCCGGCGCACGTCGGAAAGGCACTGTAACGAGAACAAGCGAAGAAGCAAAGGGCAGACATACAATGCAGATGACTTAATCGAGGTTGAAGGAGAACAGTGGTCAAGAGAGCGCGCGGGAAGCGAGGCAGCTAACCCTGGCGATCAGTTGTGAAAACAACAATGCACTAGTACACATACCGAACAAATCCTTTTGACGGCATTACATAGAAAACAAGGCGTGGCGTCTATCCAGTTCCGAATCTGCACTCGCTCGAAGTCACAAACAAGAAGAGACCCGGAAATCATAGGAGAAGCAGATAATACACGTATAATACAAAGTGCGAATTGTTCTGATGTACAAGCATGCGGATCTGTGAAATCTAGAATTATGTATAGCGAAAATGGATGGATGTCGTCGGTACTAGCAATGGTATCATCTAAATGGTAGGCAAGTCCAAGGATATAAACGAGACCCTGATCAGTCGTCCCAACTGCGCGACAGTGAGCCGATATTAAGACTAAGACGCTCGACGGCCCTCTGCACAACACTAATCAGTCGCCATATCCCATCTAAACAACACATCAACGCACCTTATTTTCCTCACTAACCAAAGGCGACGCGCTCTGCAAAGTCACCAACTGCGCCGACAACGCCATACTAGGCGTCCGCCGGGGCCGTTCCACAGAGCGCGAACTTGAACTCGAGCGAGATGCCCCCTCCCTCCGAAAAGCCTGTATATCCGGAATATGCTGCTCAGGGTACGCCTGGGAGATGGACGTGCTATCCACGGGATCGTGATAGTCCGAGGGTCCGCTTAGGGCATTGACGTTGACCATCCTCCTGTCCCCGCAAGATCAGCAAGGCGAGCCAGCAAGACACGGAACGCACCCTTCTTTGGCGCGTACTATCGTTCCTAATCGGGCTTGGAAGTCGCCATAATCGAACGGGGTGGGCGAAGGCCTAAACAAGGTTGGGTTGGGAATGGCCGAAAAGAAAGGAGCGCACGTACAAAGGCTCTTCCGTGGTCGGTATAAGGCGAGAGTTTTCGTCGATCTCTTCTGTGTTGCCGTTTCTGGAGCCACAGCAAAGGAAGAAGCGCATTGAAAAAATACGGCCGAATGAGGGAAGGAAAAGATGTCAATTTGTAATTGCTATGTTGGGACGACATATTGCTGAGGTAAGCATCTAGACCCGTCGATCGTGATCGGCCGATCAACTCGGCCGGAATCCGCATTCAGCAAGTGGCGGCACTCCGTCATGCGCACTTCAAGATGCATGATAAGTCTCTACCTCAAGGAATGTATATCCAGATGTTCATTTGCCTGATGACAGAGTTTTCATGTCATCTCAGTCCCTTGCAGAGTTCAATCTAGTACTGTAGTCTATGGTACAGCTTTCAATGAAACTTTATTACTGTTGTACCAAAAATCTCAAGTTGTAGATGTAGCAAGCCCAGTTGTATGCCTGGATCCTTCTTTTCTTGAACCTTGTGTGTCGTGATTCATCAACGGTGTAGATGTTGACCGGTACTCCTTTGGTCAACCCGGCTCGTACTTGCCGATATTTCACTGACGCGCGTTACTGAATCTGCGATGTGGAGTACGGGCGGCGGGAATCCCGGCACCTGTCCCGAAAGGGTGTCGCCGGCAAGGCGGGTGCTAAGATCGATTCTCTGTCTTCGACTACCATGTTTTACTACTTCGCTCCTGGCATCATCGGAACCGCGCATAAACAATGGCAGTAGCGTCAATATAGAACTCGAGAACCGACTGTCTGACCTTTAACGAAAACCAATTGCTCTCGTATGATGCAGCGGCGTCTTTTGCATGAACGCGCTCTCAGAACAACAACATGCGCCCTTTACACATTCGTGTTAGATTGGCCGTCAGGCATGTCCGCTCTTGTTTTCACTACGAATTATGAACTTCCTTATCGTAGGACCAGCGCCGTGGAACAGGGATCGTACACGACTTAATCAACTCATGCGTTCCTAAAAGTACATTAAAGAAATCTATCTACACTTCTCTAGCATTCAGTTCCTCAACGCGAAAGGGTAATCCGTGTAGCCTCTGCCAGTATCATCCCCAAAAAGGTAGAAGCTTGACCTGTCATACTTGGTCAACGGCAGATCTTCCTTCAACTTATCATAGATATCAGGCTACGGCAGTTATCAGCACAACACAACCCCCCAAAACCTTGAATCGACTCACATTAGCCAGGAAATGTCTCCCAAACGCAACGAGGTAATTATCCGCCTCATCCGCCAGCGCTTCCGCGCTCCCCTTCTTGAACCCTCCAGCGGAGATGAACTTCGTCGGCGACCATATCGCCCTCAAAAACTGAATCTCCTCATGCGTCTCCGTCTCCCTCGACACATTCCCATTCACGCGGGGCTCCACAGCGTGCAAGTACGCCAGATCCGGGTGCCGTTCTTTCAGCTGCGACGCCAGGTATGAGAACGTCGGCACGGGGTCCTTCATCCGCATATCTACAGCGCCGAGAAAGGTTCACATCACCAAAGCCTAAGGGGAGAGGAAAAAGCCCGACGTACCTTGAAACGCACTCCACGGGCTGACGCGGAACCCAGTGCGCTCTGCGCCGACGGCCTTGACGACGGCATCCGCGACTTCTAACGGGAAGCGCACCCTGTTCTCCACGCTACCGCCATAGGCATCCGTGCGGTCATTCGCAACATCCTGCAGGAACTGGTCCAGCAGATACCCGTTCGCGCCGTGAATCTCAACACCTGTTTAAGTGTAAGTAAACCCTGCGATGGGGATATCACATAACACAGTAGCACCTACCGTCAAATCCCGCTTTATGCACAGCATTCCTTGCAGCCTGCGCGTACAACTCGACGTACTCGTGGATCTCATCAACACTCAAAGACCGCGGATCCTCATCGACACCCGACATCCGGATATTAGACGCCGACACATACGAGAGACTCGGGTCTTCCGCTCTCAGCGTCTCAGGCTCCGCCGCCCGTCCAAGCGCCCACAGCTGCAGGAAAATAAAGCTCTCCTTCGCATGTACCGCATCCGTCACCTAAACAGATCAACGTAGATCCCTAGTATAAAGGACCCACACACCTCCTTCCACGCGTCGATCTGTGCCTGATTCCATATCCCAGGAGCGTTCTTGAACCCTCCCGCCTTGGGCGCGATGAACGTCGCCTCGGTGATCAGCAGCGTCCCAGGCGTGCTCGCGCGCTGTGCGTAATACTCTTTTACTGTGGGGAGCGGGACGTGTGCATCGGACGCGCGGTGGCGGGTGAGAGGCGCGAGGACGATCCGGTGTTGGAGGTTCAGTGGACCAACAGTGATAGGCTCGTAGAGTTTCGAAGACGGCATGGCTGATGGATCCGTCTGTCTTGATGTGAGAGAGTCTTTTTAAAAGACGGTACATAGTACTCGTGTCTTTCTGCGGTATCATGACAGCAGCAAAACCGTTATGGTATACGGCTCAAGAAATGAGTAATGAGTGATCCGCGGTCGTGAATGTAGATCCTGATTGGACAGACGGCTCCAAGTGGTGGGCAGGCCAAGGCGAGTGGTGGGAAAGCGGTCACGAACGGCATGGTACGCGTGACAAATCAGGCAATGGGTTGCGGTCGGAAGCCTGCCTTGTTTCGAAAGAAGACAAGGAAACTGCGAGGAAAAGCATTACTCACCAAGTATTTATCCGAACATCGCATGGAACGAGATATCTGGAATTGGACTGCAAGCTCTTTGGCAGGCAGAAGACCTAAGGCACATGAGATCTAGCATCCAACACTTTTTCCAATGAACGTATGGCCGGAGTGCCGTCTTCTTGCCTTCCGGGCACTTCCCAGCGTTCAAACTTCATCTAAAGGGATCAGTCAGAAGAACGCGTTGAATCCCTTCGCAACTGAGTACCACGTTCTCCTCACTACGAGTCTTCTCATCCATACGCAAATCTTGTCTATGCCTAGGCGCGCGCGCTGTAATCCACGCGCATACTGGAATTAATCACGATACATATACGGAACATTACAATTAGGTTTGAGATAGATAAGCCCTTCAAAGCCACTTTCCTACAGAACGAGAGTCCTAATAACTTTCATAAATATCATTAAATCCCCTCACATCCGAGTCTCCCTCGGCCTAAACAAAACCTCTAGCCCAGGCCGCGTCGTGACATACCAATCCTTGATACCCCCCTCCCACCGCCTCCAATCAAACCCATCCGCAAACACCACATCAAACTTGCGCATCAGCACCCCCGTCAGCGTGAACATCTCCTGCAGCGCCAGCTGTTTCGCAACGCAGTTGGACGGCCCGTACGAGAAGGGGATAAACGCCTCAATATTCAAGGTGCCATTCTTCGGGCAGAGCCAGCGTTCCGGCATGAACCGGTCTGGGCTTGGGGAGAAATGGCCTGCGTGTCGGTGGATCGCGTACGGCGGGACGTAGACGTAGGTACCTTCGGGTACGAAACTAGCAGAGTTCAGACGGGGATGTAAAGGCAAATTCGGAGAGTAAACGTACTACCCCGATAGCGTCCGTCCTCCAGATCCTTTCGGTACAAAACGCGGTCCGTTGGTAGGGATTGGCGGAAACAGCCTTAATGTTTCGTTTCTATGGAACGTCAGACCATATCGGACGCCCAGCAGAAATAAGCAACATACATGCACGCAGCCATATACGGCAATGTCGCCGCGGACGCCGTCAGTGCACACTCTGTCGTCAAAAGCACCTCGTCCACTTCTTGCTGGAGTCGTTCATAACACGGGCGGTCCCTAAGCAGACAGTAAAATAGAGCGCACATCACCGCCGACGTCGTATCGGACCCAGCGATAACAGCGAGCATCCCGTCAGCTGCGACCTCTTTGACCGAGGGTTTGCCATCTTCCAATCCAGCTTCGTCCAGCTGAGTGAGAACGTTAGTTCCAATTGGTAATTAGAGGGAGGGAAGTAAACTTACGAGGTGGTACCAAATATCCTTCTTCTCCGCGCCTCTCTGCATTCGCCCAAGAGCCTTCTGCGCGCCGTATCGCGCCATCTGGGTATTGTACTTTGACAGGAACGGCATCTTAAAATACGTTTGGTATGCCCACGGAATCTGGGAGACTGTAACCATCGACCTATAGTTTGCACATGAGCATGATGCGCATAGAAAAGTACAAATCCCCTTACAACGACCAATGCTCGATTAACTCCCAAAACCCCTCACCATCTCTCCCACCCGAGTTCATCATCTCAATTCCACCGCCAAACCTGAGAAGCGATATTAATGTTGATCCAATATCAAAGCTACAGCAACGTACGCCATATCGCCCATAAAGTCAAACCTAGAGCTTGCATGAGCATGAGTACAACCTGAAAAAAGGCGTTTTACGTGAAATAGTTCATCCACGAAGCGAAACACGCAGGCCCGGAGAGCGCGTTCAAGTGCTCCACCAGCTGGTTGGTACGTATCAAGAGAATATCCTGATAATTCTTCAGCGACGTCGAAGTCATCGCCCGCGTCCATCTCCGTCGTCTCGTCGCATGCTCATGCCCATTCGTCAAAAGCAGACTCCCGGATCCAGCTGTGGCGATACGCGCCGTATAAACTATACCAACAAACTCATAAGCTCCGCGGGCCATCGATCATCAAAATACCAAGACTCACAAGGCGACTTGGGCAGCCCACTCGACCCGAGGACATCCTTAATCGACGCGACATCGATGACTGAGATTTCATTCGGGCCTGTGCGGAAAACGAAATCAGATGAAGGGGCAAGCGAAGTCTAGAAACCATATCACCGACCTATCCTAACAATAGCGCCAAACTCGTCGTGTAAGTTCTTGAGCCGGATGTGCTGCTGTCCGGTATAAGCTATATACATGCCATAGAGCTTCGTGAGCCTGCTGAGCTTCGGTCCCGGAATTTTGGCCAAGGGATGCAAGGGAGAGAGCCTGTACACGCAGATCGAAAGGCCTAGCGTGGAGAAAAAGACGAGATACACCATTGAAAATAGCAGCGGAGATCGCGCGAGTGCGAAGAGGTAGGTCAGTATCGCTGGCTGGGCCATCAGTGCGAGGAGCGCGAGGAGCGGGCTCGATGGCTCTTGATTGCGACACCAGACATGGCTAGCCTGACGGGGGCGATTAGCGAGAGCAGATGCAAGAATAATGGAACATACAATGGCCATTGTAGCTGAAAGCACGAGGACATTGAGAGATGACATATTGTGGGGAAACGCAGAATTGCTGGCGACGTATTTAAGCAGAACTGGAGGCTTCTCACCACCCCATGTGGTGAAATGAAGTTCGGGCATGGAAATGAAGAACCCCGATGAACTTGAGAGGAAATGGGATCCGCTAGACTGAACCAGACTTGAAGCAGCCGATATAAGCGACATGCAGCCGATTGAAACTCCGTCTGTGCAAAATAAGTAAGAGAATACGAGATGTGGCCAAAGCCAAGTGGAGGTAGGCACGGGAAAAGGAACGAGACGCGGGGAAAAGAGGACACCTTCGCTGGTGAGAGGAGACGGACGCGAGCGAGGATGTTATAGCTTTGCGAGTACAGCCTAGAGCCACTCAAGTCTGACGCATTTAGACGCGCGGAACACTCGCATTAAAGACATTCGTTTCCACTTGAGTACACGTTGTTCGGTGAGTTGGGATAATGTATGTCCATCAAAAACTAGAAGACAACCCGCACGCCAACGGGCGTAGACAAACATGGATATAGAGCTAACTCGGCGTCAGGTGGCTTGCGCTGCATCACGCGAAAATAGGACATACATTCACGGGCGTCTGCCTTAAACGGGCACCATGTATTCTCCCCATGTCCTCACGGCCAATATCCCGCCAATGAACACCGACACCCCCGTCGCGATACTGATATTTCCGGGCAGCTTTTCCGGTGCAAAAATCTCTTCGCGCAGCCATCGCGAAAACGCGGACTCGTCTGGGTCGTGCGCGGGACGGCGCTGGACCTGGTTTTTGTTGATGTACGCAGGGCCTGCATTCGGAGGTGCTGCACGACGGGCCATTTTCGGTCGTGGTGGTTTGCTGCCAAAATGTCACTGCACGGCCCGAACAGGCAGGCTTTCGGAGTTTCAATTTAGTCAAGACGTTTTTGGAAAACAGACGACGCCGAATTCGGTCTGACCTTCGGGGAGAAGCGCGACTAAAAGACAAGGGAAACATAACATGCTAGGCCTCGGGCATGTGTAAAAAGTCAAAACGCCACAGTTAACTCAGCCTCGGGTACAAGGTGCATGAGAAGCCCGAGTGGTTCATTGTCGCGCGAGGAGCGGCGAGCTTGACTACTTACCCACCACATGCGCCACCTGACCAGCGTCGGATACCGTTTATGAGAACCCCGAGCGACCAGATGCTCTACGCCACGCGTTAGGCGGACACGGAAACGAATCTCTAGCTCTTTTCAGTGGGATCAATTATGACCATGAATGCCTTCATGCACGAGGAGTCCGAATTCCGGGTAACCCATCATATCCCTGTTGCGCCACACGCAAGTACTAATGTTGCGATGATGTACAAAGCGTAAGTAGTATTCAAAGGGCACCTGTCACGAAACGCCACAAAGCGTAGATGCGGCAAAACCGGCAATCAATGGCTATAATCATCCATCTGGACCCACCTGACTACAAAAATGTCCTATGAAAGACGCGGACCGGGAGCGATTGCAGCCTCAAGTGCTCCCGCGTTGAGTAGCGTCCTTATGAGAAAAGCGGGAGCAAATATAGGCACCCGGGGCCAAGAGACGGTGTCCTCCAAAATTCAGGCAGCGTTATTCAAGTACTATGGAGATAAAAAGTGACAGTTTCTTGCCGTAAAAAGTGAGAATACATAGTGTAAATGCCGTCGCGATACTATCTGTTACTTACTAGCCAGCCAGAAAGCTAGGGTCCATAGTCAAACAGTACTTCTTCACGTGGCAACGCCCGCTGGAGTTTATGCCAAGTCACCGTATTCTCCTTTGTAAGTGACTACTTCCTGTTATAGCAAACAATGCCGTATGAGATGGAGGTGAAAACGGAGTCGTGGTTCAAAGAGTTCGTGGACGCCACACTCAGGTGAAGTACTCTCGCGTACTCCTCATCACACTCGACGTCTCAACAGACTACAGCCACTACCGGTGAGAGATCGGTCAAGAGTCTGTCAAACGCAAATTTGCGCTCTGCCATGGCGGGGATTGAGGCATATTCATTTCAACCAATCAGCATTGTCTCCACCATTGGCGTATGTATAGTAAAACTCGCTTGTGCAAACCAAAAGACTAGTCGGAGAAGGTCATGGTGGTGAGAAGACTGGAAGCCGTTTCGGGACATGCCGAAGGCTTGACGAAGTCGAGCCTACTCTGTCCCAATAGATTAGCCCGTTGAAAATGCGACCGACGCGGCAACACTATAAGACAAGTCAGACAAATCTCAGACGCACTCTCCATCTCATCGGCCAATTCACTCTCGTACAGGCATCCCAGAGGAGGACGATGAATTCTTGACTGACGAGTACAACAACGAGGATGGCGAATTCTGGTCTTACAATTTTGCCAACTTCACCTAGTGCAAAGGACAGTTCCTTCGTGGCGGCATCGGATACCTGGAGGATGTCTAGACCAGCGCCAAAGAGAAAGAGGTGGCACCCGAGGGTTCTTCTGTGACGCAGGCATCAAAGATGCGACAAACGATGTGGCTGCGGTGAAAGGCGCATCAGAGGAGCTTTGCAGATATTGAAGGGGTGGAAGCGCGACCAATTGGGTATCGAGTGGGACGAGCAACGCGACAACGAGGCTCGTTCGATGTTCACTATATTCATGAACGGTCTCACTAGGTCGAAGAAATCCTCGACAAGTCATATCATATGCAAAAGATTGCGGATACGCCTGGGTGTCCGATTGCGCTGGAGAGGGTTGATATGCGCGGACTGCTTCTCCTCATGCGCATGGGCGATTACGACGAGATGATCTATAGTGATGCAGCGCAGATGATAGCGAGTACAGTCGATAGGCTCCTGCCACACGCCAAGGCTGCGGTTGAGAAGCAGCAGGAGCCTGCGAACTCTGCAGACTTCGAGGAGTTTGGCATCGGGTTCAGTCAGTTTCTGAAGAAATGCACACCTAGTATGTACATCGACGGTGTCCCGTAGACTGACCTGTAGTTACATGTACCAATGAATTCAATCCACAACGTCGCCAGCGATTCTCTTTCCGGAGCGATTTGATAGTGTTGTCATAGAATGACTGTCCAACTGAGATGAGATTCTGCGAAAACATGGTCAAGAATGGACTGATCGATCGATCAACGCGCCCTTGCTTTCACACAACCACGTCCTTCTAAGTTCTATCATCGTCCATACATCTGTCGTAAAGCGGTGAGAATGTTATACTTAGGCTTCCATTCGGCATGTTATGGGATAGGACATGTGCTATACTATGTGTGTACGCCTGATACTGGATACTGCCCACCATGGCTACTACAGCGCAGAATGGTGAGTACCAGCCACTTCTTCTAACAGGCATGCTATTGACGAGACATATCTACCAGTCTCATATGCCGCAAATGTCGATGATGAGCCACGGTCTTCATCGTCCAAGGCTGCGCCTCAACTGCTCTTAGCCAACAAATGGGATACTATGGATCCCATCAACTTGCAAAATTCCCAACAACTTGCAAAATCCACTCGATCACGCCTTAGACACACAATTTTGATACCGGATTTTCGCGGGATAGACTTGTTTGAATAGACTTTATGGGACTAGAAAAAAACCGGACGAAAATCTGTTTACTACTTGTTGAGATACGCGCCGGACAGAGTGTAAACATTTGATCTGTGTGATGAATCGCCATATTTTCACATTTTCAATCTTATCATATCTTATTGGGGGGCTTGTCTTATCAACCAACGGACTGTTTCATCATCTGTTTCGTCACCAATCATACTCCTTTTCATTACCGAAGCCGTACTCATGTTGGACACACGCCCAACACATGGATGACATCATACATGCCAATACCTCATGGACTCCCTATTGTATACATACCACCGACACTTGTAGCACACATGGTTGTTTCAGTATTATTACTTACATGCAGTTACCACTCGTATTTAATGGTTTCATGGACTAGTAGCATACAACACTAGGTCAAGGGCGTGGAGTTAACCCTAGCGGAAACACATATGGACCAGGAGTCCCAAACACAGACTTACTAGTATATAAGCAGTAGCGTAGTATCATTGTACTTTAGTTCCGATCTCGTTTATACACCTGGCCTAGCCTAGTCTTACGAACATGAACACTTTCTTTTCCCTAAGTCTCTCTGTGGTACCTGGTTTAGTCACATGGCTATAGTCAGTGGCTAACAATAATTCCTTTTTAAGCGCGCTATTTGGTCGGCATCTTAGCATTGCGGGCCTCCCCGCTGGATAGCAACCTAAAAGGGAAACTCCTGCACCAGTATCTGAGTGTCATTTCATGGATACTGGGCACAACTTCAAGGTTCTGATGGTTCTTAGATGATAGATCTGGTCTATTGAACTCGGGTGGGTACTGTTAGCGACTGACTAAGCCACGAGACTCAACCAGGTACCACAGCAAGAACTAAGGAAGAAAGTGTTCGCGTTCGTAAGACTAGGCTAGGCCAGGTGTATAAACGAGATCGGAACTAAAGTACAATGATACTACACTACTGCTTATATACTAGTAAGTCTGTGTTTGGGACTCCTTGTCCATACGTGTTTCCACTAGGGATGCTCCACGCCCTTGACCCAGTGTTGTATGCTACTAGTCCGTGAAACCATTAAATACGAGTGGTAACTGCATGTAAGTAATAATACTGAAACAACCATGTGTGCTACGAGTGTCGGTGGTATGTATACAATAGGGAGTCCATGAGGTATCGGCATGTTGTTATGAATCGCCATATTTTCACATTTTCACATCTTATCATATCTTATTGGGAGCCTTGTCTTATCAACCAACGGACCGTTTCATCATCTGTTTCGTCACCAATCATACCCCTTTTCATTACCAAAGCCGTACTCATGTCGGACACACGCCCAACACATGGATGACATCATACATGCCGATACCTCATGGACTCCCTATTGTATACACACCGCCGACACTCGTAGCACACATGGTCGTTTCAGTATTATTACTTACATGCAGTCACCACTCGTATTTAATGGTTTCACGGACTAGTAGCATACAACACTGGGTCAAGGGCGTGGAGCATCCCTAGTGGAAACGCGTATGGACAAGGAGCTTCAAACACAGACTTACTAGTATATAAGCAGTAGTGTAGTATCATTGTACTTTAGTTCCAATCTCGTTTATACACCTGGCCTAGCCTAGTCTTACGAACACGAACGCTTTCTTTTTCAGTTCTTGCTGTGGTACCTGGTTGAGTCCCGTGGCTTAGTCAGTCGCTAACACATGTATGATGTCATCCATGTGTTGGGTGTGTGTCTGACATGAGTACGGCTTCGGTAATGAAAAGGAGTATGATTGGTGACGAAACAGATGATGAAACAGTCCGTTGGTTGATAAGACAAGCCCCCAATAAGATATGATGAGATGTGAAAATGTGAAAATATGGCAATTCATAACATCACCCCCTCCTTAAGGCGCAAGTTCCATTCTGCGCCAGAGTCGCTTCATGAGGGCTGCAGAGGGTAGTGTAACGTCAAGGGGTTTGGTGTCAGGTAGTGGCATGGGTTGGAATAAATGTGATGGGAATTGCGACATGGGAACTTCGATGCGAGCAAGCGCGGGTGGCTTCGGCTTGTTTGGATATTGTTGGTGGAAATTACTGATAGCTTTGTCGGCATTTTTGAGATTGCATGCCGGTTCCCATGTCTGTTTGTGTATGCCATAACCCTTCCAGTGAACCTTGTATTAAAAACCCCCGCGGTACTTCCGGGAATTAACCACTTTCTCAACCTCCCATTCCGGTTCGGCTCCTTCCAGCACAGGTGGTGGACGCGTGTCTCGGGGTTGCGTCGGAAATTGCGGCTCGTGGTAAGGCGTCAGTAGGGCCTCATTGAACACGGGATGAATGCTTTTCCATGTGTGAGGAATCTGGAGCTTGTAAGAGCTCGTCCCAACTTTCTTGATCACTTTGAACGGCCCGAATCGTTTGTCATCGAGCTTCTTCATTGGTCGATCCGTGCTGAGATTTGTCCCTTCCAGCCATACTTTGTCGCCTTCCTTGTACTCTACTGCCTCTGTTCGCTTCCTGTCATAAAACCGTTTCATGTCCTCTTTTGCCATCTTCAATGCTGACCCCACTTCATCTTATGTCTTCCTCATGCCATCGGCAAACTCCTGCGCAGTCTCATTTCTCGATGCCGTTTTCGGAGCGGTGCCTTTGTAGGGATGTCTGCCCATGTCTGCAAAGAACGGAGTGACTTTGGTTGCCGAATGTACCCGATCATTGTAAACAAATTTGGCAGAGGGTAGCCATTCGTGCCAGTTGTTCTGATGGTAGTTGACAAATAACCGTAAGAAATGTTCTATCTCTTGATTCAGCCGTTCTGTCTGCCCATTTGCCTGTGGATGATACGCCGTTGTAAAGTTTCCTTTGATGCCCAACAGCCGGTACAACTCCTTCATAAAACACAAGTGGTATTGCGGACCTCAATCATGTATCATCTGTTGTGGTATCCCATGTATGGGGAAAATGTGATCATGGTAGATGCGGGCCATGCCTTCTGACGTCAGAGTGGTGTGTGTTGGTATGATATGATGCGTAATCGCTTTGTGAAATGGTCCACAAACGTGCTGATCGCGTTGTATCCTCCCAATTCCGGCAGTTCTCCAATCATGTCCATCCCTACTACCTCCCATGGTTTGCTTGGCACATCAATAGGGTGGAGGGGTGCGGCCGGCTTTGTGTGATGTGACTTTGTGGCCTGGCATTTTTGACACCCTTTCGCATATTCGCAGACATCTCGGCTGATTCCTGGCCACCAATAGGTGCGTGTGATCAACTCGAGAGTCTTGTACCGTCCCGGATGCCCTGCAAGTTGTGCATCATGATGCATTCTAATAACTTTTCCCCGTATTTCCTTGTCCTTTGGTATGTAAATACAATCTTTCCACATAATAAGTCCATTTTCCTTTTCTTCCCATCCTTTTTCTTTGTTTTCTAATTCTTTTTGTATGTATCTGTCTTTGTTTCCTTTTCTTTGTTTGATTTTATTAAGTAAGTCGTCCTCCGGTGTATCTACTGTATGTAAAGAAAATTGAATTTGTCAAATAAAAAACTCTGACTTGAGCAAAACAATGTTTTCGTTATCTTTTTCCCCCTTCTCAAGGCCTGTCATCCTTGACAAGGCATCAGCTTTTCCCATCATCCTGCCCGGCTTGTGAATCATCTGTATGTCATATTCCGCCACCTCCGTAACCCATCGTGCCTGCCTCCGGTTCAACTTCTGTGGCTTCCTGAAGTACTGAAGGTTTTGATGATCGGTGAAAACCTCCACTGTCTCCTTAGCGCCTAGGAGATATTGCCGCCAGTCGTCGATCAAGTCCATAATAGCCATCATCTCTTTGTCGTAGATCTCATAATTGCGCTCCACTTCGTTCAGCGCGCGAGACCAAAAGGCTACTGGTCTTCATTTTCCATCAACAAACTGGGAAAGAACCCCCCCCCCCCCCCCCCCCCCCCGTTTGCATAGTTTGAGGAGTCCGCCTCAACTCAAAACTTGCCGTCGTTGCGTGGTACAATCAGAACGGGTTCTTCCGTCATCCTCCGTTTCAACTCCTCAAATGCCTCATGCTGCTCCATGCCCCAAACCCACTCGCCCTTCCCGGTTAGCGCTGTCAATGGCTTTGCTACTCCCGCAAATCCCCGGATGAAACATCGGTAGAAGTTGCAGAAGCCCAGGAATGACTGTACTTCCTTCTTCTTTGTCGGCTCCTTCCATTCCTTCACTACGGCCACTTTTGCCGGATCCATCTTCACTTCTCCTCCTCCAACAATAACTCCCAAGTAATCTACAGTATGTGCCTCAAAACTACATTTCTCGGGTTTTAAATACAACTTATTTACTCGTAATATCTCCAATACCTTTCGTACAATGTGTCTGTGCTCCTCCAATGTGTTTGTAAAGATAAGTATGTCGTCTAAGTATACTATAACATGTCCCTCATCAATCAACTCCTTCAGAATGTGATTCATGAACGATTGGAACGTCGCCGGCGAGTTTGTAAGTCCGAAGAACATGACTGAGGGCTTGAACAGGCCTCGGTTTGTTCTAAACGCCGCTTTCCACTCATCACCTTCTTTGATCCGGATGTTATTGTAACCCCATCGGACATCCATCTTTGTGAAAACCTTTGCTCCCTTTAACTTGTCGATAAGCTCCTGGATCAACGGCAAGGGGTATCGGTTCTTGATTGTCATGTCATTCAATTTCCGATAATCCTGCACGGGCCGAAGACTTCCGTCCTTCTTCTTGACAAAGAAGAATGGTGACGCCATGGGTGAGATTGATGGCCGTATGCGTCCCGTGCATATGTTTTCCTCCAAGAACTCGTCTAATGCCTTCTGCTTGGATGGACTAAGGGGATAGACCTTGCAGTCAACCGGTTTGGAACCAGGCGTGAGTTCTATTGCGTGATCCCAGGGTCTTCGCTCTGGTAACTTGTCAAAGTCCGCCTTGCTGAATACATCGGAAAATTCCTCAATGTAAGGTGCAGCAGCGGATGAAGGCTGTTGTGATCTTAGCTTTTCACCGCTTTTGCAATAGTTGTCCCAGTCCATCCAAAACAACCGCGCTCCCTCCTCCAGCTTCTCTTCTACATCTTCTCCTTCATCTTCTGGCAAGTCATACTCGGGTAGGTAGCCGCAATGGTCTGGGCATCGATCAAAAGTCAACATGGATTCCGTCCAGTTGATCGTGGGGTTGTGATATTGTAACCAATCTAGCCCCAAAAAGATACTTGTTTTGCCAAGATTGGTGACGGCCAACTCGATCTTTTCAGTGTGATCACCAATCTTCATTCGGACCTCCACAAAACCTTCGATTGCTCCTCCCTTGTTTAGGGTTCCATCCGCATTGTAGACAGGGAGCTTGACCGGTAACTCCTTGATCGGGAGTCCGTTCTTCTCAACGAATTCTTTATTGACGCAAGAACCCGTTGCTCCGCTGTCGAGAAGGGCACTCGTTTCCCATTCAGAGCCTGTGTGTACGCTCTCTATGGTTACTCAAAGTTTCATGTCCTGCCCCTTTGTTCCCCGGATATACTTCCTCGACTTTTTTAACTCTGTTACGACTTCTACCGCAGCTTCCTTCGTCAACACTCTGATCGCCATCACCTTCTCTTCTGTCGCTTCTCTCTCTCTCCGCTCCGGCATCCATGCTCTCAAAATTCCCACTGCTCTCGGCACTTTATCCTCTCTTAGCCTTTGTGCAACCCACTCAGGCGTGTTTGGTTTGTATCTTTCTTTCGCAGGTTTTGGTGGTAAAATCATCGATGACATTTTAGATGTTTCAGTACCCGTACTGTAAATAAATTCTGCATCTGACGACCCTTCCCTTGATGGCTGCTCCGGCATCGGCCTGCCGGCTCCTCCATAGGTGACACCAGTGGCATCTTGTCGTGTGATCGGCGTCGGGGGTGGGTTCGTAGGATTAGCTCTCGATGTAGCCACCTGCGGAGCGTGAGGCCGGGACTGCATGCCGGACCTCTTGCTCGCCGCCCGCCTTCTCCATAGCTGATTGATCTGAATGATCTGTGCCTTCCAATCCTTGTACTTCTCTGGCAACCCGTCTTGGCTGCCATAGATCTGATCAATGATCGTCTTGTTGACATTGGTCTCGAGAAGGCATACAACATATGCGTCATCCTTCGAGTATTCCGCCTGAGTGAGCAGAACCTCGAACTTCTGGAAGAAATCTTGAGTGGTGTCTTGCCCCTGGCGCAACCGCTTGATCTGGTCTTGTGCATCTCGCGCGAGGTTGGAATCCACAAATCGCTCCTTCAGATGCTCCTTAAACTCCATCCAAGAGACTGTCCATTCCTCTTCTTCCTCGTCAAAGTTCTGGTTAGAGTAGTTCTGGACCCATGCATCTACGTGATCTCCTCGGATGTAGGAGAGAACAACATTGATCCTTTTGGGGTCAGATGTGAGGTTGTTCTTCTTGTCACGGATGTATGTGAACCTTGATCGCCACCAGCTCTTGTACTTGGCCTTGTCCCAGTCATAGTCATAAGGCTTGTTGACAAGGGATTGGCCTTTGGTTTTGGCATCGGCATAATGAGCAGGTGCGTGGTGAGCAGTTTTGGGTGCTTCGTTGGACATGGTGAATCGGGGTGATGAGATCAGAGAGTGAAAGGGTGAAAGTGGGGAGATGGGTGATGCGGATTTGGATGAAACGGGTGAGGGAATAGAGGTTTGGATGAATAAGGAGGAGTCGCCTAGATCTGAAATAGAATCCAGGACTTGGTAGGGTCGGGAATGATGGTGTGTATCGTAAGGTAAGTAAAGTAGGTAGGTATCATAACTGTCTACGCTATTTTACCAACTACTGACTATGTATCTACGGAGCCCAAGAGCTCGTCACAAGTTTGCAATTGCCCAGCCGACGTCCCTCTGGTGTGAGGTAAGCCAAAGTTTTCCTGGGAACGGGGGTTGACCCGTAAACAGCGCCCACTGAAGTGCAACTGCAAAAAGTTTGTTCTCGTGAGAGCGGCTACTTCCAGCACCCAAGGCAGTTATCTCTAACTATTAGCCGGCGCTACTGGGACCAATACACACATATGCGGATGTGCGCTGGAATTAGGAATCTGTCGATCTGTAAACAGGAAAGGGGATGGGGAAATGTGCGATGATCAAACAGCAAAGTGCTGATCAGCAATCAGGGATGTGTGGTAGGTGGTAGAAAGTAGTTCTGATCTTCTGTTAGTAACTGACTATAGCCACATGACTAAACCAGGTACCACAGCAAGAACTGAAAGAGAAAGTGTTTGTGTTTGTAAGACTAGGCTAGGCCAGGTGTATAAACGAGATCGGAACTAAAGTACAATGATACTACACTACTGCTTATATACTAGTAAGTCTGTGTTTGGGACTCCTTATCCATACGCGTTTCAACTAGGGATGCTCCACGCCCTTGACCCAGTGTTGTATGCTACTAGTCCGTGAAACCATTAAATACGAGTAATAACTGCATGTAAGTAATAATACTGAAACAACCATGTGTGCTACAAGTGTCAGTGTTGTGTATACAATAGGGAGTCCATGAGGTATCGGCATGTATGATGTCATCCATGTGTTGGGTGTGTGTCCAACATGAGTACGGCTTTGGTAATGAAAAGGAGTATGATCGGTAACAAAACAGATGATGAAACAGCCCGTTGGTTGATAAGACAAGCCCCCCGATAAGATATGATAAGATTGAAAATGTGAAAATGTGAAAATATGGCAATTCATAACACTCGCCATCAAGTGTTACATCCTTGGGCAGTTCTAGGTGGTGTTCAACAAATCCTTTCCATGAGCGGGTGAAGACGTACTATCAAGGAACCAATTGGGAGGCGTGAAGGGATTTCCAAGACGACTATACATATGACTGCCGTCGTAAAACCTCCTACACACGTATTAGCATTATTTTTTGATATAAATGGAGCACATACCGAACCCCATCCAATTTTTTGGAAATAAGCCAACCCGTTGCATCAGGACCCTTCTCAATATCTCATTTGTTGGCTAAGAGCAGTTGAGGCACAGCCTTGGACAATGATTGACGTGGCTTGTTGTCAACATTCGCGGCATACGAGACTGGTAGATCTGTCTCGTCAATAGCATGCCTGTTAGAAAAAGTGGGTGGTACTCACTGTTCTGCGCTGTAGTAAGTAGCCATGATGGGCAGTATCCAGTATCAGGCGTACACAGCTGACACATAGTATAGCACATGTCCTATCCCATATCATGTCAAATGGAATACTAAACATAAGATTCTCACCGCTTTACGACAGATGTATGGACAATGATAGAAGGACGTGGTTGTGTGAAAGCAAGGGCACATTGATTGATCAATCAGTCCTTTTTCTGACCATATGTCAACGCTGGCCCACATACTTCTGCAGGGTGATCAGCACCTGATGCAGATGAGAACACACTTCGAGCGGAAGTAGCAACCAGAACTGTTTGCTGCGAACTATGAACAGATGTTTCTCCAGGTCTGGGTCTTTGCTGTTTATAAAAGGGTGCCATGTTCTCGAAGGCCCCCTTCAAGATGGCTATTACTCATGGGGCCAGTATCAGTGTTCGATATGCTCCTAGTGCGTGTCTGACTGTGTGCTTCTTCGTTGGGGCTGACCGACATTTGTTAGTTGCGGGCATCGCGCTCTTGTTCCTCAATCATTTGTTAATGTTGGATCAAGAGGTCGATGCAATATGGTCGCGCCGGTGTTCACGATATACTACGGGAGTGTTGTACGTTCTCCATTGGTATTTCACGGAGGGTGTGCTGCTGTACACGGTATTCAGTGAGTCTTCATTTTGGAATGAGCTGTCGTCCAAGGCCCATTCTGCATTATATAGTGTTTGGCGGATACACCAAATGGATAAGTGACGCGGTCAGTGTCTGCAACACGTCTGAAGAAAGTGGCTAATGGTTAGGTTAACAGGAGTGGGTTTCTTTTCTCGTCAGGATAGTGTGCAGAAATTGATAGAGATGGGTGATGGCAGTTGCCAACGTGTCCTCTGGCTGTTCGTCCTGTCTGCGACCTTGTTTGTTGGCGTTCTTCAATGTACATTGAAAGTATTACTTGATGTCAAGGCTAACACAAGTCCAGTTGTCACGACCATCCGTCTCTACAGGTCTTGGGATAGGAGTATATACAACTATCACCACATTCATACCGGCTCACAGCACGCACACTCACACTTGGGGGTGCACACCCATAGTGGTCCATGTGAACACATGACAATAGTTACCATAATTGTACACCATGCTGATATTGCCACCACGCGCTCCTCACCCGCCCCACTTGAGAAGATATATTTTCACCGCTAACCGCCGCTAACCCCCCTAACCACAAACCCTAACCCTTTCCTAACCTGCAACGAAGCCTAAGTGTTGGGCGCGCTAGCGCGCGCGGATTTACCAACTCACCCTAACCTACCCTAACCCTAACCGGCGCCACAGATCAATCACCAATTTTGGCATCTTCATCGTAGGACAGTGCACCCGGGTGTGCGTGTGCACCCCCCGAGTGTGAGTGTGCACGGTCTGACCCTGAGCATCTTGGTATGGCAAATTCATAGTACCGTTCACGTTGTAACCCTACTAATGGTGACAATGTAGCTTGCATTCGTCATTGCTCTCTCTCTGTACAGGGCTCTCGAAATTCCACGACGCTCTCAGACGACATTGCCGTCGCGCTCTTGCACGAATACAACATCGTCGTGCGCCCAGAGTCTGGAAAGGAGATTATGTTAGAACCCATGGAAGTCGAGTTCTATTTCTGGTCGGAACTGCACCCTAACTCATCCACGCATGGGAGCGAGGAGCAAAGGATTGCAGGCAATTGGAAAAGGGTTTCATTTTTTGTATATACGCAATATTGATGATGATGACTAGGTACTTTCATCGTACTCCACGACGATCAAAGGATGGCGACGACTCGCATGTCATTGTGGGATCAACCGGATATCGGGGAGGAACGCGTAAAGGTCTTGATCTGACCTTGGGCAAAAACTCCTCCCCAGTCACGTCGTCCTATTTCTTGACCGTAAAGGAGACGGAAAGTACTTCCGTTGCTCCCAGAACCTCCACTTCTTGAGGGGGCATTCTGCTCCGAACCGTCCGCGACCTGTCCACTGGGAAAGTTATCCTCGGGACCGTCTCTTCTCGTAGACCACATTCTGACACTCAGCGGCGCAACCATCTCCTCACTGGTCACTAAAAAGTGGGATGGAAATATCGGCGCTGTGAAGATCCCAGAATCCTTCGATGCCGGAAGGGCTTACATGTATCTTGCGCCTTCGACAGAGAAACGACTCTCGACTATCTACACGTCCCCACGCATCGGCCTCGAACTGTCGAATCCCAATGCAGTATGTTAGCTGGAATGTCCGCGAGTACACTTCGTCGGCAAGCACTACAGGGACTTCGTACACCCAGAACGAGCTTCCCTGACAATCAAGTAATCACTTGGGAGATTCGCTTCGGGTGTGATCAATCACAGCTGGCTATTTTTCGAAAAAGTACACTCGAAGAAAAATAAATAAGCATTGAAAGTTAGCTAGAAGGCGAATACGAGAGATCATCCTCGCCAATAACAGCCGCTCGTTCAACGTATTCGCCGTCAATGAACTTATCCAGACGCAACTTTTCCGCAACGAAATCGGGGCTCTTCGCGCGAAGACTGCCTCTATCGAAGTCTGTGAACCTGAGGCGCCCAGAATGATCCTCTAATATGTTAGTCGCGCGCACATCCCGGTGAAGCACTCCGGCTTCGTGAATGCTGTTTAACATCGCTCTCAGTTCCTCCCTAAGTTCGAGTACGATAAGCATCAACAAGAAGGTTGAATGTATCAAGACTTACTTTTGTTTAGTCGAGAGGTACACCTTATGCTCGTCGTCCATTCGATGGGCAAGCGAATCTCCAGCATCGGATAACATGATCGCGTACACGTCGGCCGCCGCGTTTTCCCGGACACCAAGAAGTGACGGTATACAAGAGACGCCCGCCTTTTCCAAGTGGCGATATATATGTACCTCGTGTCTCAGACGTCGAATGCTTTCCTCCCCAGTAGCTATCTTGAGGATAAAGGAGGGATAACCTGCTTCTGGATCTTGCAGGCAAAGGTCGGCGTCAATGGTGACGCGAAACACAGAACCTACAGCTCCCACACCGAGGCTTCTGTCGGCAACGATGCTGATATACTCTCGAGGCTCGTACCGTTGTTTCTTGACAGCTCCAGGCGGAAAAAGAAGAAGAGGAGCGGGAGAGTCGAAGTGGTCGTGTCGAAAGAAGACTGCAACCAGAGGAAATGAGCCGATCGTATCGATCAAGTCCTGATAGTATCCGTGAGCTTTGATAATAAAACAGAAAACCAACAGTTGCCATACTTTAATGCTGGGCACAAGGCGGGTCGTGGACGTTTTCCTTCTCTTAGATCGGCGTCCCTGTGCAGGCAACGTCGTTTTCCTCTTTCCCAGGACATCGTTTTCGAGTAAGGGCAGCCTCTGAAGAGCATCGAACGTCACAGCCATGTCCAACGCCACCATCAGTCCTCCGTATGACGGCTCCTTACACGAACGGATATCAATCATATCCGACAAGTATAACGTTTGCGTTTCCCGGTGACGAACACCGATCCTGACAAAGTTCCCGCAGTCAAAAATGAGTGTCGATGCATCGACTTTAACCGCCGTGACCCAGGCCTAGCGCAGTCAATGAGTTGAACGTCCCAAAACCGATGAGAGAAAATGACCTTTTGTACATAGTCCTCGCATTTAGGAGTGTATACCCCATCTCTTTCGGGCGCCGTTTCGATAGGGCCTACATCTTTTGGCCGCTGAGCCACTTCAGGACGTCCGCGGCGGCTTCGGCGAGGTCCCTCTGTAGTCGGGAGTGTCCACAACGTTGTGGCGGCATCGAGCGGCTGTGGATGAGGAACAGGAAGGGCATCATTGGAATAACGCGAGGTTCCCATGGTCTCGAGGCCAGACATGGCTTCCATGAGCGGCTGTCCATCTGTGCAAAACACCATACATGAGTTCAGCCGGTAAAACCCCTTCGACAAGCGCTTGATGATAGCGCGGTTTTTCCGGTTGAAAAGTTCGAACCGGTCTGAGGCAGGAGGAAATACTCCAAATGCCAAGTTCTGAGAGGCAAAACTCTCCTTTATAAGAGTGGGCTTCAGATGAGTAGAGGGATCCATCCATTGTAGAACCGTCAAAAGTTCCCGTTGCGAGTTGTGAATAAGAACTTTTGACGCCACCTGTGTAGATGCCATCGTTACACCTGATTTTCGAAGGTTGATGATGGCGCGTGCGTCGGCTTCTTTCTGAATATCATAGGAGAAATCTGTGTGAAAGTAGAAATGCCGATCTTCTAGAGCGTCAAGTTGTTCCGAAAAGGAATTTAAAGCACGATGGAGATCCGCCCCCAAGGAAGAAAGGATCCTCACACGCTTTAGGATCAGGTTTTGTGCAATGTGAGGATCCATGAAGTGCAGAGGCGATGATGGAATAGGCAGAGAGATTGATTCGCTCCGCTGCAGGGAAGGAGGATTAAAATCAAAGAGTCGTTCACGTTGAGTAGGTATAGGGTCTGGTGGGATGTCGTCGGTGCGCGCAGGAGCATCTGCATCCAGGCTCGGAGTCCATAGTATGGGAGAGGGCATTTCTTGACGCGGCATCGAGAACGGAAAGCAAGGCCAACATGATCACGTTCCTGATCGTATACCGCACGCGGATCCGGGTCACGTGAGCCCAACACCATCAGCACTGCCAAGCAAACGTCGTCAGGGATGTCGCTGTCCTTCCTCCACGGTGATTCTCAGACTTGGTTCTGGCCTCCTCTTCTACTGAGTCCTGAATGTGTGGGATTTCATCTCCGTTGACTGGGAGCCAGCCGTCGCGCTAACGTGCCCAGTGCAGCTTTTGGAGCGTCGTTTCATTCAGGTTATGGTTCATGTTCTAACGAGGTGGGTAGCAGTATAAGTAATCGTTTTCAACACAATTCTCAGGTCCCCGCCACGCATTGTTAGGCTACTACGTTCGACCTCCGTTCAGTTAACTGTCAAGCATTTTTTTGTGCCATCAGATATCGGATATATGTCGTGATTGGCGCCTACGTCTCCATTATGTTATTCTTGTCTTTGTGTGTCCAAACGACGCAAATGGAACAAAAGCTGTTGACGGCGCTTCTCTACTCTTTCCTCATTTGGTCCTGGACCCTCTATAAGAACTCGCACTGTGGGAAGAATCTCCAATCTCTCACTATGGATCCGCCCAATCTCCCCGAAACCATTGCTCAGGCTCTGAACACGCCGTTAGCGAGTTACCACTCCTCCCATGACAGTGCAGCTGCGACGTCCGTGTTGATGGCATCTTTGAAGAAACCAACTTTGCCTGAGATCGTGACTGGCTCCAAACGAATGTTTGAGACTGTAGAAGAGACGATTCGACCCAAGTATCGCATTCATAAACTCTTCCAAGGTGTGCCTGGTCTTACCAAGATCTGTGCTTACTTGTTGTCTAAAATTTGAACAGGGAGCTCGCAGGAGGTCAAGAATGCGGTGGCCGCAATCCTCTCAGATGCCACAGATCTACTCGAAGCGATGCATTTAGCGCCTGCTTTGAACCTTCTACGACTCCAATCCATGTCGAACATGGCTATCGCGGTCGCTGAACCAGTGTGGAAAGCCTCCAACGTCGGTTGCCCAATCTCTTCAGCCTTCACGGAGGAGTCTCGGCGAATAGAGATCGAGAAGATTCGGTCGCATAATGTTGACAGTCTGGCAGAAGTACGCGACTTAGGCACTGCCACATACATGGAGAGAATGACAACATCGTTTGCTTCAGCAATCGCTGGGCATTCCGCGCGCGCACACACTACAGGCTTTCTTAAAAACTCAAACACCCCAGTGACTGTCCGCCCCGGTTGCGGGATTTCCTCCAAGACGTCATATACCTCTGTCGACTATGACATGCCAGGTGTAGATCCGTCTAACGCCATCAGGAAGCCGCTTGAGCAGGGTCTGAAGGCTATGCAGCGCCTCGATCTCACTGACTTTCATATTCAAGAGGTCTTGGCAGTGGCCGACCCGCTCAACAGCGACTTTCCGATCTACGTGATTTCCCTGATGGCAAAGCATGGAATTCCTCTTCATTCTTTTCGTTGTAAAGGACGCGGCGATCCCCATTATTTCTGTGGCTCAGAGCAGTGCACAGATGATCTCGGACGCTTTACAGTGACGGGCCGAGCAACCGGGGTCGATGCCACATGCACGCTCGCGCTATTGCGCCAAGCTCTCAAGACCGACGCTCCAGACCTGCCCATTACTGAAGAACAAATCATGTTGATCTCGTTGCTGCTTCTGCTGGTGGGTGTTCCTTCTATATTTACGTGTAACGCTCATGGGAAAATATAGATATGGACAAGACTTGTAGCCTCCAATGCGACATACTTTGTCCTCAATGGCGTCAATAAAGAGATGTTCTTTATTCGCGACCGGCGCTTGCAGATTCTTTGGAACTCAGATGTGCTCGACATCTCCCGCGCAGCGATCCCGGGACCCAGCACTATTGCTACGCATGTAGGGTTCAAACTACAAGCGTTCAACGATGCGTTTGAGCGAGGCCTGATGGATAAGGACCTGCTTGAGCAGGGTGCCCTGCCTGTGACATTCCGACAAAAAATTGACATCACCATTGATTCGTTGAACTCGCCTCTTGACTTCTCTGCGCTGTCCTTGCTTTACAAAGTTTCTGCCGGTGCCTTTCTGCCGTCGGCTTGTTCCGTGCGTCACCTCGGCTTCATGTTATCTGATCAAACGTTGATACAAATCTAGGACGGATCGTACACAACATCGCAGACGCGAACGCTTTTCGAAGACGCGTTATATCTCAAGCTGTACTGGGATGATGCTGTTGACTTGACGAGCATTGTGACCGCTGGTGATGTGAAATCACCACTGACTCTAGTATTAGGGCAGGAGACGGGGCCCACGGAGAACCAGAAGCGCTTGGGCATCACACTACATGCTAAGATTCACTGTCAAAAGCTTCACGGGACCAAGGCCTTCCTTGCCCACTTGATTTACGATGGGAGTGTTCCCATCTTACACGGGAAACCATACGGAAAATCATTCCTATTGAAGCTGCATGAAAACTCTGAAGTCATTCTGAGAGAAGTAAAGAACCTGAAGTACCTCGGAGGTGACGCAGAGATTGCGGCTAGGATACCAAAGGTGTTCAGCCTTACTTCAAATCGCGATCGTGCAGTCACGGCGTCCATTATGAAGCACTTTGACGGCTGCTATCCGCTAGCCATAGCCGATAGGATCGGCAGCCTTGGGTACCTGTCTTTCGCATACCACCACAATTCTTACTGATAGATTCCCAGGTCAGATATGCACACGTGGATGACTCAGTTATCCGTGAAGTACAAAGCTGCACATAACGGCCTTCAGGGCCACAACGTGCTCTTCGATCCGTTGAATCCCAAGTGCTTTTACGTAGTTGAATGGGGAAGCGCTGTCGTCCTGGACGACTCTGTTGCTCTTTCCGAACATGAAAAGTTGAACCAGCTCATCAAGTCGGTGACCAAGCGAAAAAAGGTGAACGTCCCGGGAGAGAAGCGAGCTCGGCATAAGTAGTTACTTGTAATCTTCTAGAAATGGCAAGTTTACTTTACCTACGAATGCGTGAGTGAATGTTTGATTTGATATTGATTTTCTGGACACGAAGACGGGGCAACGACTGTTACAATGTTACAATATTGATTCCGCCTACACTAAATAAATAGCTAAGGTACTAGTACCCCGACGGACCGTGTATAGTGAAGAATGATAAGTAAATGGCGACGCAGACCACGGGTGCCTCAAAACCTTGCGGGGAAAACCTCTGTTCTCGCGCACAACATACATGCAGTGATTTTGTTTGGTTGTGTTTTAACGGCAGCTTTGCGCCCTCGCTATCATGTAGCCATATGTCGGGCAACGAATTCCGGCTACTCCAGGAACAGCGAATTACGCTGTATGATATTGAGCTCGCCCACGACCGGGACCGCACGGACTTGGCGCAGCACAGATTTCATCACCTTCGTCACGATAACGCCTTCATAACTCTGATTCACTGCCCTGAACTGGCTCTGCGCTGGCTGCTCAACCAAGACACAAAACAGGACTCGTCGCCTTCAGCCGCCGCCATATAGCCTTAGGACACGTGCGAGTGGTATCGCTCTTATGAGATTGATGAATGGTTACTGGCTAACCGATAAATCATACAAATGCGACATGATTGCGACGCGGAGCATGGCAAATACTAATCTCTATCCCCTTCGCACCGCTTTGCCCTTGACTGCTTTCTTCTTGCTTCGCTTCACACCGTCAGCTTTATCCTTCCTCTTTTTCGCTGAAAGTTGCTTCCGCTTCTTTCCCCGGCTTTTCAACGATGAGGAAGCTACTTCGTTTTCTTCTTAAAGAGGCACAGCGTCCTGTTCAGGAGCCGTGTCGCCGTCGTCAATCACATTAGTATCCGAGGATGGCGTTGCCGATGAATAAGCGGCGGCCTCCCTGCACATATCCTCAGAGATGGCCACTCGCGAGTGAGTTCCTGCCACTGCGTATCTGGGCTCTGGAAGTAGGTGTGATGAGCAGGCATTCCAAGTGACGATGACCGGGACACGTACGCTTCGTCCATCATGACATGTTGGCCTCGCAATCGGCTGTTCTTCGAAGACATCAGTCTGTGTGCGAGAGAGTGTAGCGCGCGCATACACGCCTCTTTGTGAACAGTCTTCGTAGGAAATTCTGTACATTTTGATCAGAGGCAAGGGGGAAGTCGGTGTAGAGAGCAGAGAGGCGTTTCCTGGTTATATGCAGCTGGCAATGCTATCACACGTGTGGTCGCCGAAGACAATGCACTGTTCTAGTTATCCCCATTTTCGGGTGAACGTCTTCAATTTTTTGCTTCAAAATGGCACGACGACAATGGACATATGAATATTTACTTGCGTCGACAATGAAATATCCCCAGACAGAAGTCTCAGTTTGAGTTTTCCGAGCCTTTTCAAAAGGACCATCGACTGCGAAATTGGTACTTATGCGGCGAACAAAGGAGACGCATGCAAGCAAGAGAACAAATACCACTGTACTTTCTGCCTCGTGCGATTTTCAAACCGGACCGTTCGTAAAGAGCAACCGGAATCGAAGCTCCTTTGGCCGCGGGCCCGATATCAATGCGCATTGCGCCACCTCTTTTTTCCATTGTGGAGTGCCGTGTCTATTCAGTGTAGTGCGTTTCCTGACCATATATCAGGCATTAAGCGATGACATCGTTTTCGATTGAAAGACAGATCATACAGGGCACTCGAATCGTGTTTTAGGGCTCGCACGCGGCACCTCAGTAGGTGCGATGAAACTGGCGGTCATCACGTGTAGTCGTAATGGACATTTAAGGTGAGGTCGGTGATATCAAAGACATGCTCTCTGGCAGACTACAAGGCGCGAGCGTTATGTTCGTAGTGAACGTGTATAGTGGTAAGGACATACCGGCGTTGGTCGAGACAGGGTATGTATCCAGCGAGCCTTGAACGCTTGCTTTAAATGAAGCCGGATTGCCAGAATCGTCGACTCTTCGCAGTGACGATGTAAGGCAAAACCATTGACGCTATGTAGTATGCAGAAATAGATACGTCAAGTATCAGTAAAGAGAATGTCCTTCAATCGTCGTCCGCACCAGGTTTCGATCCAGGCTTCCTATGCTCAGGTGCCTCTGCATCCTTGGGCTCGTCCTTGTCCACCGCTTCACCAATAAACGTAGGGAAACGGGGGGACCCCGTCGCGCGTAAGCTCCTGGAACCGATACGTGATAATCGCGCCAACCTTGGGCGGATCCTTGCGCTGCTTGTCGTTCAACCCCGAACCGACCTTGAACGACTTTCCGGACTCCATTTTGCAGAGAAGTGCTCCGCAGACGCCGACGTTGCGACCGTGTCACTTGTTGTGGCCAGTCACGATCGCTTCGGCGTCGTAGAATGTCTATCACCATCATGAGGATTTAGATAACCTGACTGAGAGAGGGAGGCGAACCTTGATTTTAAGCAGAGTCGCAGACCGACGCCCTTCGTATCGTGAGCCGGGCTTGCGGAGCATCAAGCCTTCGCCACCAAGAGTCTCCACCTTCTTGAGCTCCTCGAGAACGTGCTCCCGGCTTTTGGCGGTGATATGCTCGACCACCTCGACCTTATCAGACGCATGGGTGCCCTTCTCGCCGAACACTCGCTCCAGATGTTTACTCCTTTTCTCAAATGGATCGTCGCCTTTGGATGGGATGTCAAATACTTGGAAGGTAATACCGCTCCAGTGTGGCGAGTTCACGGTCTTGACGATGGATATGGTGTCCTGAAATTTGCCTCTTCCGGCAAAGAGCTCGCCGTCAAGGGTTACGTCCTTGGGCAGTTCTAGGTGCACGTTAAGCGAATCGTTTCGATGAAAGGGTAAAGATGTACTATCAAGGAACCACTTAGGAGACGTGAAGGGATTTCCGAGGCGACTATACATGTGCTTGCCATCGTAAAATGTCCTAAGCGCGGATTAGCATTAATTCTTGAAATGAACGGAGCACATACCGAACGCCATCCAACTTTTCGGAGATAAGCCAACCCGTTGGATCAGGACCCTTCTCGATAATATGGATCCCATCAACTTGCAAAATTCCCAACAACTTGCAAAATCCACTCGATCACGCCTTAGACACACAATTTTTCTACCGGATTTTTGCGGGAGGGACTTGATTGAATAAATTTCATCGGACTAGAAATAAACCGGACGGAAATCCGTTTACTACGCGTTGAGATACGCGCCGGACAGAGTGTAAACATTTGATCACCATGTTTTTGAAGGTCTACAGTGGGATATGACAAGAGATAAATTCTGAGGAGAGCATATGTAGTACATATAGCATCAATACAGGCTGCTTGCACAATTCCGAGCCTGTGAAACCCATGGAGAGATGTTAGTAGCCTGGTAAACGTCCGAAGCGGCGAATGTCACATAGTGTGCATCAGTAAATCACAAGGTGCGTAGAACGGTATAGATGATCTAGAAAAGTATAGCAAGTATAGACAAGGTGATTCCAAAATCTATACTTACTGTTTTTGTCTATACTTTCTACCTTGACTGCTCTATACCCACATGAACTTATCTATACTCACACTGCCAACCAACTCAGACTCGAACCAAAAAGAGATGTCACTGATAAATAATCTCATTCATATGATGATCAGCGTACTTACTTACATAGAAGGCTTTGAATACATCTAATGTATGATGAAACTCTAGCTTACATGGTATTTTCATCTTACCGAACACGGGCAACAGGCGGGCGGCGCCAATGAGGGTCTCCAAATGAATGACCAACAGTACAGGCCGTCCCCCCGGATAATGCTCCGGCTTCACAACCCACATCCCCGTCGTGGCATCTGGGCGAGTCCCATGCTTCTTATACCACTGAACCAGTGCACACGGAAATGTTCGGCTCCCGTGTGTGAACGAGAAGAGCAGAAATACACGGACAACACTGAGCCCAGCAAAGCCCGGCTGTGCAGGATCCGTGACAACCAGTGCGCAGTCTTGGCGCGCATGATGATCACGCCAAGACGGTGTCGAGCGGATCCGTTCGCGCTTCATGCCACGGATTCCAGAGATGTTGCTGGGCGTGTAGAAGGACGCAACTGCCGAATGGAAGACATAGACTTTGGATGTGATGGGGGGGCAGCGCGAAATATGAACCTCTTCTGATGGCGGGTCACCATCAAGGTGAAGCTGATCGTAGAGGAACCGTCGTGCCAGGTCTGGTAAATCCGGCTGGCGTATCCTCTCAGCAAGAAGTTGAAGATTCCGCGGATACAGCCTCACAGGCTCTAAACATTTGGGTGAGGATGATATTAACTTTGAAGGATGAACAAGCCTACCACGTGTCACCGCCAACTTAACCTCCACCGTAACCGGACCATCCACAGCACCCTTGTCAGCGGCATCAACTTCAAACGGATCTGGCGGTGGCGGATGTCCAGGTGGTGCAAGCTGTTATGAATCGCCATATTTTCACATTTTCAATCTTATCATATCTTATCGGGGGGCTTGTCTTATCAACCAACGGACTGTTTCATCATCTGTTTCGTCACCGATCATACTCCTTTTCATTACCGAAGCCATACTCATGTCGGACACACGTTCAACACATGGATGACATCATACATGCTGATACCTCATGGACTCCCTACTGTATACACACCGCCGACACTCGTAGCACACATGGTTGTTTCAGTATTATTACTTACATGCAGTTACCACTCGTATTTAATGGTTTCACGGACTAGTAGCATACCACACTGGGTCAAGGGCATGGAGCATCCCTAGTGGAAACGCGTATGGACAAGGAGTCTCAAACATAGACTTACTAATATATAAGCAGTAGTGTAGTATCATTGTACTTTAGTTCCGATCTCGTTTATACACCTGGCCTATGTTGGCATTCAAGCCGGACGGACCGACGGTCCTCACAAACGCGTCGACGTGACGCGTCTTCTCTTGTGGATCCACCGATTCATTCCGGGATCCACATTCTAAATCTGGACTCAACTCGCGAATCCGCCACTTCATATGTTTTCCGTTTGTTTCTTATCCCGTAGTTCAATTTACTTACCAATGGTTCCCAGCAGTCTTACTTAGCATTCTCAATCATTTAGTTTACAGGTCTTCGTGTCTACTGCCAGTTTCGTAGTACGGTGCTCGTCAAGTTGTATAAAGAGGATATACTCGAGATGAATTCATCAGTGCATTCGCCCTCGTTTTATCGTCCGATTCTCACAGGTTATGGGCCCCGCCCTTGCCTGAATCAATCCTCGTATAACTTGCTACCCTCCCGCTCGTAATCTCTTGCTATGTCGACCACCACCAACACAAAACAGCTCAACAATCTGTTCGCTCGTATCCCGCACTGCAAGGCGGATGGTACGAACTACGTCCTCTACCGCGACCGCTTCGTATTCGCAGCCGATGCTGCAACACTCGGGCACCACCTGGAGCTCACCACAACGAGTCCAGCTGGTACGAAGCCGGTCCCCGCAGATCCGAAGGCCGTCACAACGGCGGAGCAGGAGGCTCTCGACAAGTGGGATGTCAAGAACCGAGCATGGCGGTCGGAGCAGGCCATCGTCAAGCAAGGCATTGCGTCGACGATCTCGGATGCGTTGTTCTTGAAGGTGAAGGGTGAAGCGACGGCGGCGTTGATGTGGGCAAAGGTCAAAGCTGAGTTCGAAAAGCGCTCACAAATGATGGTTGTTGACCTGCGCCGCAAGCTTCAGGACGAACGATGCACAGAAAATGGTGATGTGAAGACTCACCTCGCCAAGCTGCAGGCCATTCGCGAGGATCTTATCGCGATGGGTGCAGACCCGGGCGACGACAACTTCGTCGCTATACTCCTCGGCTCACTTCCCACATCCTACGACCCGTATCTCGCTGCGCTCACGGCAGCATCATCCCTCCTCGCGACACCTCTCAGTGTTGACACCTACGTCCGCGGTATCAGCGACGAGGCTGACCGTCGTGCAATCAAGGCACGTCCGAAGGAGGCGAAAGAAGCCGCGTTCAACGCGAACGGCGGTAACGCGAGTGGTCAGCGGAGGAGGAGTAAAAATGTGGAGTGTTATAACTGCCACAAGAAGGGTCACATCAAGGCGGAGTGCTGGGCGAAGGGAGGTGGGAAGGAAGGGAAGGGTCCCCGAGGGAAAGGAAAAGGGAAGGGGAAGTCGGACAACTCAGCCAACAAGGTCACGGACCACGAGGATGGTGTTTGGTATGCCAATGCTGACGATCACAACTCCGAGCTTGACGACTGGACGGAGGAAGTCGAGCAGAATCTAGGAGGGTATGTTGAGCCTGGGACTGAGTATGTCCGGGACTCCGCAGAACAGCTTGAAGGTCTTGCAGGCCTTTATTTCTTCGATGAGCACATTACACTCGATGGTGCTCAAGACGACGTACCTTCCGAGGCTTCTGATGAAGCCCTCACATCCCCATCTATCCCCTCCACCGACGAAGACTCTGACGACGAATCTATTCCCGCACTTCTCGACACCTCCGAGTGCGACTCCGATGACGACGAGTCAGACAGCGAGAGTCTGCCATCGCTGAGAAACGTATCAGACACTATGGAATTTTCTGGAGACGAAAGAGAAAACATACCCGATGTGGAGTCCGACGTCTTCAGTGATATCGACGCGCAAGAAGAAATCCCCGATCTGGAGGACTGGGAGGAGCTGAAGGAAGGAGAAGTGGTTAGAGATGAAGGCAACGAACCCTTCACACGCACCTTCGGAACGGTGTACCTCGCGGCCGTTTCCACACTTCCACACGAGCCTGATGTCGGACTCTTCGACTCAGGCGCATCGCGCCATATGACCTGTTATCGCCACAGGTTGTTCAACTATACTCCTATTGAACCCCGCTCCATTACCGCCGCCGACCAAGGAAAGTTCCAGGCTGTTGGGAAGGGAGACATGCATGTGTACCTTCCTGGCAGCAAATCGGGCGAAACGACGCGCATCCTAGCGCGTGACGTACTTTATGCACCAAAGCTGGGGGTCACTCTGCTCTCGATAAGCAAAATCACGGTGGCGGGATATTCCATGTGGTTTCGGGGCAGCGAAGCGCGCATCTTCAACAAGAAGGACAAGCTATTGGGTGTTATCCCGGTTAGGGCGGGACTCTACAAGACGGAAACAGACGTACCTCGCGCTCATGCAGTCACCGAGTCTCCCATCACTGTTACACTCGACGAGCTCCACAAAATGCTCGGACACATTTCCCCCGATGCCGCCAAACAATTGGTGAAGGATGGCCACGTTGAAGGCATCATCCTTGACGAAACCAAGCCATTCCGGAAATCCTGCGACTCATGCGAGTACGGGAAACAGACGCGGAAACCTATTAAGAAGGTCAGCGAGCGCGCGCGAGCGAAAAATGTTGGCGATACCATTCATTCGGACCTTCGCCACAGCACAAGGAGTACTATGTCTCCTTCACCGACGACTGCTCGCGATACTCTGCAGTATATCTCCAGCGTACGAAGGACGAGACCTTCGACAGCTACAAAGAGTTTGAGGCTTGGCTGGACACGCAATTTGGGAAGAAGGTCCGCGAGCTCCACAGTGATCGTGGTGGCGAGTACCGTAGTGGCGAGTTCGACGCACATTTGGCGGCACAAGGGACGAAGAGGAATCTGACGGTTCACGATACTCCGGAGCACAACGGCATTGCGGAGCGGTTCAACCCCACTGCTCTCGAGCATGTTCGCGCACTTCTCCATGCATCTGGTCTTCCTAAAAATCTTTGGGGTGAGGCACTAAAACATGTTGTCTACCTCAAGAATTGTACCTCGACTCGCGTACTCGACGGCAAGACGCCGTACGAAATCCTCCATGGCACCAAACCCAACTTGTGAGACCTGCACCAGTTTGGCTGCAAGGTTTGGGTGCATAATGAGGACGGCTCAAAACTTGATGGACGCGGTCGCGTCGCGCGCTGGCTTGGATTCGACAATGAGAGCAGTGGCCATCGTATTTACTGGCCGGAAACACGCGCAATTTCGGTGGAACGAAGCGTCAAATTTGACGACGCAGCAGAATTACATTTGGAAGGTGTGCTGAATGAGGGGGAGAAGCAGGGAGACATTCAGCAAAAGGCAGGTGCTCAAAATTCGAAAAACGCACCTACCCCTACTTCAGCTCTGCCCTCAATGCCTCCTCCAGCGGCCGTACCATCCACCAGCGCGCCAAATCCATTTTCTTCACCGCCGCCTGAAATCCCACAATTCGTCGAGTCGCTCTTGAAGCGGCAAGGAATCAACCAGTCGAACATCCAGGAGGGCAAGCGCGCACGAAAAGCGACTTCCAAGGCAGCCGACATGGCGTCTAGGTCAAAGTCGTCCGGACCATCCCGAGAGTTGCCCACACAGAGTGGTGATGACACATCCACTGCACAGAGCAATGAGCAGGCAGGCTATGTTGAGGTGGAGACAGCTCAGAGCTATCACGAGTTTGCTATGCAAGCAGCCGTCGCTGAGTCGTTGGGCATAGAGCCGACGCTAGCAGAAGCCAAGCGACGTGGTGACTGGCCAAGGTGGATGGCAGCAATTGATGCCGAGATCAGAACGCTGATCGAGGCTGGCACATGGGAACTGGTCCCGCGTCCCGCGGATCACAACGTTATTGGCTCCAAGTTTGTCCTTCGCATCAAGTTGAAGGCTGGCGGGGTCGTCGACAAGTACAAGGCCCGCCTCGTTGCACAAGGATTCACCCAAGTCGAAGGTGTTGACTATTTTCTCACCTTCGCACCCGTCGCCAAACTCCCATCCCTTCGTCTCATCCTCGCAATCGCAGCCCGGCATGATTGGGACATTCAGGTCTTCGACTTTCACACGGCATTTCTCAATGGAGAATTCGAGGACGACGAGGAGATCTATATGGAGCAGCCGCCTGACTATGAGTTTGCGAATCGTCGCGACTACGTCCTCCGCTTACGCAAAACTATTTACGGGTTGAAGCAAAGCAGCCGAAAATGGTACGAGAAACTCACTAAATCTCTTGCCACACTTGGCTTTGCTCCTCTTGCAACTGACTACGCGGTATTTCGGCTCATCTCCGGAGCCGACATCGTCATTCTTGCCATCCACGTCGATGACTGCACCATCACGGGCAGTTCAGCTTTCTTGATCGACGATGTTCAAACTCGGATTGGACGACTCTTCAAGATTACACGTCTTGGAGATATTTCGTGGCTTCTTGGAATGGAGATTATACGCGACAGAGCGCAGCGCACGCTCTCCATCAATCAGTTTTCATACATCAATTCAATCCTTCAGCGCTTTGGCATGGAGAACGCCAAGCCGTCTGCTGTACCCCTCGACCTGAACGCGTTGCTCTCACGCAACCAGTGCCCGACGGACCCGCAGGAGATTGCAGAACTTTCCACTGTTCCTTACCACGCGGTTGTGGGAGCCTTGATTTGGCTTACCACAGGGACGCGTCCAGACATCTCTTTTTCTGCCGCCATCCTCTCTCGTTTCACCACAAATCCTGGACGCCCGCACTGGAAAGCCGCGAAGCGCGTCTTGCGCTATCTCAAGGGAACGCGAAGCTGGAAGCTGACATTTGGAGGAGAAGGAAGGAATGAAGGGTTGGAAGGATATGTCGACGCGGACGGGATGTCCCTCGACAATAGGAAAGCAGTTTCTGGGTACGCCTTTCTTCTTGATGGTGGAGCCGTTTCCTGGTCTGCTAAGCAGCAGGAACTTGTCGCACTTTCGACAACCGAAGCCGAATATGTCGCGCTGACTTACGCGGGCAAAGAGGCTGTCTGGATCCGGAATTTTCTCTCAGAGCTCTTCCTTGTCCAGCTCACGGATCCCATCACTATTCACAACGACAACCAGTCCGCCATCGCACTCGCACACGCCGAGCCGGGCCAGCATCACGCCCGCACAAAACACATCGATATCCGGTTCCATTTCATCCGGTATCTCATCGAACGCCGAGACGTTCACGTCACCTACTGCCCGACCGACGACATGGTCGCCGATATTTTCACGAAGGCGCTACCCTCGACAAAAGCGAAACATTTCGCATCGGCTCTTGGACTTTCCCCGGCTTGAGGGGGAGTGTTGGCATTCAAGCCGGACGGACCGACGGTCCTCACAAACGCGTCGACGTGACGCGTCTTCTCTTGTGGATCCACCGATTCATTCCGGGATCCACATTCTAAATCTGGACTCAACTCGCGAATCCGCCACTTCATATGTTTTCCGTTTGTTTCTTATCCCGTAGTTCAATTTACTTACCAATGGTTCCCAGCAGTCTTACTTAGCATTCTCAATCATTTAGTTTACAGGTCTTCGTGTCTACTGCCAGTTTCGTAGTACGGTGCTCGTCAAGTTGTATAAAGAGGATATACTCGAGATGAATTCATCAGTGCATTCGCCCTCGTTTTATCGTCCGATTCTCACAGCCTAGCCTAGTCTTACGAACACGAACGCTTTCTTCCTTAGTTTCTTGCTGTGGTACCTGGTTGAGTCTTGTGGCTTAGTCAGTCGCTAACAGAAGATCGGAACTACTTTCTACCACCTACCACACATCCCTGATCGTCGATCAGCACTTCGCTGTTTGATCATCGCACATTCCCCTGTTCCCTTTCCCTGTTTACAGATCGACGGATTCCTAATTCCAGCGCACATCCGCATACATGTGTATTGGTCCCAGTAGCGCCGGCTAACAGTTAGAGATAACTGCCTCGGGTGCTGGAAGTAGCCGCTCTCACAAGAACAAACTTTTTGCAGTTGCACTTCAGTGGGCGCTGTTTACGGGTCAACCCCCGTTCCCAGGAAAACTTTGGCTTACCTCACACCAGAGGGACGTCGGCTGGGCAATTGCAAACTTGTGACGAGCTCTTGGGCTCCGTAGATACATAGTCAGTAGTTGGTAAAATAGCGTAGACAGTTATGATACCTACCTACTTTACTTACCTTACGATACACACCATCATTCCCGACCCTACCAAGTCCTGGATTCTATTTCAGATCTAGGCGACTCCTCCTTATTCATCCAAACCTCTATTCCCTCACCCGTTTCATCCAAATCCGCATCACCCATCTCCCCACTTTCACCCTTTCACTCTCTGATCTCATCACCCCGATTCACCATGTCCAACGAAGCACCCAAAACTGCTCACCACGCACCTGCTCATTATGCCGATGCCAAAACCAAAGGCCAATCCCTTGTCAACAAGCCTTATGACTATGACGGGGACAAGGCCAAGTACAAGAGCTGGTGGCGATCAAGGTTCACATACATCCGTGACAAGAAGAACAACCTCACATCTGACCCCGAAAGGATCAATGTTGTTCTCTCCTACATCCGAGGAGATCACATAGATGCATGGGTCCAGAACTACTCTAACCAGAACTTCGATGAGGAAGAAGAGGAATGGACAGTCTCTTGGACGGAGTTCAAGGAAGACTTGAAGGAGCGATTTGTGGATTCCAACCTCGCGCGAGACGCGCAAGACCAGATCGAGCGGTTGCGCCAGGGGCAAGACACCGCTCAAGACTTCTTCCAGAAGTTCGAGGTCCTGCTCACTCAGGCAGGATACTCAAAGGATGACGCATTCGTCGTACGACTTCTCGAGACCAATGTCAACGAGAAGATCATCGACCAGATCTATGGCAGCCAAGACGGGTTGCCAGAGAAGTACAAGGATTGGAAGGCACAGATCCTTCAGATCGATCAGCTATGGAGAAGGCGGGCGGCGAGCAAGAGGTCCGGCATGCAGTCCCGGCCTCACGCTCCGCAGGTGGCTACATCGAGAGCTAATCCTACGAACCCACCTCCAACGCCAATCACACGACGAGATGCTACCGGTGTTACCTATGGAGGAGCCGGCAGGCCGATGCCGGAGCAGCCATCAAGGGAAGGGTCGGAGTTACCGGTCAAGCTCCCTGTCTACAATGCGGATGGAACCCTAAACAAGGGAGGAGCAATCGAAGGTTTTGTGGAGGTCCGAATGAAGATTGGTGATCACACTGAAAAGATCGAGTTGGCCGTCACCAATCTTGGCAAAACAAGTATCTTTTTGGGGCTAGATTGGTTACAATATCACAACCCCACAATCAACTGGACGGAATCCACGTTGACTTTTGATCGATGCCCAGACCCTGCGGCTACCTACCCCGAGGTATGACTTGCCCGGCTGTCGGAGAAGATGTAGAAGAGAAGCTGGAGAAGGGAGAGCGTTTGTTCTGGATGGACTGGGACAACTATCGCAAAAGCGGAGAAAAGCTGAGATCACAACAGCCTTCATCCGCTGCTGCACCTTACATCGAGGAATTTTCTGATGTATTCAGCAAGGCGGACTTTGACAAGTTACCGGAGCGAAGACCCTGGGATCACGCAATAGAACTCACGCCTGGTTCCAAACCGGTTGACTGCAAGGTCTATCCCCTTAGTCATCCAAGCAGAAGGCATTAGACGAGTTCTGGAGAAAACATATGCACGGGACGCATACGGCCATCAATCTCACCCATGGCGTCACCATTCTTCTTTGTCAAGAAGAAGGACGGAAGTCTTCGGCCCGTGCAGGATTATCGGAAATTGAATGACATGACAATCAAGAACCGATACCCCTTGCCGTTGATCCAGGAGCTTATCGACAAGTTAAAGGGAGCAAAGGTTTTCACAAAGATGGATGTCCGATGGGGTTACAATAACATCCGGATCAAAGAAGGTGATGAGTGGAAAGCGGCGTTTAGAACAAACCGAGGCCTGTTCAAGCCCTCAGTCATGTTCTTCGGACTTACAAACTCGCCGGCGACGTTCCAATCGTTCATGAATCACATTCTGAAGGAGTTGATTGATGAGGGACATGTTATAGTATACTTAGACGACATACTTATCTTTACAAACACATTGGAGGAGCACAGACACATTGTACGAAAGGTATTGGAGATATTACGAGTAAATAAGTTGTATTTAAAACCCGAGAAATGTAGTTTTGAGGCACATACTGTAGATTACTTGGGAGTTATTGTTGGAGGAGGAGAAGTGAAGATGGATCCGGCAAAAGTGGCCGTAGTGAAGGAATGGAAGGAGCCGACAAAGAAGAAGGAAGTACAGTCATTCCTGGGCTTCTGCAACTTCTACCGATGTTTCATCCGGGGATTTGCGGGAGTAGCAAAGCCATTGACAGCGCTAACCGGGAAGGGCGAGTGGGTTTGGGGCATGGAGCAGCATGAGGCATTTGAGGAGTTGAAACGGAGGATGACGGAAGAACCCGTTCTGATTGTACCACACAACGACGGCAAGTTTTGAGTTGAGGCGGACTCCTCAAACTATGCAAACGGGGGGGGGGTTCTTTCCCAGTTTGTTGATGGAAAATGAAGACCAGTAGCCTTTTGGTCTCGCGCGCTGAACGAAGTGGAGCGCAATTATGAGATCTACGACAAAGAGATGATGGCTATTATGGACTCGATCGACGACTGGCGGCAATATCTCCTAGGCGCTAAGGAGACAGTGGAGGTTTTCACCGATCATCAAAACCTTCAGTACTTCAGGAAGCCACAGAAGTTGAACCGGAGGCAGGCACGATGGGTTACGGAGGTGGCGGAATATGACATACAGATGATTCACAAGCCGGGCAGGACGATGGGAAAAGCTGATGCCTTGTCAAGGATGACAGGCCTTGAGAAGGGGGAAAAAGATAACGAAAACATTGTTTTGCTCAAGTCAGAGTTTTTTATTTCACAAATTCAATTTTCTTTACATACAGTAGATACACCGGAGGACGACTTACTTAATAAAATCAAACAAAGAAAAGGAAACAAAGACAGATACATACAAAAAGAATTAGAAAACAAAGAAAAAGGATGGGAAGAAAAGGAAAATGGACTTATTATGTGGAAAGATTGTATTTACATACCAAAGGACAAGGAAATACGGGGAAAAGTTATTAGAATGCATCATGATGCACAACTTGCAGGGCATCCGGGACGGTACAAGACTCTCGAGTTGATCACACGCACCTATTGGTGGCCAGGAATCAGCCGAGATGTCTGCGAATATGCGAAAGGGTGTCAAAAATGCCAGGCCACAAAGTCACATCACACAAAGCCGGCCGCACCCCTCCACCCTATTGATGTGCCAAGCAAACCATGGGAGGTAGTAGGGATGGACATGATTGGAGAACTGCCGGAATTGGGAGGATACAACGCGATCAGCACGTTTGTGGACCATTTCACAAAGCGATTACGCATCATACAACACACACACCACTCTGACGTCAGAAGGCATGGCCCGCATCTACCATGATCGCATTTTCCCCATACATGGGATGCCACGACAGATGATACATGATCGCGGTCCACAATACCACTTGCGTTTTATGAAGGAGTTGTACCGGTTGTTGGGCATACAAGGAAACTTTACAACGGCGTATCATCCACAGGCAAATGGGCAGACGGAACGGCTGAACCAAGAGATAGAACATTTCTTACGGTTATTTGTCAACTACCATCAGAACGACTGGCACAAATGGCTACCCTCTGCCAAATTTGTTTACAATGATCGGGTACATTCGGCAACTAAAGTCACTCCGTTCTTTGCAGACATGGGCAGACACCCCTACAAAGGCACCGCCCAAAAACGGCATCGAGAAATGAGACTGCGCAGGAGTTTGCCACGGCATGAGGAAAACATGGGACGAAGTGGGGTCAGCATTGAAGATGGCAAAGAGGACATGAAACGGTTTTATGACAGGAAGCGACAGAGGCAATGGAGTACAAGAAGGCGACAAAGTATGGCTGGAAGGGACAAATCTCAGCACGGATCGACCAATGAAGAAGCTCGATGACAAACGCTTCGGGCTGTTCAAAGTGATCAAGAAAGTCGGGACGAGCTCTTACAAGCTCCAGATTCCTCACACGTGGAAAAGCATCCATCCCGTGTTCAATGAGGCCCTGTTGACGCCTTACCACGAGCCCCAGTTTCCAACACAACCCCGAGACACGCGTCCACCACCTGTGCTGGAAGGAGCCGAACCGGAATGGGAGGTTGAGAAAGTGGTTAATTCCCAAAAGTACCGCGGGGGTTTTCAATACAAGGTTCACTGGAAGGGTTACGGCACACACGAGCAGACATGGGAACCGGCATGCAATCTCAAAAATGCCGACAAAGCTATCAGCGATTTCCACCAACAATATCCGAATAAGCCGAAGCCACCCGCGCTTGCTCGCATCGAAGTTCCCATGTCGCAATTCCCATCACATCTGTTCCGACCCATGCCACTGCCTGACACCGAACCCCTTGACGTCACACTACCCTCTGCGGCCCTCATGGAGCGACTCTGGCGCAGAATGGAACTTGCGCCTTAAAGAGGGGGTGATGTTATGAATCGCCATATTTTCACATTTTCACATCTCATCATATCTTATTGGGGGCTTGTCTTATCAACCAACGGACTGTTTCATCATCTGTTTCGTCACCGATCATACTCCTTTTCATTACCGAAGCCGTACTCATGTCGGACACACGTTCAACACATGGATGACATCATACATGCTGATACCTCATGGACTCCCTATTGTATACACACCGCCGACACTCGTAGCACACATGGACGTTTCAGTATTATTACTTACATGCAGTTACCACTCGTATTTAATGGTTTCACGGACTAGTAGCATACCACACTGGGTCAAGGGCGTGGAGCATCCCTAGCGGAAACACGTATGGACAAGGAGTCCCAAACACAGGCTACTAATATATAAGCAGTAGTGTAGTATCATTGTACTTTAGTTCCGATCTCGTTTATACACCTGGCCTAGCCTAGTCTTACGAACGCGAACGCTTTCTTCCTTAGTTTCTTGCTGTGGTACCTGGTTGAGTCTCGTGGCTTAGTCAGTCGCTAACACAAGCCCAACAGTAGCTAACTCCATGTTGAGTGCATAGAGTTTGTCGAGTCGTTGATTGGTGAGGAGCATTTGACCTAATGCTTGGTTTCTGCTCGAACGTCTCCAAGGGCGCTTAACGGCGGTAATGTGTTGGGATTCGGTTATTGATGAGCACAGGCCATTGGGAGCACCAAACTCTTCAATATGACACCGATAATGCACTAGAGAGTGCTGGCGAGGGAGAGAGATAGTCTGACAAACACCGGTTTTGATGAAGACTTTGCGAAGGGAGTGAAAGCGGGCAAGTGTGATATCCAGAGATTAGCCGATTGGTACAACACCATTACGGTGTCCCCGCCGCACTATTGTGCAGATTGCCGATACTGAGGTATAGAGGCCAATATTCAATGTTACCGGTCCCTACGGAGACTGTCGTTTTGTCGCTGCCCAGGACAATGTATACAACCATGGCGCCCTCATTGGCAGGGTCTTTGGCATAGATTGTGTCCTAGAAAATGTAAGAAACACAAATACTAATCAGTAAACAACCGAACTTACAGCGTGTCTCCAGGCAAAATTGCCAGACATATAATCTGACCACCGACACTTATCGTCACAATCCGTCTCAAGGTATGGCGAGGGATCGAAAGAGTCAGCGAAGTTGGGATTAGCTAGAATATTCCAAACAACGACGTCGGGATCTTGGTACCAAATCTTGTATGTCTCCGTCTGCCAGACTGGTGCACTCTCTGGGAGATTTGTGTGTGGCTCGCTGATGAAGCACTTCCATGGCGAACTACCATAAGGGATGTCATTGATGGCTGTATAGAGTGCTTTTGCACTCGCGGATGGTCCCTCGCCGCCCGCGTTTGCCATAGCGTCGGCAAAGATTTCCAAAAGCTTGTTGGTGCGGGCTTCTGATAGTTCCGCCTTGCGAAATGTAAAATCAGCAAGGCGGAACTGCACGTCATCCGCGAAGGGCTCATAAGGATTCTGGAATGGGAGCGAGCATCCGGCGGAGTGCCCGCAGGTAGGTCTTGGCCATCGATGTCACAAGGAGTACCTAAGTTTTAGCAGCTTGAGCAGGCAGCCACTGTGAAAGAATAGAAGTGCTTACCTGGCATGTACGGATGATAGATGTGATGTGTGCGCGGGGTGCAAGTCTCCGCATCATTGGGCATCTCAGTATCAGTCGGTGTGTCTGGCGATGATGGGCGAGGAGGCGAAGTGGGTTCATTCTCGAAGTTGTTGGGACCATGCATGTCAATGTTGATATCTAGGTTAGACTCGGACTCAGATGATGTCTCGTTGGGGGGAGATGGGGCATCCACAGATGGCTGAGTAATAACATTATGAGCAGCGTTAATGTGCTGCGTGCGTCCGGATGCGTTACAAAAACGACGGCCACAGCCATACGGGCAGGGAAACTTTTGTGTTGTCTTATACTTTATTGTGTCCATTTGGCAGAGATTCAAGGACTTAAGCGGCTCATGGAAAGAACTGTTGATAGGAGTTGGATAAGAGACTCTGCTTATTGTCAATACAAAATGTGGGCTCACCCGATCGAAACAATTTTTGTTGCTGCCTCCAAATCCAACAGTCCATCATCATATGTGCAGCGCACGAAGGACCCCCCGCTCCAGAAAAGATGAAGACTCGTGGAAAGAAGGTCATCGTGGCCAAGCATCTTATCCCTCATTTGCGGGAGGAACAGTGCCAAAAGCGTGAAAGAGCGCAGCAGGAAACTGTGGAACGGAAGGCGGCGGCGGCGACCCAAAAACGCCAAAAGAACTCGCAGACTGTTGCTCGCACCGCAGCAGCCAAAGATGAGCTAGCTAAAAAGGACAAGGAGGTTAGTTTCAATACTTCTGAGTCAATATTAGTAGACTGACGGAGCAAATGCAGTTAAAAAACATGTCCATTGCCGACATCCTTAATGCTTCAAAGAAGCTTGGGCAGTCCAAGAAGGCGTCTGGAAAGCACGTTGGGCCAGATGAGGAAGATGAGGATGCCACTACAAGAACAACGGCAGCGTCTACCCGCCGTGCGTCAGCACCCCAACCTCAGCCAAAAATCCATCAGGAAATGGCGAAGGGCAAGAGTAGCAGTTCATCAGCACTGCAGGTCATCCCATCTCCACCTTCCCACCTTCCCGCATCTCTGTCAATGGAGTTCTTCCTGTCAAAAGTAACGGGTGGCACCCAGCCCGAAAGCCAAGGTGAAAGTGACGAAGCCAGTGTCAACAGTGCCAACAATTCTGATGTTGGCCTGGATGCATCTCCGCCGCCAACGCATAAACCCTCTCCTGGCCGGTATCCGCGGTCTCCGACAAAGTTGTGCACTGTCCGCAACAATTGTTCGCTATCTCCCCTCGCACAGCCTAACTTTGGTGCACTGCCGTTGGACAACGACGGCAAAGACATGGAGGCTACCTCTAACCTTGATGGTGCGGATGGCGTCTCTGATCTGGAGGAGATGCGCGCTGTCTCTGATACAGATTTTGGCGGGCCTCCTCCAGGGATAGACTCCGAAGGCTTTTTGTTGGGCGACGGAGGGTACGGCATGTGTTATGATGACAAGGATGATGAGATGGGAGATGGGAGAGATGGCGCTCCGATCCGCACTACAACAACAACGGTGACATGAAGGATGCAGAAGACGCGCACGCGCTCCTCGTACTTGAGGTGAACGCAAGTCCTACATTGGACTCGATGAAGGCAGCTTGAGTGGACATGAGTCTGACCTGTATGCGCCGTCGCGTGGCGCCTCGCCAATGCGTGTTGATAAGGGTGGATCAGAGGTATAGTTGGATGCAGGGGAGGTGTTGCCGGATGAGGCAGCGCTTCTGCAGTAATTGGCTGCTATTCGCAAGCCCAAGAAGTCCAAGAAGTCAACACCAAAATCCGTTGCTGAGAGCACCAAGGTAAGCATTAATTTACAGATGGCAAAGCTAATAAAAACACACAGAAAAAGCAAGACAAGGCCGCTCTCCGCCGCAAAATCATTGCCAAACGTGCAAACCCACCTCCACCACATGTGGCCGCACCCGAAGTTCAATGCGCCAAGTCGGGAACAAAAGTGTCCAAGTCTGGCTCCAAGAGGAAAGATATTGAGAGTGAAGAGGAAGTAGAAAGGTGCATTTCTCCTAAGACGCTAATCAATGCTGACACTGTAACAGTCAGAAATGTTTGCGAACCAACGAGGTCGGAGGAGTGAACGCAAATTGGCAGTCGTGGGTGTCGACAGCCACGGCGCCATCAAAAACAAAGAGAAAGAAAGGCAAGGAAAAGCCTGGAAAGCCGTGTGGACATGCCGTACGTGATCTCCCCAGATGTCTCAATTTACTCACACTCAGACTCCTTCCACCACGGACATCGGCAACATTACCTTCAAGGACATTGATGTTGATCTTGCTGCCCAGGGCAAGGTCGCAAAACCGAAGAAGAATTACACCATCACCAACATTCCTTTCGCCAATCCGCCGGTTGATTCCAAGCACTTCAAAGAGAAATTTATTCCCTCAATTTACAACTGGGCGGGTTCCAGAGCCGTTTCTCAGCCCTTTTCAACAACGAGACATCCAGACCTCAAAGCCACTATCACGGATCTTTGGTGCAATTCTGTCTTCAAGCACCTTACACCTCTAGAATCGAATGGCACGCGACGGGTGGATAACACGGCGGTTCTTGCTGTGGTATGTGCTCCAAATAGTAACGGTCTCAGACGTCCAAATGATTGCAAACACTACGCAGCGAGATCTCAAAGACGGCTCGCGCAAACACAAACACGATTTGCGACAAGTTGTTCACAACTAAGGAGGAGGTTGCCGAATGGGCAAGTCATCAGCTGGACAAGAACCATTTCCTCTATCTCGATTTTGACAACAAGGATCTGGTGCGTCTTTATATTTATTTTGTCTATATAAGACTGACTTCCGTCAACTATCTAGAAGGCTACTGGCGCCTTTCTCTCTCCGCTTGTCCTTATTCCTTTTGGATACTTCTGCCAGTGCGTGCGCGGCGCACTGAAGACGTATGGTTTACCTTATGCGGGACTTGCCTTGTCTGCTGCCGCGGTCAGTCAATCCTCTTTTATGTTTTATTCTTCTAAACTCTTTCCAGGCTATGCATAGCCTCTTTCTTCGGCAAGAGGGTGTCATAGAAGCCGGCAAAGAGGACAATGTGTCGAACAATAACCCAAACAGCTTCTGCGAGGATCCATGGGGGGAGTTTTCAGCAGGATTCTTCGAGCAGATCAACAAGCATTTCACAATCGAGACTTGTCAGGCTGTCATTATAGCCGCGGAGCCATACATGACAAAGAAGAAGGGCAAGGGTGTTTCCAAGGCTGTTGAACGTGGCGGGAAGGAGAAGCTGTCTGGTGTCCGGCCCTCTCTTTGGATGTGATACGTGCCATTTTAAGTCCTGTTCTTTCGTTACATGCTCTTCTTCCACATCTATCATCATCGTGTACATTCTTGTAGTCATTTAGGATACATGTGAAGTGGTATATGTAGTCAATGAAGTGTTTCGTGCTCAAATGAACAGTGTGATTAAGCAACAGTATAAATAGCAGTGTAGAATAAGTATAGAGCACCGAGAAGGAGAGTATAGGATGAGTCTAGACTGTTACAATGTCTATACCACAGGTAGGTATAGAAGAGTCAAGGGCTACAAGATCCCAGTGGGGATTTATACTGCCCGGAAGGGGTATAGACGGTATAGTCTATACCGTCTACACACCTTGCGATTTACTGATGTGACTCTGCTCAAAGTTGTCATGCAAAACCATGGAACACATCGTCTATAATGTCCTGCGCATCTGGCTCCACTGGAGTTCCTGGAATAAAGGTTATAAAGCCTTTTCAATGATTTACAGCAGCACAGAGGGCCGTTCGTTCAGTGGTCATCACAGCAGTAAGTACTCAATTCAGATACAGATTGTTAGTAATTGACTATAGCCATGAGACTAAACCAGTGTTAGCGACTGACTTTAGCCACGAGACTAAACAAGGTACCACAGCAAGAACTAAAGGAGAAAGTGTTCGTGTTCGTAAGACTAGGCTAGGCCAGGTGTATAAACGAGATCAGAACTAAAGTACAATGATACTATACTACTGCTTATATACTAGTAAGCCTGTGTTTGGGACTCCTTGACCATACATGTTTCCGCTAGAGATAACTCCACGCCCTTAACCCAGTGTTGTATGCTACTAGTCCGTGAAACCATTAAATACAGTGGTAACTGCATGTAAGTAATAATACTGAAACACCATGTGTGCTACAAGTGTCGGCGGTGTGTATACAATAGGGAGTTCATGAGGTATCGGCATGTATGATGTCATCCATGTGTTGGGTGTGTGTCCAACATGAGTACGGCTTCGGTAATGAAAAGGAGTATGATCGGTGACGAAACAGATGATGAAACGGTCCGTTGGTTGATAAGACAAGGCCCCCGATAAGATATGATGAGATGTGAAAATGTGAAAATATGGCAATTTATAACAATTATTTTGTTGGCAGATGCTAATTGGTCTTGTCTTCTGGGCGTGTTCTGCTACCTCCTTCAACAAAATAAGTATTCAGCCACTTATAGGTCATGCCATGATCCTGTCTGGAGTATCCATGAGGCATCAGATGCACTCCAGCATGATGTACATATGTGTCTGCCGAGTAAGCAATGTGAGCGACACTGCTTGGACACCTCTAAATACTTCAAACTGGTTTTCTGGGCTAGTCATTGCCTTAATATCAAAGTTCTACCTCAAGATCTCTTTCAACCGGTCTGATGAACTCTAACACCTCAAATTCAGAGGCTCAGAGGCCAAAACTCAAGGTTTAAGGTATAAAAGCACATTCTTATACCTATTTTATCACTGAGGAATCACTTTACTGTTGTACATTGACACCGACACGGCGCCGCTGGCCGTCTAAAAATCCAATTCAAGTGGAACATTGTCCGTGGATTGAACCAGCAATCATCCCAATTAGGAAGGTGCGCTATTCGCTATCGCTATTTTCCCACAGCACGAGTATATACCCACACTAATGGCAGAACAAATGATAGACAGGTTAGGGTTACCCCGGAACCAATTAGGCAGATGGGGTTCGTGCCACCACCCACTCAACACCCTCTGGCTACAAATTCTTGTGTTATTGAAGGCTTGGTGCCGTCACCACTCTTACATGATCTACGCTCTGGATTAACAGTTGAACATTGCTCTCAGGCAATGCTCTATGTAGCACATTTTGCCTGAGCTGGTACATTGTCGTCCCTCTTCAGCCCATGTCACCAAAACTCCAATGTCTCAACCTCCTCCATCCAGCGCTCCATGTCTGCCTTAGACCAAAACCATTGTACCCGCTCTGCTGCAGACTGTTACTACATGTTTGGACTACTTTCAACTCACTTACTTTTAAGAATAAATGCATTCTTCTCTCCTTTAGTAAGACCCTTCATATTCCTGTAACACCATATCCATCCAAGCCGTCACCAAGTTGGCGAGCTTGAACAGTATTTTTGGCGTACATATCTTCCTTCATAAGCTCTGGATAGTCGGGTGATTCCTTCTTACAGAAACTGACAAACAGGCTTCTAAGGTGTCACATCTGCCGAAGCGCAAGAAGGCTACCACGGGCGACGAGAATGGACCCAAGGGTAACAAGAAAGTGAAGCTCACAAAGGAAACAAGGTATCTGTTTCATGATGCATGGCAGATTTGATCTAATCAGTCATGGTAGTGCTGCTACATCACACGTTCGTGGTCAATCCAAGAAAGGTCCAGATAAGATGCAGGTGCTCAAGGCCGGCGCAAGAGTACAAGAACTGTTCTCAAAGGCACCAATGCTGCAGTCAAACTGTATGTTTTCTGTGCTCATCACAATTTGGCAATGACTAAAATCATGCTAGAGTGCTTGTGACTGTGGCGCCTCCCAAGGGTGCTAAGCTTGCAAAAGGATATGGATACGTCTTGGAGCGCATTCCCACTAATGAGCCCAAAATCACAGTTTGATTACTACCTAGTACAATGTATTGTATTTGAATGTTCAAAATATCCAGCTTCGATTTGTGATAAAAAGGGTTGAAATACACTTGACAAGACGTCGGTGCTTAAGCAGGTGCTTGAGCAGGTGCTTGAGAAGGCGCTTGAGCTCATGCTCGAGCAGACGCTTACAAAGACACTCAGGCAGGTGCTTACAAAGACGCTCGGGCAGGCACTTACTACAAAGATGCTTGAGCAAGTCCTTAAGAAGGTGCTCAAGCAAGTGCTTGAGAGAGAAGACTCAAGTAGATGGACGAATTGAGGCTTAAGACAGTAGAGTAGGCGCACTTATGACTTAGGTAGGTGCGCAAGAGTTGAACATGCTCAAGTGTGCGGTGCTTGAGCCATCTTAAGCACCAGTTGTCACTTCCTCCTTCCCATCATCTCCGGTGGGCTGCTTAAGAATGTCTCAAGACTGAAGCAGTGAAGCAGTGGCATTACAACGCTGTTATGAATCGCCATATTTTCACATTTTCACATCTTATCATATCTTATCGGGGGCCTTGTCTTATCAACCAACGGACCGTTTATCATCTGTTTCGTCATCGATCATACCCCTTTTCATTACTGAAGCCGTACTCATGTTGGATACACGTCCAACACATGGATGACATCATACATGCCGACACCTCATGGACTCCCTATTGAATACACACCCCCAACACTTGTAGCACACATGGCCAGAATCTTAAAGGAAGTCTATGAATTTACTGGGGACAAAGTCAGCGGTGACTGCACATCCTCCAAAGGAGCCAAGATGCCGGTCTTATCAATAGCGTCATTCCAGTACAGTTTCAGGGTCAACGCGTGTTCGAAGATTGTTTGCATCTGCATCAATGTGTAAGATGTGTCCTATTTTTGCATTAGCATTATATTGAGATGGGGGAGTTGAGTTGATGTACCAAACAAGCCGACGGCAAAAAGACACCAGCGGAAACCTTGTACAGCATAGACAGTGCAGAGAAGTCGAGAGACGAGTTCAACAAATCAATTGTGATGTTGAACTTCTGTCGGAATGTCACAGGTAGGGCACCCTGTTCAATCAGGTCCTCATCCATAAGACTTCGCTTGAAGGCATCCATAAACGCGTGAACTTTGAATCCTACATGTGTAGCAATAGTGCTGGGTCCTGGAATTGGTGCACGGGAGATGTCGAGCACGTCAGAGTGCCAAAGAGTTTGTGCCAAACGGTTGTGGATAAAGAACATTTCTTTATTGACGCCACTGAGGACGAAGTACGTAGCATTGGTTGTGACAAGGTGCGTCCATATCTAGATTTACCATGAGCGTTACACGTAAACATGGGAAGATCTGTACACAGGAGAAGCAATGAGATCAACATGATGTGTTCTTCGGTAATTGGTAGGTTCGGAACATCGGTCTCGAGCGCTTGGCGCAATAGTGCAAGCGTACATGTAGCGTCGGTGCCAGTAGCTCGGCCTGTCACTGTAAAGCGTCCAAAATCATCTGTGCACTGCTCTGAGCCACAGAAATAATGGGGATCGCCACGTCCTCTACAACGAAAAGAATGAAGAGGAATTCCATGCTTTGCCATAATGGAAACAACATAGAGCGGAAAATCACTGTTGAGAGGGGCAGCTACTGCTTGTACCTCTCGGACGTGGAAGTCGGAATGATCAAGGCACTTCATAGCCTTCAGGCCCTGCTCAAGCAACTTTCTGATGACGTCGGACGGGTCTACCCCGGGAAGGTTATAGTCGACAGAAGTGTATGTCGTGTCAGGGGAGATACTCAACCCAGGGAGCACACTTGTTGGGGTGCTAGAGGTTTTGAGGAACCCTGGGTCCTGCACGCTCGAGGAACGGCAGCAATTGCTGAAGCAAACGATGCTGTCATCTTCTCCAGGTACGCGTCAGTTCCCAGCTTGTGAAAGTCTTCCAGACTGTTCATATCTGTGAGTAAGCATTTCCCTATCTTCTATCACAACAAACCCCCGTGAAGGAAGGAGGGACTGGGCAATCCACATTTGAGGTGTTCCACACTGGTTCAGCAGCGACAATAGGCATGTTTGACATGGACTGGAGTTGTAGAATATCCAGATTTGGTGCTAAATGCATTGCTTCATACAGGTTTGTGGTGCCTGAGAGGATTGCAGCCGCCGCATTCTTTATTTGCTCTGAGCTCTCTGTGGTTGTTGTCAGATACTGCACATGGAAGCTACGAGAGGCACAAGCACCTCGGAAAAGTTTATGGATTCGGGACTGAGGCTGCTCGCATTCCTCGGTAGTCTTAAATAATCGCTTGGAACCGGTCATAATCTCCGGTGAAAGTGGCTTCTTCGTAGACGCTATCAACGCAGACCTTGCAGCCGCGGAGTCATGTGAAGAATGGTAACTGAATAGCAGAATGTTCAGTGCTTGGGACATGGTCTCTGGGATGGTAGGCGGAACGTTCAGAGTGTTGGCCATGGTCTCTGAGACGCTAGGCGGACTGTTAGAATAAATGGGGTAAAGGGAGCGAGGTTGATATTTGAGTGAGTGCTTGCAATCGCGCAATACCGTTGGGTTAGCTCGCGTTAGAGCAAACAGATGCTCTACCGGCGAGAATGGATTCAGCTTATATACTACATGCAAAATATACTAGAAGGTTCTACAAAATTCTACCTCTACTGGCTGACTGAGCAGCTGACTAAGAAAGGAAACTTCTCGTCAGTTCTCGAGGCGGCGAGTCGCATCGCCAAACTCCAACACGGACTCATGGCGAGAGAGGGGAAGAAAGATGAGGGAAGAATGCTTCCCACACTGAGAACTTTTATAGACGCCTCATTCCAGAAGGGGAACAAGCAATCAAGCGCCCTCAACAGCTTACTGTAGTGTTTCGACCGTAACTTCACAGCCTGTGACCCATTATGGTCTGAAGTTACAGCGAACAGCTTCACAGACCCTTAAATTGCCTTTTTTGGACAGTTCCGCTTATAGTGGGACCTGAAATTTCCTTATTTGGAGGCTCGTGCCTGACCAAAGTGGTCCGTGACCCGTTATGATGTATATATAGCTTCACTTCAAAGACCCCCGTGACCCGTTATGTGAATTTGCGGTCGAAACACTACAGTATTGTTGGAGGCTGTTCTTGTTCCATTTTCGTCATTGGACACACAACAGAATGACGAGAGACGCAGACGGCAATCACTGAAGCTGTTGTGGGTAGCATGTCAGACACATGGCTTGTATCTGATGGATGCAAAGAAAAGAACACATGCTAGAAGCCTGAGCGCAAAACTTCACGGCGATCAAGTCGTGCGATTGTGTGTGATAGATACTCAACGCCTCGTTTATACAGAGGTCGCGAGAGTGTCATACTACAGAGGCCAACGGCACTGTCAGCGAGATGAGAATGGGCCAGAGCCAGACGGAGCGTCGGGAAGAGCATTCACATCATGTACCTGGATCCGCGTGCCCGGGATCGGGAACGTGATCATGTTGATTTCTTTGCTTCCCGTCCTCGTACTACCACTTGCCGCATTGACAAATGCCTCCTCGTACATTATGGATTCCAAGCCCGGAGACACCGCCGCCTGCACTTACAGAGGACATACCACCAGATGATCCATTACCCACTGAACGGCAGAAACTTTTCGATTTCAATCCTCCTTCTATACAGAGGGATGGATCACGCTCCTTTCCTACTCCTACTCCATCACCGCCTCTGCACTTCCTTGACTCACACATTGCACGTAACTTGACTCTTAAAGCCGTGAAAATCCTTCCTTCCTTGGCAGTCGACCTGTATCGTGCTTTGGATTCCTTCTCGGAACAACTTGACGCTCTAGATGATAGTCATTTTTATGTTTACGCAGACACCTATATACCAGCGGGCACCGACGCACCCAGCATTGTCGCTCTTCGACGATCCGGCGCCAACATGGCAGCGTCACGGATTGCTTCGAAAATTCTCCTTCACAACTCGCAGCCGGAACTGCCGACGACTCTCCTGCATATGGACCCCTTGGCTCATCTCAAGCCCACCCTTGTTCAAGACAAGTTCGCGTCTCAGAACCTCGCTTTTGGGCTGTTTCTTCTCCCAGAGGAACTCAAACGTTTGAATAGGAAAAATCGGGATACTATCAAGCGACTGTTGAAGAATTTCTTCCAGTTTAACTCGCGCATGGTGCTTTGCACCAACGGGAGGCCGCTCATTGACGCCATGTCTGGCCTCGAGACCATGGGAACCTTTCCTTGGCAGCTTCATTCGCGTTATTCGAACGATGCTCTTCCTGTTCCGAATGCCCAGCCGCTCGATGCCGCCACAGCTTTGTGGACACTCCCGACCACTGAGGGACCGCGCCGAAGCCGCCGCGGACGTCATGTAGTGGCTCAGCGGCCAAAAGATGTAGGCCCTATCGACATGGTGCCCGAAAGAGATGGGGTATACACTCCTAAATGCGAGGACTATGTACAAAAGGTCATTTTCTTTCATTGGCTTTAGGACATTCACCTCATTGACTGTGCTAGGCCTGGGTCACGGCGGTTAAAGTCGATGCATCGACACTCATTTTTGACTGCGGGAACTTTGTCAGGATTGGTATTCGTCACCGGGAAACGCAAACGTTATACTTGTCGGATATGATTGACATCCGTTCGTGTAAGGAGCCTTCATACGGAGGACTAATGGTGGCATTGGACATGGCTGTGACGTTCGACGCTCTTCAGAGGCTGCCATTACTCGAAAACGATGTCCTGGGAAAGAGGAAAACGACGTTGCCTGCACAGGGACGCCGATCTAAGAGAAGGAAAACGTCCACGACCCGCCTTGTGCCCAGCATTAAAGTATGGCGACTGTTGGTTTTGTATTTTGTTATCAAAGCTCACGGATACTATCAGGAATTGATCGATACGATCGGCTCATTTCCTCTGGTCGCAGTCTTCTTTCGATACGACCACTTCGACTCTCCCGCTCCTCTTCTTCTGTTTCCACCTGGAGCCGTCAAGAAACAACGTTACGAGCCTCGAGAGTATATCAGCATTGTTGCCGACAAGAACCTCGGTGTGGGAGCTGTAGGTTCTGTGTTTCGCGTCACCATTGACGCCGACCTTTGCCTGCAAGATCCAGAAGCAGGTTATCCCTCCTTCATCCTCAAGATTGCTACTGGGGAGAAAAACATTCGACGTCTGAGACACGAGGTGCATATATATAGGCACTTGGAAAAGGCGGGCGTCTCTTGTATACCGTCACTTCTTGGTGTACGGGAAAACGCGGCGGCCGATGTGTACGCGCTCATGCTATCTGATGCTGGATATTCTCTTGCGGAACGCATGGACGACGAGCTTAAGGTGTACCTATCGCCTAAGGAACAGTAGGTCTTGCTAAATTTGACCTTATGGTTAATACTTATTGTATTCAAAATTAGGGAGGAACTGAGAGCGATTTTGATTAGCATACACGAAGCGGGAGTGCTTCACCGGGACGTCCGTGCCAATAACATATTGCAGGATCCTTCTGGCCGCCTCCGGTTAGCTGATTTCGACAGAGGCAGTCTTCGCGCAAAAAGCCGCGATTACGTCGCGGAGAAGGAGCGTCTTGATAAATTCATTGAAGGAGAATACGTTGAACGAGCGCCTATCATTGGCGAGGATGATCTCTCGTATTCACCATCTGCATAAGTGTCATGCTTATTTACTCGTCTTCGACTGTCCTTCTTCGACGATTATCCAATTGTAGGGAGTTGTTCTTTGACCATGCGAAGCGAATCGATCTGCAGCCTTCGCTCTCCCGCCATCATGGGCGGCGCACTCAATCTCCAATGGCACTGTGTTCCCCTACGACGTACCTGTAACGCTTGCCGACCAAGTCTACCGAATACTTTTGGGCAATGAACGAACTTTTGCTCCTGTTCGTCTCCTCGCGAAACGGAGAAGCAGGCGGACATCGTCAAGGACCTTAGAGAGAGTCACGATTGACAAAGGATAATTTAGCATGATCTTTTTGGCGTAGACATATCAGCGTAGATGAGAAGCTAGTAGCCGCCACGTATGATATATTATTGTACTTACTTGGGTTCACTTTCTGCCTTTACTAAGAACACGGCTTGAACGAAAAAAGGTATATATCATGTTGGTGATGATGACAGTGATGATAGTCAAGAGTAGTGAATATTATTATTGTGCTAGCTACAAAGTTTTATCTGATCTTGCTTCTCTATCCGCTAGGAAGACCTGTTTAGTGCCGCCTCTATCCTATATGCAGAGCAGCGAATTGTGGTCCGGTACAGACAGTCAGTCACAACGTGACGCAGCCTCTCTGCCAGCACCATAATGATCCGTCCTCTCGTCTCCCTTATTTTCGTCGCCTTTGCAGCTACCGCCGCTGTTACTGAGCCAGTTTGTCGAGCTGCTCCTATAGCTGACGATACGACGGAGAGCTGGAGTTACACCGACTGTGGTATTATCCCGTTATCATGCATGTAATAGTAACTGTCGTCTAACTCTCATCGTGTCAAGGCCGACCAACCGACCCTATACAACTAGAATCCATAGCGGTATCCCCCGATCCCCCCAAAGCTGGCGAGGACTTGACCGTCACCGTCAGAGCGCTGGTCACAGAAGCCGTTGAGGTGCGTGCGCGTCCACCCTTCCGCCGATACGAGCTTCCCACTGATTTCTTAAGCAGGAGGGTGCTTATGCGGAAGTCATCGTCAAGTTGGGTCGCGTTAAGCTTCTTACCACGACATTTGATATCTGCGAGGAAGCGTATGGCTCCATCATTTAACGCACGTCTGACATATGTATATTCGTGGCGTAGGAGATACGATGTCTCTTGCCCTATGCGTAAGGGACCGCACATTGTAGTACACACCGTCGCGCTTCCGAATGACATACCTCGCGGTCGGTGTATTTCCATCTCGAATTTAGAACGACTGGAGGCTCACATGTGTATAATAGCTAAATTCACCGTCGATATCAATGCTTACACCGTTGACGATGACGACTTGATGTGCCTCAAATTGGAGGCGGATTTCATGAAGAAGCCCTTCTTCTAATTCGGATGGTGATAGATGTTCTGTTGACTTGGGCTGTAGTGTTCGAACGGCATCAACAGAGGAATGCACGATAGCATGCGGGACAGTAGTGAAGATGTCGATAATCATGATAGTCGGATGGAAGGTCAATTGTCTGTAGACGTGATGCCAGCGGTACGCGAAGTCCGCATGGGGCACGAGGAACGAATGCTGAAAGGTAACACCAACAAGCGCATCTGTCGCTTTTGGTCTTGCCGCCTTTCTGAAGTGCGCCCAATCGTGCTGAAATCGACATACGAAGGTGTGACAGACACTGCGAACAGCCCACGACTGCCATGTAATCACTGCGAGTCAGGCATGATGCGCAAACACCTGGGCGTATAGGACGAAAGCTTGAGCATCATCCTCCACCTCCTTCTAGTGTTATCGTTGTGCTTCAGAGCTCTGATGAGCGTTTTGTACTGGCGTGGTGTACCACGGACAACAGCCCCCGTATCACGCTCAAAGAGGGATGAAGACGTATAGCCGACAAGCGTGATGGCTGCGATGGAAGGGGAGAGTGTATCCCGCGGTGAGGAAAGAAGCTTGGAAAGCTCCCTAGCACGAGTCGGGCACGATACGACGAGCGTGAGAGGGGGAAGGTAATGCCGGCTCGTGCGGGTCCATGTGCTGTGAACGAGTGCGCACGATAGAAGTGTAGCCTTGTCGTCGACTAGATGGGAAATGATAAGGTCTATTAGCTCTGGGGGCGCACGCTCAGATGAAGCGGCTGTAATGCGCTGTGGGTGGCTCCGCTTAGAAAGCATACTGCTGATAGTTTGAAGGATCATGATGGCAAGAGCGCAAAAACGGTAGTGAGTGGCTGTGCACCTCTAGATACTGTGGTAAAGCATTCACGAATAAAATCGACCAAGGAAATGGATCTGACCCCTTCATCTCATACAGACATCATAACTCGACCCTTAACTCCTTCCAATAACGCCATAATGTGGCAGCGACGACGTACCGGCTGCGGCCAAGTATGCACATGAGATTTCCACTCACCGCGTCAGTTGACCAGAACGAGGCGCGATGTACGGGCATCCAAAGGCACCACGCGTCAAGACTTAGACTCATGAGACATTTTGGTGCTACGATGCGCTTGTCAGATGATAGGGCGGGACCGACAATTCGCGAGGCTCTGATTTTAAGACAGGTTTCAGACTCACCTTCTCTCTCACACCATCATGGGCGGCTCACTACGTCTCAAACATATTCGCATAGGCGAAGAGGACCCCGAGGATTTCGAGACAGACGAGGTCTTTGAAGAAGAAGTCGAAGGAATCGATACCTGGTGGGAGTACCGGTATTCCGGGTTCCATTGGTTCAAGGGCAAAGTCCTCCGTGGCGGTATCGCATACCTCGCACATTTCCAGACCATCGCCGCGGAGAAGGAGCTCTCACCCGAAGGCGCAAAGCAGTTATTCCTGGCCGCAGGTATCAAAGCTGTCATAGACACCAAGGACAATGAGGCTGCCACGAAGGGCGCCTCAGTCGTGATCGGGAGGGCTTTGCAGGTGCTGAATGGTTGGACGCGCGAGGAGCGGAGCACCCGGGGAGACCCGTTCGCCCTGCTCGCAGCACTCAACGGTGGCGGTGGCGGTATGGACATCGAAGCCCTGATAGACGTGCCGTACCACCTCGTGAAGATCAATGGGCTAGCTGAGTGTCCCATCGCGCTTGAGAGAGTTGGAATGCGGGGGCTGTATTTGCTCATGCGCATGAGCGATAACAATCAGGTGGTTTACCATGAGGCGGCGCAGATGATGGCCAGCGTAGTCGAGCGGGTGATGGAACAGGGAAAGGCGGCGCTGGCGGAGGCGGAGGCGGAGGATTTAGACTGCTTCGAGGAAATGTCCACAGGGTTCAGTAAGTTTATGAAGTTGTGCAAAGAGGGCACATATATAATGGGTTGATGACCAGAACGTCGGACTTTTTCAAGTTGTTTGGTGATAGAATACACTGTTAACATTTTCGACGTTCGTAGTCTCTGCTACGACATTCTCTGGCGGATTCATGGCAGGGCGGGATTGAGAGAGATTCTTCCCACAAGGTGGTCTTTTATAGAGGCCTGAGACTTAAAGAACAAAAAGCAGTTAAGCACCGTCAACAGCTTATTGTTGGGGGCTGTTCACAAACATCCAGATTGACAACAAGGGCGGCAATCACTGAAGAGGCTGTTCAAACACATGGTATGCATTTGATGGTCCATGGAAGAAACGGAGTGTAAGCCGGAAGCATAGCTAAACACAATTCACGACGATAACGATATGTAATAAATATGGTCCGGAAGCTAACCAGGCTGCTATGAGATTACGACACGGCCAGATCCAGATGGGGTTAGAAAGAGACGGTCTGATTTGGCATTGACATCATGAACCTGGATCCGCGTGCGAATGTAATCGGGAACGTGATCATGTTGATTTCCGTCCTCGTACAGTTACTTGCCGCGTCGACAAATGCCCCCTCGTACTCTATGGATTACAAGCCCGGAGACATCTCCTCCTGCACGCAACCAGGACATCACGCCAGATGATCCATTACCCACTGAACGGCAGAAACTTGATTTCAATCCTCCTTCTATGAAGAGGAGCGAATCAATCTCGCCTCCTACGCCATCGCCACCACTGCACTTTCTGGACGGTCACATTGCGAAAAACTTTACGCTGAAGCGCGTGAGAATCCTTCCTTGCTTGGCAGTCGATCTCTATCGCGCATTAGATTCCTTCTCGGATAAACTTGACGCGCTAAATGATGGATCTTATTACGTCTACACAGATGATCTCATGCCAATGGGCACTGACGCACCAGACATTGTCGCTCTTCGTAAAAACGGTCTAGCCATGACATCGTCGGGGGTCGCCTCCAAACTTCTTCTTCATAACTCCCAGCCGGAAGTGATTACGGTGCTCCAGTGGATGTCTCCCTCCGCTCATCTCAAGCCCACTCTTATAGAAGAGAAATTTGCTTCTCAAAACCTGTCTTTAGGCCTGTTTCCTCTTCCAGGGGAGCTGAAACGTTATAATAGAAAAAACAGGGCTACTATCAACCGTCTGTTAAAGAACTTCCACAGGTTCAACTCATGCATGGTGTTCTGCACAGATGAACAGCCGCTCACGGAAGCCATGTCAGACCTCGAGACCATAGGAGCCTTTCCTTGGCAGTTCCATTCGCGTTTTTCGAACGATGTCCTACCTGTTCCTCGCCCACAGCCGCTCGATGCCTCGACAACTCTATGGACACTCCCAGTTACAGAGGGACCGCGCCGAAGCCGCCGCGGACGTCCTGAAGTGGCTCAGCGGCCAAAAGATGTAGGCCCTATCGAAACGGCGCCCGAAAGATATGGGGTATACACTCCTAAATGCGAGGACTATGTACAAAAGGTCATCTTCTCTCATCGGTTTTGGGACGTTTAACTCATTGACTACGCTAGGCCTGGGTCACGGCGGTTAAAGTCGATGCATCGACACTCATTTTTGACTGCGGGAACTTTGTCAGGATCGGTGTTCGTCACCGGGAAACGCAAACGTTATACTTGTCGGATATGATTGACATCCGTTCGTGTAAGGAGCCGTCATACGGAGGATGGTGGCGTTGGACATGGCTGTGACGTTCGACGCTCTTCAGAGGCTGCCCTTACTCTAAAACGATGTCCTGGGAAAGAGGAAAACGACGTTGCCTGCACAGGGACGCCGATCTAAGAGAAGGAAACCGTCCACGACCCGCCTTGTGCCCAGCATTAAAGTATGGCACCTGTTGGTTTTCTGTTTTATTATCAAAGCTCACGGATAGTATCAGGACTTGATCGATACGATCGGCTCATTTCCTCTGGTTGCAGTCTTCTTTCGATACGACCACTTCGACTCTCCCGCTCCTCTTCTTCTTTTTCCGCCTGCAGCCGTCAAGAAACGACGTTACGAGCCTCGAGAGTATATCAGCATCGTTGCCGACAGAAGCCTCGGTGTGGGAGCTGTAGGTTCTGTGTTTCGCGTCACCATTGACCCCGACCTTTGCCTGCAAGATTCAGAAGCAGGTTATCCCTCCTTTATCCTCAAGATTGCTACTGGGGAGGAAAGCATTCGACGTCTGAGACACGAGGTACATATATATCGGCACTTGGAAAAGGCGGGTGTCTCTTGTATACCGTCACTTCTTGGTGTCCGGGAAAACGCGGCGGCCGACGTGTACGCGATCATGTTATCCGATGCTGGAGATTCGCTTGCCCATCGAATGGACGACGAGCATAAGGTGTACCTCTCGACTAAACAAAAGTAAGTCTTGATACATTCAACCTTCTTGTTGATGCTTATCGTACTCGAACTTAGGGAGGAACTGAGAGCGATGTTAAACAGTATTCACGAAGCCGGAGTGCTTCAACGGGACGTGCGCGCGACTAACATATTAGAGGATCATTCTGGGCGCCTCAGGTTCACTGACTTCGATAGAGGCAGTCTTCGCGCGAAGAGCTTCGATTACGTTTCGGAGAAGGAGCGTCTGGATAAGTTCATTGACGGTGAATACGTTGAACGAGCGGCTGTTATTGGCGACGATGATCTCTCGTATTCGCCTTCTATCTAACTTTCAATGCTTATTCATTTTTCTTCGAGTGTACTTTTTCGAAAAATAGCCAGCTGTGATTGATCACACCCGAAGCGAATCTCCCCGGGAGAAGTGATTACTTGATTGTCAGGGAAACTCATAGCAGTCGCATGCACAACGACCTTCGATAGATGAAGAGGTTGCGTTCGAAGCAGAAACGGAGAAGCAGGTGTACAACGACAAGGAACTTTAAATGGACAGAGAGCTTCACTTTCTGCCTTTACTAAGAACACGGCTTGTACGAAAAAAGGTACATGTCACATTAACCTAACAGAACACTTGTACGAACAAGAACAGAGGAAACACTAACATGAACAGATGAAACACTAATGCCACAAGAGAATCATACGGCATAAGTAGACCGTAACCTAGCACCATATCTACCACTGACTGACCATTAGTCCGCCCTTTCTAAGCACATTCATCCCTTCGACAGTCGTCTCACTCAACTCTAACCCAAACCGCCTGCCCAAGACAACAGCCTCCAGCTTCTCCAACCGCTCAACCAAGTCGAGCACGCGCTCCTCACATGCATCATAACTCCAAACCAAATCCAACTTTCGCAGCTCGGGCAGCGACACAGTAGAAAGGAAAGCATTCGTGATACAATGCTCCCTCGCCGGCTCATGGAGCGCCAGAGCACGGAGCTGAGGTGTACACACCAGGATATTCAAAACCGCTTCATCGTCGAGAGGAACGTTGACCAACGTGAGCTCTCTGAGCGAACACTCCGAGCGCTTCAACATCCCAACAAGGCTCGGAACGAAACGCGAATCCACAGCGCTGCCGTGTGCGATGGAAATGTCGACGACCGTAAGAGAAGGAAGCACAAATGCTCCCATAAACGTGCTATCCACAAGACGCGGGACAGACCTCATCGTCAACCTCGAAGCTGAAAGCGGGATCGACATCCCAGCCCCAAACGCAGTGCCAAAAAAGCACTCTTCATCCATAACCAGTTCCTCCATCCCCTCGGCATCGCGCAGACCCTCAAACAGCTCCTCATCAAAGAAATCTCTGATCACCACCGTCTTTAGCTGACCCCAAGCAACCACACACTCGCTTGGAGCCACACCACCAGGCGCATACTCCCTCAACCTCGGCGCATCCCAAAACGCCTTGCACTTCTCCACCTCCAACCCACTACCAGCTACATCAAACCTCAGGATCTCCAACATCGACACGCCCACTTTCTTAATCCCTTTCAAGACTTGAAGATCCTCCGACGAACACCGAATATCTGCCCGCTGCCACCTCGTCGCGTTCCGAAAAACTTGACGCAAACTCAGCGTGTGCTCGGATTCCCACTCATCGCCTAGAATATCTATCTTCACGTCCAGCGGGGCATCGCGAGAGAGATGCAGGTACCACAATACCATTTCCAAGCGTCCTGTGCGTCTGATGTCCACGACGATATGTGTCCAGAGTTCGGGGAGTGCGTGTGCGATGGAGCGCCATTCGCGAGAGACGAGGCTGAGGGAGAGTGCGGTGAGCCAGCATTGGATGTCGTTACACGCGTATTGGAATATCATGATGATCAACTCGATAGGGAGGCCAGCGATCAAGGCTCCGGTGTGAAGAGCCATGGTGTAGTTGCCTTTGTTCGTAAGCGAGGACCCCCGGCTATGGGTGTCGACGGTCAAATTGGTGAGGCATTGGAACGGAGCCTTTGCTTGAGGAATGCCGGCGAAGGGTGGATGTTGGCTATAAGACGTGAATGCGGCTTGACATGAAGAGCATGATTTCAACGTGGATCTACAGGAGGATTAAATTGAACGCGCGATACTTCGTATAAGCACATACTGGGCTGCCATAACTCGAAAGATTTAAACGGGGAAAGTCGATTATTGGGTCGTATGGACAGAAAACTTTGTGGGGTTTCAACAAACGTCGGCGCTCCTCTATATAGGCGTCAAACGTGTCATGCCACTGCCGTTGTGGACGTGTGGCCGCCCATTGTGCTTCCCGATTTGGACGAAATGAAAGAAAGGCCACAGGTCCACAAAAAGACCAGCCGAGTGTTTCCATTTTTGGCGACTCGCCGCGTCTTTGTTGTGAAGAGAACGTTCCAATGGGAGATCCTACTGTGGATGTCAATTAAAAATCTGCAAACGATTCGGGACATGCATTGGAACTTACCATGGTTCGGAAACCGACTGGACATTGAACGTGAACGCACGTTCCGCTGATCTAAGCTGCCGATGCATCCAGCGCAGTCGGAAGACTTAACCCAACATGTTCATGCGCGAATCGATGAAAAGAAATGTTTTGAGAGCGCTTCTGCGACGACAGTATCGGAATCACCGACATCCCCATGTAAGCAGCTCCTTTGTATAGATAGTTGCAATTGTATGTATGCGTGTAGCTGACGCTTTGATGGAAATGGACCGGGATAGCGTCTCCAAAGACGAAGACAGCAACTCGTCTAGCTCCTTGGAACGGAACAGGAGCCGACGAGAGCATTAGAGTGGGGGAGGTGATGCCGACTGATATGGGTCCGGCTGGGATTGACGAGGGCACACGCTAGAAGGGTGATTGAGAGCATGAGAGGCGAAAGATAATATCGGCTGATGCCAGTCGGATTAAGCGCGCATGCTAGAAGGGTCAGATATGATCATGCCGAGTAGCGCTGGGGGTATGCGCTGGAAAGAGCCGGCGGTAGCATCTAGCCGATGGTTGGGTCCGGGGAAGGACGTTGCTAAGAGCATGATGATGATAGTCTAGCGGGCAGTCGGTGGCTACGAGGGTGTCTAGAGCCTGCACCAAAACTATCAGAGTTATTGTAACACGAACGAAAAGAGTCCATACCGTCAAGGACCGACGTTTGAAACACGTCAGCCCTGCTTCTCAATCTCTTCCTCCAACTACCATGACCAGCATAATCGCAATCAAAGGCTACGCGACCTCCTCGTCGCTGTCGTCCTCACAGTCAGCCCGAGCGCCATATACAACAACCCCATCACGCTGTCGGATCATACAGCAGACTTTATGGCACTTTTCCTTCCAGTCATTTGAAAGTTATTGTCGTATTTATCCAGCACATCTCTGACGCGGCAGCCGCGCCAGGATTCAACCAGGCTATCGCATGCATGACCACCGCCGTTGGCGTCGGTCATATCGTGGCTGCTAGGTCAGGGCCCGCCGTGACACCGTCCATATGTACGTCGTTTTCCGCAATCTTTCGTCCAAACGTGGCTGACTAGGGCCTAGTGGCGATGTTGGCGACGTGGGGCACGCTTAGTATCGCGACATGCGTGGCGTCGAAGGAGCTGGGGAGCGCGACGGTGCTGTGGACGGGTATGAACCATCTGATATTGGCGGGCATCTTGCACTGGAGCGACCCGTCGGCGGTAAAATGGATGCAGTCGCCGCCTGACAACAGCATAAGACTGGAATGGAGCATCATTTGAGGGACGACGCACCAAGTCGAGCAGGGCAACATTCAGCAGTCGATATGATTGGGGCATATACAGTCTATACCGTGATATCATCGTCTACACTATTAGAGTGGCAGAGAAAACTCACTCTCATCTTTCTCACGCGCGCGCTACACTGCTATAAGCCCGTCCGTTTGTGGCCAGGAAAGCTTTGAGTTCCTTGCGAGTCACGTTGAATGATCCTCTCTGCACCTGAACGAAGGATTTCCGGCCGCTCCGGTACATAGAGTCATACTTGAGTGTATCCACTGAAGCTTTGGGATATTGAATAGGTCGCCAATGAAACAGATTGCCAAAAGTTCTTAATCATGGCAGGAAGCAAGAGGTAATGTGGCTGTGCTCGTGCCTCACCCAGCATTTCTTGACTGCAGTAAAAAGGAAGATCCCACTTCATTTGAGGACGTACTAATCACGGACTTTAAACATTCTTTTGCACGCTTCTCCCTCAAAGAAGAGTCGAATTCCGAAGGGCATCCTTTTCAACGAACTCGGCCGCCCATCCAAGCCACTGATAACCCCCAGCTTTCTGTACGCATATGACAAACGCCACTGAAGCACACCAAGCGACTCATCAACAAGTGGTCTGGAGCTCTTCGCCCTTGCCGATGATGCGTCACGACTTGCCCAAGTCCCACACAGCGCCGCGCACGGTAGGATTCTGACAATTGAGGTCAGGCTGCTTGTAGACGTAAAGGTGAGAGTAATACTCGCTTTTTCCTTCATCGTAGTATTGTTAATGTGAATCGTATTGTCCGCGGACGATATCCGACCTTCAAAGATCGATCTTCAATGTTTGTATTTTGTCGTCAATATCGTACTTGGGAAATCACCAGATGTATCCAATCGCGTTTCCTTTGACGGGTCTGGACGAGCCTGAGATCGCGTAAAAGCGATGCGGACGGTAAATCCATCCCAGTGAGAGATCAGGTTTGGGGAGACGGGCTCCCTAGTAGGATGCTACTCAGCAGGGACATTGAAGTCATTAGTGTCTCTCGTTTCCGCCGTGAGCAATCTGTGGATTGAAAGACAGAAATCACACGCCGCCTCAGCGCTGAGAGACTACTATAGTTTTGTTAACGGAGATCAACACCGTCAGAAATCATTGTGCGCACATTCAGCTAGGCCCCACGCGATTCCCCAGGCTGCTGTCTGTCATGTACTCCTGGGTCGTCGCAGTTCAAATAAATCATGAAACAAGGATGCTCATCGCAAGCGCCACAATCGCTTCGAGTTTCTTATTGGGCATCCATCGCTGATCGAAGGTACATGCTTTGGTTGAAGACGCCTGGATGAACATTGGTGAGTATGAGTAGGGTAGCAAGCGTCAATGCGGTGCGCCTGCTCATGTATCGCAACCAGGGTTCCTCTTCCCCTAATGTGAACGCGACGCGTCTGATACAATGACAAGGTCCTGCTGCGGAAGCTTCGTCTTCCAAGGACATCTTCCATTGGTTACTTCTCGATATAGTGCATTCCATCCTCTATCGCACCGGATGCCGCGCCTCATTTCGCGCAACATCGTTTCTGGCTAGGTCTCACAGCTGCGCCGCATATTCAAACCATGCATGCGCCTGATGATTGGTGAAGGTACTGTCCCTACCGCGCATGAAGCCCGGGTATCCGGCTTAATAGGCGCGAATACGCGCGCTTGATCAATCTCACTCGTCGGAATCTTTGGACATGGGTCGTCCGAGTGTCTTCATGATGGTCCATCTCACTTCCCTCTGAAAATCGACTTCTTGGCGGACTATGCAGACCTTGCGATGAACTGTAGGACGAAATGATTTGGCTTGTCCTGTACTGCTGGCTCGGTGAGCCTATGTCTTCTCGAATTAAATTTGTAAAACTGATATGATTTAAACGACATGCGCCATCACTGGATGGCGCACTGTTTCTCCTCTAATCATCAAATGTCCATGAGGCTAATAGTTGACTTGGTCCCGGCGGCACCGAGCTTTTCGAAATAGATTGCAGATACTTGCTGATTGAGGACTGTAGTTCCCCACCACGCCGATGTGTACGCCGTGGGTATCGATTGTCTATTGCTTGCGGTTCGCGTATCGATGCCCAAGGATATTAAGGGGTTATCTTGACAACCGGACCTGGTAAAATTGAAGACGACGATGATTTTGGCGCTTATGACTCTTCCCACAACGGTGCGTGGAATGCAATTTCGTATCTCCGTAAAGTGTTATGTTCCTCGTTTGACTCCCAACCAAGATTGCTTAGTGACCAGCTGCGCCGCCATTCATCATTGCATCATTTGTCGGAGTTATAGGACTACTTTGGGCGACTACAGTATTTGACTATCCGTATCTTTGAGCTGAATACAGTGAATAGTACTGTTCTAGGATTCCCTAACGTCCTTCGCACTTTCTGCGTACCTGCTCTAGAAAGGATACTATCGTGGCCGGATTGATGGCGACGCAGATCGACTGGCACGCTTTCTCGAGAGCAACCATGAGGTCAGCTCTGTCTCGCTGAGACCTCCAAAGAGCGGGATCAGGAAAATGCAATTCACACTCGGCATGAAAAACCTGGCGGAGTTCCGGGCAGGATGGATCTTCGACATCTTCATCCTCACACAGGAATTCAGGAACCGTGGTCAAATGCCACAGTGGGGCGCTATGACTGAACTCCCAGTCCAATAACGTTAGTTTAGACGGATCGTCTGCAGTGATCATGATGTTTCGACTATTCGGATCGGGGTATATCATCGCAAACGGTCCAAACGGATGAGGAAGAGGCGGATCGAGTCCGGGGAGATGAGAGACAAGCTGCGTGAGTCGGTCGTAGATCGCGAGATAACCAGAGAGGAGGGAGTTCCAGCCTAGGGCTGCTATATTCTCATTTCGCCATTTCTCTTCCAGCTCGAGCTGGTGCGCGACAGCCCATGTACGTTCTCGAGCAATACAAGCTAGGAAGTACTCGCGCTCTGTACGCCATGGACCAGAGTCAAGGGTGATATCTCGTGTGAAGCACCAGGGAGGAGAGGAAGGAAGCATTGGTCCGACGACCACTCCAGAACTAGTGCTGGTAGAAGGGTAAATGCTCCCAATGCTGTCGAAGCGTGTCTGCGCGAGGGACACAACAATCCTCGCATAAGACTTGACGGCTACCTTCTTTTCCGCGAGAGACATTGTCTGCCATCGCTTATCCAGCGTCATATCGCGCACCTGTGAACAGAATCAGGAGCGGCCGAAAGTCAGATGAAGTACCCAACCTTCTTCATGATCATGAAGGGTGCATGAGCCTCGTTTTGGTCCGTTGGATTGTAGTAAAGGATAGTTGGGAGTGGAATACTGGTATTTTGAGCTAACCACGCGATTGTGGCGACCTGCATGACGATGAGGGAGACGACTGGCTGCCTGATTCGATTGGTACCTCTGATTCCATCTTGTGCAAACCACGATAGTCGGATCTGTCAAACGCCACTCGAGTCACATATTCCGCGCCTCCAGAGAACTGCGTAAAGTAAATCTGATAGATGTCAGTAAGCGTTTCGTTCACGAGTGTTCGACTGACTCGATGAAATCCACCTACAACACAGCCAACGGTGAGCGATAGACTACCGAATAGAAGTGTGTACTAACCTTCCGCCTTGATTTTCAGGCCAGTGCAGCGAAAACCCGTCGCTCTGGAAACGGCAGTTTTGAGGCCCTCGACGTCCAAGCAGGCATTCAAATCCTGGCTTCGGGCAGACCGCGAGGTTATGGCGAGTAGTTCAGTACTAGAGGTGTACATAGCTCAGCAAGAGGGAAAGGTTAGAGGGCTCTGTTGAAAGTCGGCAAGGAAGTGTGAGCGGTGCCTGAATGTTGAAGATCCCAAAAGGAGATAGCAGTACCATGGCATGACTCAGTGATGCGCGTCCACCTCATCCAATGATCCGCGACATCATGGGCCATGATGAGGAGAGAGTCGCCAAGAAATCTGTAGGCCATGCGGAGCTGTCAAACTATCGCCACGTCAAAGGGCTTCTTTCACAGCTTGAACGTGGTGCTAGGCGCCCGACGAAAAAAAGGTGATCGGACGCACGGCACATTATCCTCGAATCGGACACAAAAATCAGGAAGGAATAGTAGAAAGCGAGTGGAATGTCAAACTCTCTCGCTGCTGAATAGAGCCTCAGATTGGTGGGCTTATGGTAAACAGGCTAAGACTCGCGGCGCCTAGAGTATTAGCTGTCGTCCGTCCACACGAGGCCTACTGTACTATTTCGACCGGATGTTCAGGTCACGGGTCACGGACCCCTCTGACCTGAACATCTGCGAATATAGTCACTAGTCACCGGGCGCGATGAACATGGACCCCGTTGAGTGGTCAAATCGTCACAGAGAGGCCAAATTTGGCTTCTATACGCCACGGGCTGAGTCACAGACAATCCTACCGGGCCTATGTTAGCCACCGGCAAAATTTGGGCCATTTTCGACAGAATCGCCCAAAATTTGCCTGCCGGGCTCGAGATAGATGCTAATCGTACATTAACACATAATTAACTTGTGAGCCGTACTCGCGGACGCTATAGCCAAATTTTGGCCTCGTTCGGTGACTATAAGCCAATAGGAAACTACGTTTTATCTAATAATGTCAACTGTATTACGCGTTCTGCCAATATTCGGCTGAAATCAAGCCGAAATAGTAGTTGAACATGTGTCGCAACCTGTCACAGGTCCCAAGGCTGAATGAACTTGGTCCCGAAGATGTTCAGAGGGTCACTGGTCACACCCTCTGAACATCCGGTCGAAATAGTACAGTATAAGCACCCCATTATCCAGAATAGGTTATTTCTCCATTTTCTCAGACGAGCTCCTAGAAGTCTTCAAATTCCATCTAGAAGTAGGAGGAGATGTCGAGTGCCTGATGATTAACATCTACAGAATGTCGACCTTGGAAGGTACCATAAGAGTCTGTTTGAATGGCGTTCTCGCAAAACAGAGCCCCACATAGTGGAAAGGGCCTTTTGATCTCCGTCTGGAGGACTTCCTAATGGCTCTCGAAGCACTGTGCATGTCGCGAAGCTGCTATCAGTATCGCAGACTCGGTTAAAAGTTTATGTTCGCCGCTGACTTCAAGCTTCTTCGGGCGCCACGACCTGAGTATAGTAGGTGCCATATGTAATCAAGGCTCATACTAATCATAAACGCTACACCTCGTTCCTCATACGGTACGGAATTTGGTTTGAAATGGAAGAGGCACATTCGGTACCACCGTCAGAGTTCTTGACGCTAGATATCTGCCAACCGTCGTTGACGAAAACCTTGCCGTCCTTTGCCGACAAGTTGACAGAGGCGTCGTAAGCGTATCGTTCAGGAGCAATATTCTGAATGCTCGGATCACTCTTGACCGACTGAGTGAGCTGACCTATCAATAGATCTGCTTCAATAAAGAACAGAGCGAAGAACAATAAGTCTTACCTGACACGTCATACTGGAACAAAGCGCTGGCTAACTTGTCGCCCTAATGCTCGCGGTGGTAGTCGTTAATCCTGTCAGACTCGTCGATCCGCCACTCCTGCCGATGGATACTGTCACTGTGACTGCCTTTCGAGAGCGCGATGCTCGAAACAGCACCATTTGCGTGCATCACCGACAACGAAGAGATACCATTCCCGAATTCGCATACAAGAGGCCGACCGAAGACGTCTTCATACCGACTAAACGCGACCGTGGCTTTGACATTGTTCTCCGCGTCTGCACGCTCAACGCGAGAGACGGACTCGCCATCAGCGAACAACGCTCCGTTGAGAGTATTACCATCTGGATTGACGATAGCGAGCAGTTGACCTAGAGGTGTCCATTTATACGAGGTGGCGTAGCTGTGACCATCGACCTGTAAGACAGCCTTTGTGAGCTGACCACGGATGTCATAGTCATAGCGGTACGAGACGCCAGTCGATGCTGACGTGACAGACATAAGCCGCCCCTTCACGTAATCGCCGCCCGTGTCATATGCATAGGTCAACTTCTTCTCGTCTGGCGACACCACGGACATGGGGCGCTTCGCGAAGTTGTATGTAACGACATTAGTCTCCCCGGTGAGCATGTTTTGAGTAGTGGTCAGGGATTTGTTGTCGTCGTGAATGAGGCAAGTATGGTTGATGTCCTTTCCAGTCTTGTCCTGAGAAATGCGACGTTCGATAAGGCGACAGAGGCCATCCCAAGAAAGCGATAGCCGAACCCCGTTAGGATCCTGGATGTTGACAGGGCGTCCCAAACCATCAAAGGACGTCTCGACCTGCTGACCGAGTGCGTTTTGTGAGAGAATGACATAGGGCTTCAGCAGGTTGTTGATCAAAGGCTTGTCTGCATTGGGAAGCTACAACGTTTTGGGCAACGAGATTTTCGTGGCACCTCCAGCTGAAGAAGTTTCGACAGTGAGCGTCAGTTGGCCTTATCTTTGAGCAGGTTCGCGCCTGTTGAATTTGACACAGGTCCTAGTACCAGACTCGTTTGCAGCCACCTGCTTACCTGACACGGATTGAAAGCTCCCGACGCCGAACAATGTCCACGGATGCCGGAGCAGCAGTGTTTCCTCAAGAGCTCATAGACTGGATTCAAGACTTTACGCCTCGAAGATCACAGCGCTAATGCACAACGTACGATCGTCAATGAATGCCCACGACTTATCGCGCGCGGTATTTTGCAGTGGGGCGAGGAAAGGGAGATGATAGACAAGATCGGAGGCAGTCATCACCAATACCAATGAGAAGCGGAGGAGGCTGATACATAATTGGGGAATAGTAGCCGACGGAGACGGAGTAGTATAAGTACCCACAAAGTCTGAGTCGCTGTACGAGTAAAACTAAATAAATTCAAAAAGTCATGGACTCAGCTCCTGTTCTTCCATCCGCGATATGCATCCCATCATCTGCAAATAACGAGCCGCAGACGAACAAACACCCTTCCCTTTCGCACCCACAAACATATCAAGCGTCACCTCTCCGACCTTCCCCTTCTCATACGCCTCAAGGTACCCCAACACAGTTTTCAGCTTCATACCTGTCGCTGTACACAGGGCGTCCACCGTCAAGTGATTGGACAAAGAGCGTTGAACGCCCAACATCGTCTGCGCACGCCCGTTCGCCACCAAGAGTTCTGGGTGTACGAAGTACCTGTAATGCTTGCCGACAAAGTGTACTCGCGGACACGCCAGCGTACATGCTACATTGGGATTAGACAGTTCGAGGCCGATGCGTGGCGACGTGTAGATAGTCGAGAGTCGTTTCTCTTTCGACGGCGCAAGATACATGTAAGCCCGGCCAGCATCGAAGCATTCTGGAATATTCAATGCGCCGATGTTTCCATCCCACCTTTCCGTGACCAATGATGAGATGGAAGTTGCGCCGCTGAGCGCCAGAATGTGGTCTACGAGAAGCGACGGTCCGGAGGTAACTTCCTCGGTGGACTGGTCGCGGACGGTTCGGAGCAGAATGCCCCCTCGAGAAGTGGAGGTTCTGGGAGCAACGGAAGTACTTTCCGTCTCCTTTACGGTCAAGAAATAGGACGACGTGACTGGGGAGGAGTTTTTGCCCAAGGTCAGATCAAGACCTTTACGCGTTCCTCCCCGATATCCGGTGGATCCCACAATGACATGCGAGTCGTCGCCATCCTTTGATCGTCGTGGAGTACGATGAAAGTACCTAGTCATCATCATCATTATCGCACACAAAGAACAAAACCCTTGTTCTTACCAATTGCCTGCAATCCTCTGCTCCTCGCTCCCATGCGTAAATGCGTCACGATGCAGTTCCGACCAGAAATAAAACTCGACTTCCATGGGTTCTAATATAGTCTCCTTTCCGGACTCTGAGCGCACGACAATGTCATACTCGTGCAAGAGTGCGGCGGCAATGGCGTCGAACCGACCAAGCAAGGCGTCTACGTCGGATAAAGCGGAGAGGTCCAGTAGTGTAGACAAGTCATCTGAAGTCGCTGGAGATGGCAGTGAAGGGAATTTAGCTCGTGGCCGTTTGGGGTTCGGGGAGTGATCCGAGGACGTCCGGCTCCTCTTCATCAAAAGCTTCTCTGAAAATATAGCTGTCGTTGCCAGACGGGAGTCCATCTCAGTTGATACAGGGAGGTGCTTGGAGATGCCTGTCAACGTCAAACACCAACATGAGTGTGGCTGTGCAACCGGTTGCTTGCCGATCATTTCCTTCGTTCGTTCTTGTTCGTGAGATGTATGATAACTGTGACTGACTTGTTTCGTTTTGGACAACCATCGATCCCATATTTTATTTCATTGTTCGACGTCCAGACGCGTCATCTTCAGAATATTATCATTTCACGCAGCAAAACACGTCTCGATCACATGATCGAGTCCCGATATGCTCGCTGAAGCGCACACTTACGGCGAGTCGGGTACTTTGATAAGAGCCGAGAGGCCGGATGAGTGTTATTCCGGCAGAATAGTTCAGTGGAGGGACTAGTTACCAAAGTAGCTACTGGCATAGCACCTCTAGACGAATCTAATTGCACAAATCATAAATCATGAGCCTAGGAAGGTCGCAGCCACTACCATTGAGTGATATTGACACCCGCCGCTCTCAAGATGCTCATCCTTTTGACAGAGCTTGTGCTCAAGTCTGAGCCAAATCGCCTTCCTAAGACGATAACACCAATATTGGTCTGTCCGATTCTCGACTCGACCATGTTCAGGACACGGTGCTCTCCACCATCATGACTCCACACCAGCTCCAGCTTCCTCAACTTGGGTAGCAACACGGTGGACAGATTGCGTAGAAACGCGTCCGTAATACAATGCTGCTGAGCGGACTCGTGTATTGCTAACGCCCGAAGCTTAGGTGTGCACGCGAGGATTGCGAGAACCATTTCATCGGAGAGGGGGATGTTGTGTACTTTGAGTGTTCTGAGAGAACAGCCCGAATGCTTGAGCATAGAAAGGAAGCTCAGTATGAAGCGTGAATCCACAGGGTGGTCATCGACGACGGAGATGTCAACGGTAGTAAGACAAGGGAAGACGAATACCTCCAGGAAGGTGTACATGAGACGTGGGATGGACCTCATGGTCAACGTCGAAGCGGACACGGGGATGAACTCTCCACCGCCAAAGGCAGTCTCGAGGACACAATCTTCGTCGATGACCAATTCTTTCATGACCAATGCGTCTTGCAGGTTTTCGTAGAGGTGGCAGTCAAAAAAGTCCGCGAGAATAATCGTTTTGAGCTTGTTCCAACCCACGACGCATTGCCTGAGGCTGAGACCGCCGGGAGAATGCTCCTCAAGTTTTGGAGCGTTCTGAAATGATTTGCACCGCTTCCCAAAGCCATCTTCAACATGAAACTTCAAGGTCTTCAACATCGGCAGTCCCGATATCTTGATCTCCTTGAAGGTGCGAAGGTCCTCTGGCGCGCACCGAATTTCAGCCTGCTCCCATCTTGCCGCCTTCTGCACGAGCAAGTTCGCCACCCACTTGAATTCTATATCTCCGCCCAGGGCGAGCAAATCCACCTTCACGCTCAGCGGTGCCTCTCCCGCTAGATGAATGTACCACCACACAATCTCAAACGTGCGCCATGGGGTCCAGCGCCCCGTACGCTTGACCGCGGGGACATCGACAGCGATATGTGACCAAAGCACCGGAAGAGCGTGTGCTATACCGCGCCATTCCCGCGATACGAGGCTGAGGTTAAGCGCGGTGAGCGAATATTCCGTGTCCTCACAGGCGTATTGGAAAATGAGGATTTTCAGCTCGGTGGGAAGGCTAGCGATAGGGCATCCGGCAAATAAAATCACAGCGAGAGCACCTATGCTCTTGGGCGCACGCTGCCGGATACGGGGTAGGATACCGCATGAGATGAACGTGGACAGAGGGATGTCGTCATCGGAGGATGAGATTCGGGACGCCACGCTGATGTCGCCGCTTTGGGGATCACGTACGAAGTCCGGGCGATTGATATCCTTGACGTCGATAAACGGCGTTCCCTTGCTAGGGATCACAACGATGGGTAAATGCCGGTCGTAAGACGCGAAGCTGCACTGGCATGGCAAGCATGACTTGAACGTTGATCTAAACAGTAAAGGTGAACATCGGCGTAACATGATTCATCAAAATAACTTGCTGCATGCTCGCGAATGGGCTGTAATTCACGATCGGCTATAGGCCAAGTTGTGGTCGTGGTAAAGTTGTAACAGTGGGGAATCAGACAAACAAAGGCGCCCACAAGAGCTACCAAACAATCAACAGTTTGGCGTGACTCGGACCCCTACATTGTCGTTGTCCATTGTTCCCAACTTTTTTCTCCCAATTTAGCAATCGAGAAAGCAAGGACACAAAACCCACAAGACCCTTCCACAAAAGGACGCAGGGACCCTTTCTAGAAATTTGATGGTGGTGTCTCATAACCGCACTGACAGATTCGGCACAGCCAAAAGACCACTCATGTTGATGAAGTCGGAAGTTGCTGAGTAAGAATATCATTTTAGCGCCAAGAAGTTGTAGGCGCATAATGTGCGGCCCGCCAGAAGAATCCGAGGAGAGTAAGGGGAGCTTAAAGCCTACCAGTGTGGTACTGGACGATGGCAGTAGGATTAAAGAGGGATTGACCGTAACGCTCTCACGGCCACGTGTGTCTCCGCGCAACCACAAAACTCAGTCGAGCCCAACAGCGCGTCTGGTGCAGTCTTTGCTAGAACAACGTCAAACTGGTAGGGGTCATAAGTATGCACTCAGTATGCTGAGCGCGACGGTGGTGAGGAAGAGCAGACTCGATATATGAGACTCGGTAAGCAAGACGCGGACGTGTTTTGTAATACTGATGCCGCCCATATTCTGATCTCGGCGATGCTGGGCACCCTTCAGCGCCCAAAGCCTGTGACTTAGTGAGAGGCATCAGTTGTGTGATGATAATCGAACTTTCAAGTATCGGTGATACCACTATCGATAAACACTTATATGACTTCAATCACAATATCTGTGTACCAACTCTCAAATCTGAAGTATACACTGATGAACGATCTCGCCCGCTCCCGAGTGTAGATAGACTGTTCCTCAAAGAGCTAAGAGAAATACTATCGCCATGCAAAGATCCATTTTGTAACCCTTCGAGCCGAAGCTGTAAACGGCACCCGACACATGCATTAAGCGACCAGAAAAGGCTGAAATGATCATCAACACGGTGTTGAGCAAGTCAATTCGTTGCTCACCATAAGAGCGCAAAGAAGATGTAGGGCTAAGAACACGTCAAGTCCGAATGGGAGTTCCGGGCGAGATTCGCTACGTACCTGCGCAAATACGCTGCTAAGCAAAAGCAGCAACCATAAAGCTAGGTTGTCATGTTAGAAAGACAGTACGAGGGGCGAAGACAACGTGAACCTCACCGGAAACAGCCTGGTTGGAATTGAAAGTTCTTTAGCGGTTAATCATAGTATCCGGCGATTGGACAACGTACCAAATGTATTCGCGCCCCATCCAGATGCAACGAGTAAAGTAGTTCGGTCTGAGACCGTCGTGGCATTTCTAGAGCCCTGTACAGAGAGAGAGCGATCACGAAGACATCAAACGCAAGCTACATTGTCGCGATTAGTAGGGCTACAAATCGAAGGGTACTATCAATTCGCCATACCAAGATGCCCAACACCCATGGAACGGTCTTAGGCAAATTTCCGGTCGCGCACTGATCCCCTAGGATAGGTGTCGGATGTATGATGTCTGTGGCAATCATGAGGATATCGATAAAGTGCAAAGAAAGAGACGAACGTTCGGCACGTATGAGCAGTGTCACGCTTATGATTGAGAGGATCGCAGCCGCCACGTAACAGACACTGAACGCGCCAATGAGGATGTACCGAATGCGGATCTGGCTATCCCAAGACCTGTAGAGACGGATGGTCGTGACAACTGGACTTGCGTTAGCCTTGACATCAAGTAATACTTTGAACGTACATTGAAGCATCAGCAAGTTGCTAGGCCCGTATTTGGCGTAATCCTACGGGAATTACGCGATTTACGCGATTATGCTTTACTGTAATCCTACAAGGTACATACGAAATTCATACACCTTGAATTACGTGAGATTACGCCTAAGTTCTGTCCCGGATTACGCCTCGGATTACACCTCGTTCTCATGGTATACCAGTTTATGTTTTCCTTAGTTCGGGGCACACAAGAGATTCCAGTAAACAATCGATGTGAATTTAACAGATACGAATACGGCGTCACGCTACGCTACAGAAAATTTTGGTGGTACAGGCAGTACCGGTGTCGAGAGATAGTACATTCAGAATGCCCAAGGAAAACAGCGACGGCGACGCGGATGCAGCACGCTCACGCTCACGCGATTGGTGCAGTGCCTAACAGAGGTGTTCGTCCTCAGCCGCAACTTGACAACACACAATCGGACTTACCAGTTAAGGCGACATGAAGAGTGTAGTGGCAGGTTGCTCGTCCTCGTCCTCCTCGTCACGGTCGTTCCCGGGCACATGGATCTCGCCGCGAGTGGCTTTGATAACAGCCTCCGCCTTGCCAAAAATATCATCCCACTTCGCCTCGCTAAGCTTGCTAGCAGCCGGGAAAAAGTCGCGCATTGCCTCCGTGCCCCAAGGAACACGTTCAAAAGCGCCTCCTTTGTCGAAGGTCCCAGAAGCCCACTGCGTCAGGCCACGCTTGACCTGTAATCGATTAAATAAAGGGAAGCCTTCACCAAAGAAAGAACAACTTACTGCCATGACCGCCAGACAAAGCATGCCGGCTGGTGGCCCGTACTTTGCAGACCAACCACATCGGATGTACAGTTCCACAAAGTAGGCGAAGGTAGTGATGACCAAAGGTCCACGGAAG